>OZ020192.1:11164808-11258476 GCA_963971165.1 Philopedon plagiatum
CCACGCAGTTAGACTTTATGGACGGAAGTGGGCATGTAGTACCATCCATACAAACTTGTGTGCTGTTGCGCTATTTCCAGACAATAATTTTCAAATTTTTCCGTGCCAAAAAGTTCTTTCTACAAGGAGTTTTATAGTTTGGCTTACCTGTTCTGGAGGTTCACTCATTGGAGTAGGCACACAATGAAGAACAATATCCGGGAATTTTAATTCCTCGTCAAGCCTTTATGGCAAATTTTTGTAGAAACTGTTCATTATTTCTGAACTGGTCAACAAAAAAATCGGCAAATACGATTTTAACTCGACTTTTCGAAGTGCTATAACTTTTTAAAAATTTAACTTTTTTGAGAACGGTTTTCGGATATCGACGGCTTGTCTTTCCCAGATTAAGTATCAAGAGGTAATTTGGCAATGGAAGCGACATTTTCGTGCTATACAGTGTAATTAATAAGGTAATGTAAAACTACTAAAAGTTTAGGTGTGTGCCATATTGCCAATAGTTTTTTTTTGGTCGTTCCGACATAGCGCGTTTGTAAGCTGATATCAATATCTCCAGACTTGTTCGCCGGAATTTCGATTAATGGTCTTTGACGGAAAATACAGGAGGAAACAAAAAAGCCCACAAATTTTGGTTGCGTCATTTTTAAAACGCGAAAACGGATTGATAGACTTTGTCAAGCTTTCTAGGTATTGAAAGCCCTTTTCGTGTAGCGTTTTACCTAATAAACTGTTTTTCAAGGTGAAAATGTTTGCGTTGTGTATGGATGAACTAAAAAGTGAATGAAAAACATTGTTAAAAATATTGTTTTTTTAATTTGTGAAAATTGAGCAGTATGTGTTTGTTTTCTTCCAAAACTAGGGCGTTTTGTCCAACTCTCGATTAGTTATACAGCGTGTCCAGAAACCATCTTAACAAATGGGAAACATTTTATTTTTGACTTTACGGAAAAAAGTTATTCTTCATAAAAAGTTCTGCATCATGATGAAATAGCATTTCCATTCAAAAATTTCATTTAAGACAATACAGGGTGGCTCACACACACTGTTGGAACCCCCTACCACAGGGGGACAAACCGATGAAAACTAATTAGGTGTTCTTGTTTACCTGAGACCCTAACCAGGAGTAGGAGTTATCTGATGGGAGCGGTAGATTCAACAGAAGTTTATTGGGAGATTTAAGGCTGACTTTTACCCAGAGAACATCGGGTTTGCCTGATTCCAGGTTCCGAAGACGGGTGCAAGAAATACTGCTGCGAACGTAGGCGCATACCCCACCATGGAACCGAAAATATGAGAGAAGTTCATAGCCTGGAAACAGAAGATGATTCGTTGAAGGTTTGGGACTGATTTGGGTTTCGGTCAGGAAAAGAATGTTGTTAAAATTTAAATGCTACAATACGCACAACGTGGGAAACACAATAACAGGCCAGTTATGAATAAACGGCTGCGTCTCCTCTGGCTGAAGGTCAATGTATAAAACACATCGTCTTTCCAATTTTAAAACCACAAGGTCATTACTTATTCAAAACAACTTTTAGGCAATTTAAAATATATTTTTTTTAAATTTCCATTCCTAAAATGGCGTATCGTTATTTGTACCGTGCGACAGTTAGATAAACAATACACAGTAAAAAAAAACGTTTTCTAATTTAAAATTCAAATAAAAACATCCTAAATTATTTATCTTATAGGATTTTCCCGCCCCAACGAATGGAAAAAGTTTCCGTTCTTTATTAAATTCCGAAATAAAGGGATGAAAATATCCCTCAGTATCATTAGACCGCAATACGAGCAACTCGAATTTAGCGAATTCGTTTTCCCGAAGGTTTTGAGTTTGATTTTCCTTATTTACGCACTAGAAGAGAACAAAATAATACCAATTTTTAAATAAACCTAAAGGAAAAGAGTAAGTCTTAACTAAATTTAGAAATATTTTTGCGAGATAAATCCGGACGCAGATGAAGAAGAAAGAGCGATGGTTCAGCAATGTGTCTTAATTAAATTAATCAATAACCGTGACAGTAGCTCGTCGCACTGGTCAGTCAAACGGGTATTAGCATAATCACTTCTTTTGTAGTCTCGATTGGATCGGCGCGCCGTATCAAATCCACTGTGTAGTTGCTTGACCAAGCTTGACTAAAACATATTTGGACTTGTTTTTCTGCGATCAAGTGTTTTGACATCTTATTGTCACCAGCTTGTCCTGTGATTGACCTGCAACCCAGTAAAACAACGACAGTCGGCCGCCTGTCGGCACTGGTGGGAAGTCGGTGGCTCTTTTTGTCATTTTCTGACTGCATACGTGCACTTCCGTGTTATTTTCATGCGATTAATTGCCAGCCTTCAACCTAAAGCGTCACGGACTCGGCACACCAGAAACGATAGGTATTTAAGTTTCGAATCGAACGCGGTTGTGATTCTGGCAGCCCAGTTGCTTTCGCACCGCATTCGGTCCTTAAGCGGCTGACTCTTCTTCTTTTTAAACTTAATGGAGATGGCCAACCGCCAAGTTACCGCGATCGTTCCGCTTGACTATTCCCCGCCATCTCTCCAATGAACATGCGTGATAGTAGATTTCCGAGTTTACAGAACGGTGCGACTCGACAACGAAGATCCGCCATTTTTTGTGGAAGCGTATAGACGTGTTGTGTGTGGAGGCCCTTCAAGTCCTCCATAGTATTTTGTTTGGTGCCTTTTTTGTGTGTTGTTCAGTTGTTCGCCTATATCTTTCGGAATGTGTATTGTAGCATTTTCAGCGATGATCTCGTTTTTTATTGTTCCGTGTTTTGTATGTAAATATGTTTTTATATAAATTTGTCCACTACTTTATAATTATTATTATAGTTTCATATTTTTTTCCTTACCTTCTACCATTTTACTACTTTCCTAACTAGAAAAGTTATAAACTAGTTTAAAGTGATGTGATAAATTTATTTTTTATCTCTTCCAACAAAAATGAGCAAGGATTGTTTCTGCAAACAGCTGTTTAAATACTGGGAGCAGAAAATATCGTCGCTGATCTTACCAAGGGGCGAAAGCGCCAATTTGCTAATTTTACAGGGGAGCATTTTAAAGAAAATAGGTCCTATTTGGAGCACGCTCTTTCGTTAAGTAGTTTATTATTATTTTACTCTATTATGGTATAAGGTAGGTCAAGATACATGCTTGCGAAAGACATGTATAGAATTTGAAAAGGCATGCCCTATCACCCCTAAATAGGTACTAAATGGAGGTTCGCCCATTCGTCAGATTCTTTTGAATAATATATGGGATATTCGCCTCCTTTTGTCTATTAACTTGTGAATTAAACAAAAAGCGTAAGTGGCCGTTTAGGCATTTTATTTGTAATAAACGGCCGAAAACAAAAACTTATTGTCAAACACCATCAAAAGTAGATTTTGAGTAGTATTTATTTAAACCTAAACATAAAACAGAAACTGGTTTTGCTAAAAATTCCAAAAAAATATGTTCTTAATGCTAAATTATTACCTACGTATTAATAGTAATAAGTATTAAATAATTATAAACTAAGAAAGCTGTTATGTTTTTAATAACGGAAACAACAACTAGTTTTAGTAATATTAAAAAAATAAAAAACAATAACTTCTACAAATTAAAGAAAAAACATATTTTTTAAACTTGTGCAAGCACACAAATTTTAATAGTAGCTACTTAGAGATGTGCCATGAGAATGTTCTCAGGGGAATATTTTCTGAGAATGGTAAATTACCGAGAATATTTCCCAAAAGTAAATTCTCGAGAATGTTCCATCTCTATAGCTACTAAAAGTAAAAATTTAATTTCTTTTATTTGTTTTTAACTTAAATAGTAATTTTCGAATCTATATTAAAAGCCTTTAGCTGTTAAGCGTAACAGCCAAAATTGCTATTGTGGGATCTAATAATTAGGTGAAACTGCATTTTGTGGATGTTCGCCCCTTCGTCTGATCCTAATAATGTGTTTAGTGTCGCTTATGCCTATAGACGATTTGCTGTATACTGACAACTACTAGAGCTGGACGTTCGCCAGTTTGTCAGATCATAGATACCTTTAAATGTAATCACATCATGCACCTAACTCAAAATCGAAGAAAGTGTCGCTTTCGCCCCTTGGTAAGATCAGCGACGATATGTTCAGCACGTTTCTATATGGAAGAAAATTCAAATGTTTATAATTTAAAAGGGTTAACATTGGTTATTCTAAAAATATTTTACAGGGAAAAATAAGTTTTTTAAATAAAATTTCCGAAAATTGCATTTTAGCCCGCCATACCCAAGTTTAGGGACCAAAATTTTGAATTCATATTTAAAATGTCTTATCTAGAATTGATATAACAGCAAGTGCAAATTATTTTTGTTAATTCCCAGTGACTAATTTTCTGTAAAAGTCTTTCTAAAGTGCCAATGCGGAATCCGAATCCGTATTCAAGTTCTCGGCCGGTTACGGATAATACGGATTCTTTTAATATTCGTATCCAACGGATTTTTGAATATGTATCCTTACATCACTAGTCTAGATTACCTTAATGACATACGTTATCAGAGGTTTTTGGTTTTAAGTTAGGAGGTTTCTTTACGTTTTAAGCTGTTTTGACTTTTGAAAACATTTCAACATTAGAAACCAACAATTTTAGAAAAATAACATGCTTGTTCATTTCATCAAAAAGTAGAGATTATGGCAGTTATGTTTTAAAAATAATAGTTCGTCAAATGTCCCCGTCGGCTGCTTCTACAGATTATTCTTTGCGTAAAATACTTATCAGTAACATTTTGGCACAATTTGTGTTTAATTTCACCAATAACTTGACGAATGTTTTGCTTGGGTCTTTGTGGGACCTTGTCCTTGACGAAGACCTGCAAAAAAAATCCAGAGGGGTTAAATCGCATGATCTTGCAGGCTAGTGAATATCACCATTTTGAGAAATGACTCGGCCAGGGAAACGTGTCCAAGTACTATATGTACTACACGTGTCCGTCTACTATCTTCCCAGATGGCGAAACCTAGGTATTTCGAATTTTTGACTTTATAGAGCTTCTCCTCTTACATCCGTATTGCCGCTCTCCTATAAACTCCAGGTACTTCTCCTAATGACTTTTAAGACTCTACCTTCTCGGAATCTTCTCCAGCATTTCACTTCTCTTTCAACGTCTTTCTTGCTATTTGCTGTTGCTCCATTCATTATAATATCATCAACAAACATCATTCGTCAATGGGACTTCAGCACAGAGTAAAATAAATAAAAAAATTTACGTTCAGATTCACTAAAAGGTTTCAGATTTGGTACTGCTTTAAACTAAGATCTTCTAGTTAATCAGTAATGTTTTGACAGGTTTGTGTTCTGGCGTTGTTAATAAGTCGCCATTAAAAACTTATGAATTATTCTGATATTTCAGCGACTTGCTTGGTTCCTAAATGATTTTCATCTTGGAACGGGTTGCTAGAATTAATTTAGTTCTATTTATTGTCGAAAGTACGTACTAAAATTGCCCTTTTCTTGATAAATTTGCAAAAAAACTCACAAACAAATTCATAGTATAAAACTTAGTTGTCTTATTCTTACACTTGTCATTTTAAAACTTTTGATTGTCAAATTAGACCGGAGAGCGTTGGAGAATCTGGCCGAAAGATTTTATTATCATTAAATCAGTTTTTCAAATGAAAGCAAACAATCATGTTACCATGGATCAAATTTAGTTAACTCTGACCATAACCTAATCGAAATGTTACTAAAAATTGTAAGATATCTAGAAGGTTATCGGACAATGAAATAACAACGATAACAATTTCTTAAAATTTATTTCTAATTTTATTTCATTAAATGAAAGTTTTAACACTAAGTGATCACTCTAAAAATAGAAAAAGGTGCTTGTCACCTATTACCTTTTTTGTTTAGTTTTTTATTATCTTTAAAATGCCATGCTTGTTTTTGCAATATCTGTCAAAAAAATATAAGGGAAAAATTAAATTTGGAATTTAGGTAGAGTGCCCTCTGGTGGCACAGTAGAGAAACACTTTTGTAACAGAATGATGTAAATCACCAAGCTGGATCCCCTTGCCAAATATCAATTTAAGTAGTTAAAAACTAATCGAAATATGTTAAAATCAAGAACAAAAAATTAAACTTTGAAAGGCTGTAACTCGGAAAATATTGAGTTTTAGAATTTTTCTTATACTCGTATGTCTTACTACCTTTATTTTACCATGTAGAATCACCTGTCCAAGTTCCCTGATGCATTTTTCGAACACCTTACATATTATACGAAATATATGTTTAACATTTTTATCTATCACAGTCCTTTCAACTATTACGGCTAACTATTTCCGCATGATCTGTGTAGTAAATATTTTATTACACATTATTTTATTTTATTATTGGCTGCCATTTTTTCGTCAAACCTCTAATTAAACATCCATTTTCAGTAATTTTATTCGAAAATTATTTTTTTAGTGGGTAGTAAAATGCTTGATTTTATTATACATAACAAGCTGGCCTGGATTTGGCCTTTTAATGGAAGCTTTCCGAGATTTTTGAATTTTTTTATACTGTAGGTCATTGTCAAGCAGTGGCGACTTTTTTGTACAGGGGCGGATGAAGGGGTCGAAGGATCAAGACTAAAGGGTAAGACACAAAAATGTTAATTAATATCATTTTCTTACAACAATAAATTCTGTTTCTTTTTATGAAAAAAACACGTATAATTTTGACGACCATCATGGACTTTTTTATACAGTACAGTTGCGTAATGAAATTTATACAGGGAGTCTCATAACTAATGGGCCATAGAGCAACTGGAGATACTAGACATCAAACTAGACCGATTAGGTCATATACGTTTTTTCGAAATGATATAGGGTGTTGAAAGTGAAAGTTTATTTTGAAAAATAAGCCATAATTTGAAATCATCTCAATGTACCGAATTGAAATTTGGCATTATTATGTTTTCATGGGTGAGAAATAAGAATTTGTGAACATTTTTATGTTTCACAATAGATGGCGCTAGTTACGTGCACTGGGTTTAATAAACTTATGATTTCCTTTCTTACCCGTAATACTAGGTACGTGTTGATTCCAAGGGTTATTTTTAAGCTAAAAAGGTATTCTTGCTCGATCTTGATATCTCTAACCGTTTTCGTGATATTTCCGTTTAAACATCACAGGCATAAAAAAATCAGTAGATGTTTAAAGTGGCCACTACCTTAGTACATTTTATTAAACTTTTAACTAAGTAACGTCTCGCTTTTAGGAAAGCTTCTTCATTGTTTTTAATCACATTGTGATGTTTAACCAGAAATATCTTGAAAACGGTTAGAGATATCAACATCGAGCAAGTATACCTTTTTAGCTTAGAAATAACCCTTCTTTGAGAAACCTGGATTGAAATGTACATAATATTAAAGGTAAGAAAAAAATCATAGGTTTATTGCATCCAGCGTATGTAAACAGCACCCTCTATTGTGAAACTTAAAAATGTTCACAACTTTCACTTTCAACACCCTGTAACTCTATAACGAGTATCATTTAGAATAAACTTAAATGACTTAATCCGTCTGGTTTAATGTCTAGTGTCTCCAGTTGCCCTATGGACAATTAGTTATGGGATACCCTGTATATATTATTCACTGAAGGCTGCATAACGTTTTCTAATAGATCTATATATACAGGGTGACAATTTAAAAACTATCAGTGGGCTATAAGTTTAAAACCAAGAAAGAAATTTTAAAACGCTTAAAACAGTCCTCACAGTATGAAGGGGGAAGGAAAATTATGTCATTTTTAGTGTGGTAGAATTATCCCCTCCTCCTTTGAAAATCTTAAATGGGAAGATAGGTTAAGTGACACCTTGTTTGAAAGGCCTCTCAATTATACACATTGTGATGCTTCGATTTTTTAAATACGTAGTACGGTGTGTAGTCATGTATAACAAAATGATTTGTTAATGTATCAAGTGGTAAAGAGTATTACCAACATGAAATTTCTACATAAAAATTTTCAAAATTGGGATGTCATATTTTCGTTTTAAATATTAATTTTTTTATTGAAAAAAATGCAAAATAGAAAAAAAAAGTATAAAGTACAGCTCACCTGGTCCGTTAGAAAACTCGCGGCAAGCGACTCGTTTTCTAACGTGGACGCGTGCTCTAAAATGATGCTTTATTAAACTTGTACTTTAATATACTATTGGACGTTTACAAACAACAACTAAATGACAGCAGAAAAAATGACACTTATGTCAAAACAAACAATGAAAAGTGGCTTCCGATTAACTTTTTCTAACAGATTTTAGGTACTTTTGATTTTTTTCCCGCACTTGCGTGAAATGAAAATTTTTTGGATATTGGAAACTATAGGTAAGATTGTTTTATATACTTACTTAAATGATTTGACTAGTATTTATTTTTCTTTTTGGTTTTCTTATTGTTACTCATACTTTTGCATTGTCCTAAGGCTAAGGTGTAGTTTTAATTAGTACCCTTTTATATTGTTTATGTAGAATATTATTATTGTTTTTTGCAGTAGTTAATACTTGTTTAACTATTAAAACGTAAGTTTGTATCAAAGCGCCCAGAGTACGCCACACCAAGGTCACATTGCCCCACCCGTATAATATTTACATCATATCAACGGTAAAGAAGTTTTAATTTAAAATTTAAAAACATTTCTTACGTTTTCCAGTATCAGAAAATTTTTAAATAAATAGGTCTTTATTTATTATTTACATAAAGAAATGGAAATGTCTTTAAAAAAATATTGAAACGCGATGGAGGCTTCACGAATTTACCAATTTGATTTTCCAGACAGCGGCGACGATCTAAACCCTAATTTACTTTTCTCTCTTTAATGAAACACAGCGCAAGAATGACAATTTGTAAACAAGTCTTTGAAAAATCTTAAAAGATAATAAGGAAAATAAAATGACAGAAATATTTCCCATTTAAATGCAAAGGATTCATTTTATTTTTTATGAAAAATGATTTCACTTTTATTTGGTAATTTTTAAGGGATAAATGTCTTACAAATCGTGCGCTACAATTTTTGCATTGAGTGTTTTCAGAGGTTGCAAGTGTCTGTGTCAAGTGCTTTTACTATGTATGTATTTTTCTATGGCACTAATTGTTTAAGCAAGTCATTAGTCATTACAAACACAAGAATGTTATTTTCAAGAAAATTAATTGGATAATTTAACAGAAAAAATAATTTTCAGTATAATTTATTACAATACAAAAATCAGTCATTTGCCGGCGTTCAGATATTGTCTAAAGCACGCGTCGCTGTGTCGTGCTCAGTTCGAGGCAAGCCACCCAAGCCAGGATTTTGGTGCCCTTATAATAATACCTAATTAACTTATAGACTTCACTGGTTTTTACTAGTTCCACTGTTTGGCGCCCCTTGTCATCTGCGCCCCTAGGCAAGGGCCTGCTCTGCCTACACCAAGCTACGACACTGGGGCAAATGGCTGCTTTTTAAATTGTAATAAATTATACCCAGAAATAATTTTTTTAGTTAAATTATCCTAGTAATTTTCTTCAAAATAATATTTTTAGGTTTGTAATGACTTCCTTAAACGATTTATGAAAAAACAATGCCTGCATATTCCTCATTGTGTATAGAGTGATGTAATGACATAAACCTTTAACAGAGCGAAAAAATGATAAGATAAAATGAGTAGGGAGATGTTTCTAATACTGTAATGCGTCTTCTTTGATTTTAGGACTCGAAGAATCCAATTTTACAAAACTGATTAAAAAAAAATAAAGTTGTGTGAAACAGGATTATCTAAACCATAATTTACTTGTTTTTGTAGGAGAAATACAGCGGAAAAATGCCAATTTGTACACAAGTCTTTGAAAAATCTTAAAAGATTATAAGGAAAATAAAATAGGACAGAAATATTTACCACTTAAATGCAAAAGATTTATTGTATTTTTATGAACAATTATTTCGATTTTGTTTTTAATCTTCAAGAGAAAAAAGGCGTGCGATACAATCTTTGCATTGGGTGTCGTAAGAAACGTACGAATCTATATAGTAGAATTAGTTCATAATTGGTTAAGATCCGATACACATTGATTTCTAAATCGATCTACCAAGTTGAAAAAGAAAGATACAAGAAGTTTTGGTAATTATTTAGATTAACGTAAACAGCGAATTTTTTCATGAAATTTTGCACAGACCCTAATTTTGGGCCGTAGAACACGAATCCGAAGTCAGTTTTTGGCGGTCTCGTAAAAAAAAAAATTTTTTGTGCTCACCCAACCTGAGCAAAAAGGTGGTCAGGTTTGCTCAGTTTTGATTGATATAGATATATATGTATCTATATCAATCAAAACTGAGCAAACCTGACCACCTTTTTGCTCACCCAACAAATTTAAAGAAATTCATTGAAAAAGCCAACCTAAAAGTTTAAAAAAAATTGTTACGAGGCCGCCAAAAACTGACTTCGGATTCGTGTTCTACGACCTAAAATTAGGGTCTGTGCAAAATTTCATGAAAAAATGCGCTGTTTACGTTAATCTAAATAATTACCGAAGTTTTCTCACCTTCTAACTTTAAAATATTTTAAGATTAAGAAAATAATATTTCGGTTTCATAACACTATCCGGACACCTTTAATTTTGGAATTTTACACATTTTTGTAATTATATCGATATTACTTACGTTTATAAATCACCTTTAATGTGGAAAACACATTATTTTGACTATGAAAATACTTTATTAGTAAAAAACATAATTTTTATCAACTATTTGATGGTTTTGCAACATATTCGAGGTTATGGTAAAAATCAATTTTGAATGACGTTTTGGATTATAGGAACACACACACATTTTTTTTAGGTGGTTTAATACTTTTTTTTTGTGAAATTTTGGCATTAAAGGTGTTGTTAGAAATAATATAATTTCTACTTGTGGCCATGCAGTTGTGAAATACGTTCTCAGATAGGCTTGCTCAGTTTTAGGTTTCATCAGTATCATCTTTTTTTCATTTTTTCATTTTTTATCTTTGTCGAGTTTTTTACTGCGACTGCGTGATTCGTATTGGTATAAAATTTTGGCAACACCGCATACAACTGACGTTTTATTAAGCAATTTTTAAAATTTCAATAACTTTTTTAGGCAAAATACTGAATATTCCGCAAATTCTTTTGCAAAAAAATACTATTTGAAATACATATTTTTCGATGACATGTGAAAAAATGGTAATTATTGATATTACTGGAAACAGCGAATTTTTTCATGAAATTTTGCACAGACCCTAATTTTGGGTCGTAGAACACGAATCCGAAGTCAGTTGTTGGCGGTCTCGTATGGTTTTTCCAAAAAAAAATTTTTTTTCCAAAAATTTTAGGTTAACTTTTAGGTTACCTTTTTTATATAGATTCCTTTAAGTTTCAACACTTTCACTTAAACATATCTGTAAACTTATAATTTTTATTTTATTTCGTCACACAAAACACCACATTTAGGCTAAAATAGCTAAGAAAATTGCTTTTTCCTATAGAAAATTCCATTTCATCGCTACTAGATGTCATTATTTTTCCAGCTGTCAATTTTCCGGCGTTGCCACGTTTACAAAGCATTTTTCTTACAAATTTTAACAATTTCCGGCCATAAATAAATCCAAAAAAATATCAGAGTAAAATAAGACAGACAGCATTTTATTTACTCGCGTCTACAGGGACCCCGGAATTTCGGCTGATTAGCTTCTTGACGTTTGACCCGATTAATTTTTGCTCGGATCCCTCTTCGCTTGCGAGGAAAGAGACTGGTCAGGGCCCCTAACCAGGTGCTAACCCTGTTCCGACCTTAGGGTGCCCTCCGATCCACCGTTCTGGACACAAACAAAACATAATTTTTAGGTTAAGGTACCTAGACACGAAAAATTGTAAATTATGTTTTGTTTGTTGTCCAGAACGGTGGATCGGAGGGCACCCTAAGGTCGGAACAGGGTTAGCACCTGGTTAGGGGCCCTGACCAGTCTCTTTCCTCGCAAGCGAAGAGGGATCCGAGCAAAAAATTAATCGGGTCAAACGTCAAGACGCCAATCAGCCGGGCTCAGGTTGGGTGAGCAAAAAGGTGGTCAGGTTTGCTCAGTTTTCATTGATATAGATACATATATATATATCTATATCAATGAAAACTGAGCAAACCTGACCACCTTTTTGCTCAGGTTTGCTTGGGTTGGGTATACACCTGTTTGTTCAGATATGGTTGCATGCATCAGCATATTATGCAGGTGTTGGATTGCTGATAAATAGGATTTTGGTTACATCTGATTTAGGTTAAAATTAAAAAATATTGTCGACTAAGTTGGACAGAATAGTGAATTTAGTTTGTTATGGTTAGCTTTTTTATTATTCCTAATTTACAATTTTTCCATGAAAAATCAGTAAACGTGGCAACGCCGGAAAATTGACAGCTGGAAAAATAATGACATCTAGTAGCGATAAAATGGAATTTTCTATAGGAAAAAGCAATTTTCTTAGTTATTTTTGCCTAAATGTGGTGTTTTGTGTGACGAAATAAAATAAAAATTATAAGTTTACAGATATGTTTAAGTGAAACTGTTGAAACTTAAAGGAATCTATATAAAAAAGGTAACCTAAAAGTTAACCTAAAATTTTTGGAAAAAAAATTTTTTTTTGGAAAAACCATACGAGACCGCCAACAACTGACTTCGGATTCGTGTTCTACGACCCAAAATTAGGGTCTGTGCAAAATTTCATGAAAAAATTCGCTGTTTCCAGTAATATCAATAATTACCGAAAAAATTATTAATTCAGGTGTCCGGAAAGCGTTCCGGACCCTAATATTTCCTCACAGTTTTAGTGTACTGCAAGAATTATTAAAAATACGATTTTTAGAAGATTTCATCTTTGAACATAGCCCCAGAAAGTATGCCATTGCAACATTTTCCGAGAAAGAACACATATTTTTCTTGCGATAGTCTATAAGATGGTTGCATGTATATTCATCTTTTTGTCTTATTATTGAAAGTAAATCCATTGTGGATCTATGTACTGCTTCGGCCAGTTCTGAAGGTGTTCCAGGACTTCCAGGAATAGAACATTTATTGTCACTCATTATTTTGCACTTTTTTCTTTAAATATAAAATAGAAACCGCTTGAATTTTATAAAAAAACCAACAAAGTAAAATTACACGCGTCAAGCTTGACACAACAAAACTGATGCGTCTCCATGGCATACAAACAATTTTGTTAGAAATTTCAAGCCATCAGTTATTTGTGCGTATGATTAGTTATGCTTTTTTCATATTATAATACCATAATTGATATAATTTTACAGAAATTTTTTTTAATTATAGGTATACGAAAGTTTGTTGATTAACAATTCAACGAATGACACTGTTACTTTTCCTCACTTACTGGTTGTCCGCACTTCGCTGCGCGTCGTGTGGTCAACTGCAGCTGCGTGCGGAAAAGTATAACTTTGCGCACTTGTTAGCAAAATAACTGTTTTCAGATAATTTTCCTTAAATTCTTTTTGACGTCATAACAAGAAGAAAAAGGGGCTTTGCGACCCACAACACACCAACGCAAGCAATATCCTGGTCTGTCGTCGTGGGCTTTCAAATGAAACTTACTATACTCCACAGAGATAAAATGATCATATTGTACGTCTCCTCCGACTTTATGGAAAACATTCGGGATCCCCGACCTACTCCTTGTAAACTGGAATAACGTACGCGCATTGGCGCTTGTGCAATTTCGCGCTCTGCCCAACAAAAAGCTCGCTTTTCGGCAGTGTTTGGCGGGAAATTGATCTTAAAGCTCGCGTGTCTGCGTGTTCGCCAAATCGCAAATAACGAGCTTACGACGTTTCGTGATTGAAATTTTCGTTAATTGGTCTCGTCGATTTCACCGAGATATTTATTTGTAATTTTTCTGGAATATTGAAATTTATCGAGGAACAAACGAACAGTAACAAAAATATAAATTAAAAGTGTAGTGCAATACTGAAAAGTGTAGTTTTGTTTTTAAAAACTAAAGTTCTGTTCGGTTGGGTAAAAATATTAGGATGTTTTAGGTGAGTTTTATGTAGATATTATTATGTCATTATTATATAAAATTATATACACAAAAAATGGTAATGTGGTATCAAAGAGCCAGTCATTAAATCAATGACAGACTATGTTCGCTATTCCTGAACGACTATTATATTAATTTATTGCTTAACGTATTCTTGTTTTAGCAATGAAATTTGATTGATTATTGAATAAGAACACATTGGCTTATATTTAAACGCCACTGGTTTGCAATGGGGTTTTGATATGAGCCACAAATGTGCACCCCAAATGTAGGCTTTATTTGGGGCAATATAATGTACACTTGAAATTTTTAACGAATAGGTTACAATGCTTATAAATATTTATTATACAGAAACTCACTGCATATATTAAAAACGGTAAATCCTGATATGAATTCAGATTGAAGAAAAATATTCATAAAGGGCGCTTCGCATGAGCGCCCGCAGGGGTTGCTAGGGGGGCCATGTCCCCCCCTGAGATTGTGAAATTGTCATACTTTTTAATTATTAGTAGTAAAATCTTTAAAAATATATTACTTTTTTTCATTTTGCCCCCCTGAGAAAAAAGTCTGCGGGCGCTCATCACGGCGCTTCGCAATAATAAGGCGGTAGTTGTCCCTTAAACTTTCTTTAACTACCGGTACCATGGATTTATTATAATAAGGATTCGATGTCCGTATACTGTGAGCGTATCGAACGTGAAGCCTTATATTTTGTTGTTTGTTATTCTCTTGGGGGAGCAGTTTACGAACTACGAACATAGACAAGACTACGAATTACTACGTAATTGAATCAAGAATGGTAGTAGAAAGAGATAAAATAGCATTGGAGTGTTGGAGCTCAGAAGTGTTGCTGTCTGTTATGGTTGTTTAGGAACACGGCTGAACCTCGGTCTGAACACTCGGTTACACTTACGTCTTTGTCTAATGAACTAGAAAAGAAAAAGTGCGACGTATAGATTTATATAGATTTATAAATGACTCGGAGCGATTTTAAATAAACACCTTTAGAAATAACATAACATATAAATAATAAAACCTTTTTAACTTAAATTTATTATTATTTAGCAGAAAAATAAATATTTTAGGGCTTTTATTACTTTTAGTAAATCTTGTGATGCTTCTAACGTATTTTTTGTACAAAAATACAAGGTAAAATAAGATGTGGCCAATGTTTACAAATTGTGTTTACAGTGTCGTTTAGAATGGTTTGTTTTGGCTTCAAAGAATGTGAAATCATCCCGTATCCAGTCCTAATAAATCCATGACCGGTCCCCACCATTGGCAAGAAACACATAATACCGAATGAGTTGCCAATTCTATCAATAAGTTTTTCTATGTAACAAGTCAGCATAAGAAATAATGTTATTGTTACCTGTGTAGTAATCCCTTTAATATACACTTATTTTGAAAGTGTTTAGGATTAACAAACACCAGTATACTAAAACTCGGTCAAGTGGAAGCTATACTTGCACAATTAGTGTTCCGTGCCATCAACCTCACACCTAACCTGAGCAAACCTCGGCCGCTCGATTTCTGTCTATCTGCCGTGCTATCCGCCACCGACGGCACTAACGCCGTATCACATCGCGTATGCGCGGAGCTGATTGGGCCAACCTAAAAATTTTGAAAAACGTGTAAGAACAAAAGTTGTTCGTTACATTGTGAACAATATTTTTTGTGGATTTTTTTTCTCTAAAACCAATGGTTCGGCAGTTATAAGGAAATAAACAGTTAAATTGTCTATAACAATTGACCATGCTAGAATATTTCAATCGTGATAACTTTTCCGCAATCTACACCTAATTCTCAATGTTTATCATTTTTTTTCAGATTTTTCTGAGCGTTCCTTCTGGTGATAAGGGTGGAAGACAGCACTTTTTAAGCGTTAAGTCGTTGAATTCGTGCTTCCATGAGCATTCATTTGACACCATACACGATGCCCTTAAATTTTGTTCCATTGCCCAATTTACCCCCCGAAATTAACACCCAGAATCAAAATTCAACTTTTTGATAATTTTCTCGCAATCTAGACCTAATTCTCAGTGTTCATGATTGTTTTTCAAATTTTTCTGAGCGATCATTTTGCTGATTAGGTTGGGGGACAGCAATTTTTAACGTTCTCTCTAAAAAAACCTATAGAAAATACATCATATACTGTTGAATTCGTGCTTCCATAAACTTTCATTTGACACCATACACCATGCCATTGAAATTTTTTTTCCATTTCCCAATTTACCCTCTGATAATAACGACCAGAATCAAAATTCAATTTCTTTACTTCATGTCTATAATTGGGCCGTCACACTCTATTTCTGTGCTAAATTTGAAATTTTTACGTCGAATAGTTTCAGAGAAAATCGCCTGTAACAGGCAGACTGGCGGACACCGAAGTGATATAAGTATTCCGTTCCGGAACACTAAAAACACTGACAACACAATGTATGCCAATAATTTAATTCAACCCGAATACATTTTTGATCGCGACATTGTTGCCGACACTTTGTCGAGATTATTTTCGAGGCCTAAACAATGTATTAACTGTCATCTTTAACTGTCGACTGTAACGGTGATGAAAACGATAGACCAGACTTAAATCCTAGCGATTATTATTTGTTCGCAAATATGAATAATTTAAAAAAAAATTAACCGCTTCACAAAAAAAATCACTCAAAAATATGAAATAATATTTTTTCCTACGACCACCTATGAAAGTGAGTAAAAAAGCACGGTTAACTTGGCGAGAAAGTGCCTTATATCACACGCGTGTTGAAAAGTACTTTTCAACACGTGTGTTGAAAAGTACTTGTCAAAACTTGTAAATAGATGGTGCCAATTTCATTTGTTTTATTTTCAGCACACTTGATGAAAATGTTAGTGTTCAAAGTGAGGGTTTTACAAGACAGAAATTGAGGTTTTTTGTAAATATTTTTGTGGTCGTAGGAAAAATATTGTACATTACTGGTATGAAAGTAATTTTCGCACACTCGTGGGATTATCGCACTCGGCTGTCGCCTCATGCGACAACATTCCCACTCGTGTGAAAAAATGTCACTTTCAACACTTGTTATGTAATATACTATTACGTATTTATAACTGTAATGGTAAACTTAATTTTGTTCAAAGTTAGGTCCCTTGTACACTGAATTTCTAAACTTTAAAGTCGGTGCATTTTTAAAATATAATGGAAATCCTTAATGATAATACATTAATAAATTGTTAATAAAGAGTATATTTGTAGTTATTTATTATTGAGCCTAATGATCAGCCTAATTGCGTTCGACTTGTAGTAGTTTATACACAAAAGTTCTGAACTTTAAAGTAAGCTCAACTCCGTATTAATTGTTTATAAATTATCATTACGAATCCTTATACTGTGAAATTGCGCCGATTTCAAAGTTTAGAAATACAATTTTATTTAACTTGTATAATTTTGAGGGATCTCGCTGCGCTCGTTTCTCAAATATTACACTCGTTAAACAAAGCTCCCATTACGCTGTCGGAAAATAGCACTGCAAAATTTAGTAAATATATTTTTCACTCGAAAACGATTTTTCTAATAATAGAAACAATGAAAATTTAAGCAGCATTAAAAGCTTTACTTACCGATTTACTGCCCACTTTAAAAATAACTTCGGGAGCCATCAAAAAGGTTTATGACTTAGATCTTTTAATTGAACAGTTAGGTATATATATATATATATATATATATATATATATATATATATATATATATATATATATATTACTTTTTAAAATGATTTTTATCTTGGAAATTGTAGTTAAAATAAATGTATTTCCCAATGGTGTCTCAATAGCTACTTCGGGATTTACTTTTTAAATAAAACCAACAATTTTAGAAAAATACCATTCTTGTTTATTTTATCAAAAAGTAATAATAATAATTCTCCAAATGCCAAGACCCCCCCCCCCCCCCCCGGTTGCTTCTACACATGACCATTTTTTTGCGTAAAGCTTACGCTGTCGGAAAATAGCACTGCAAAATTTAGTAAATATATTTTTCACTCGAAAACGATTTTTCTAATAATGGAAACAATGAAAATTTAAGCAGCATTAAAAGCTTTACTTACCGATTTACTGCCCACTTTAAAAATAACTTCGGGAGCCATCAAAAAGGTTTATGACTTAGATCTTTTAATTGAACAGTTAGGTATATATATATATATATATATATATATATATATATATATATATATATATATATATATATATATGTATATATACATATATATATATATATATATATATATATATATATATATATATATATATATATATATATATATATATATATATATATATATATTACTTTTTAAAATGATTTTTATCTTGGAAATTGTAGTTAAAATAAATGTATTTCCCAATGGTGTCTCAATAGCTACTTCGGGATTTACTTTTTAAATAAAACCAACAATTTTAGAAAAATACCATTCTTGTTTATTTTATCAAAAAGTAATAATAATAATTCTCCATAATTCCCCCGGTTGCTTCTACACATCACCATTTTTTTGCGTAAAGCTGTCAATAACATTTTAGCACAATTGTGATTCAATTTCACCAATAACTTAACGAATATTTTGCATCAGGTTATTAAGCGTCTGCAGATTACACAGCCCCACGAAAAAAAAAATTAAATTCATGTTCACTAGACTACATCCCCATCCATGTCTATATGTTTTCGAGGTCGCTGAATCCGAATCCCTCGGTTTCACCCCATCAGGTTATTGGATACCGTAAACCATCAAAATACTTTCACTCGAGGAGTTTTTCCCTTAATTTCTACCGTTGCTCAACATTTGACTCGGGTGTCCTCTGCTCTTCTTCTTCGTTTATTCGAAAGTGAGAGGTAGGGAGGGTAGAGGGTGAACATCCGATCGGGAACGCACCCCATGAGGGGGTGAAACCAGTTTTTTTCTGTTTTCGAAAGATTTTTGTGAGAATCACGACGGAGGAGGGGTTTGTATATACATGTACAAATATTAATTTATATATACATATATATATATATATATATATATATATATATATATATATATATATATATATATATATATATATATATATATATATATACAGTTTTAATTATAATGTATTATATAAAAATTAATAATTACAATAAAGTAAACTTACCTATTTTGAGTTTTAATTCGAGCTTAAAGAATGTGATTTTTTAGATTTCCAAACGATGCCTTGCGCTTTATTTGCATAATGTTCTTACCCGTTTTGCCCCAAAATCTCAAATTGATATTACAAATGATGTCTTCACTCTTCAGTTTACATTCTTGTGAAGACAATCCACCGCTGAAACTACAAGTAATTTTTTCACTTCTTGCTGTTTAAAACTGGCATTATCGGTACATTAGCTTGCTATGTCATTATCGTTAATAGGATATCAATTAACTTTTAATCCACTTTACACAAATAAAACACATTTTTCTTTATATACTTTTGAAAGGTAAAAAGATGAAACGGAAACCGACAAGCTCATATTTTAAACTGCGGTCAGAACTAACAGCGACAGTTCCGTCAAAAGTGCTGGTACATCACGTGGTACAACACCAAACATCTTTGCTTCAAATTTTAATAAGGGGTAGATTGGATGCTAATAATATAGTACTAATACGTATGTATATGTCTCATAGGCTCACATAACCTCCGAGGTAGAAATGAGCTTTGTCGGATAAGATAATTTTATTGCAAAAGTCTGCATTATTTCTGACTTCTAAAAATAAAATTAGTCTAATTTTGTATTTAAATTGACAATAATTGTAATCTCGTACTACAAACTAATTTTTGGGATTTATCAGATGCCACGGTATGTTGAAATATCGTTGCGACTGTGATCTAGTCCGTAAATGTATGTATTCCGTGGTTGTCCTGGTCTTGCAGAATTACCAAACCTATTTTAACACGATGGAGAACATGGCCCAAAATGGCTTGAGGCGGCAGTGTATTATTTTAAGCAAACAAAGACCGTTGTTTTAAACTTTAATCCTAAAGATTCTCAAGCTATTACCGCCAGTCCAGGCCCAGTTTAATAATATTCAAGTATGCCCTGATTTAAGTATTATTAACACAAATTAGGCAGCCATAGTAGAGGCACTCATAACAGAAGGACTTGTCTTGAGCTGAATCTCTTAATATTGCAAATATAGTACAGGGATATCTAAATAACAGTGAACAGACCTTATAACTTTTTTATTTTTAAAGATGGGAAAAAGTGTTAAATTTGAGAATTTTGGGGATTTTTATGGATCGTTCATATATCTTATCAGCAAAACAATTGAGCATCGAATAAAAAAAATATAGTATAAAACATCGATTTTTGGGTCCTAGGAGAAGAAGTTCTGGATATATTTTGTATAATATACCCCATGCAGTTTTTCAATAGTTTTTGAAATATTTCAAATTAGAAATTATTTATTTATTATTTCGCATAAATATACTTTAAACGTAACTATCCAGGTTGCGAACGAAATACCTGCTACCTTTTTAAATTTTCTTCATAGGTAAGTCAAAGTTAATGTCAAGGTTGACAATAATACTTTAGTCACCGTTAATTTATAATTTTATTGTGGTGCAAAATGAGTTATTTTATTAAAAAATAAATGTTCATTTTCATTAGTTCTTAATATTTGAAAGCAATAACCAACAATTATAAACAATAACAAATGAATTATAACATAAACAGATAAATGTTAGCATTGGCGAATAAATAACAAAAGAAATTTTCAACATGTCCGCCATTTAATTCTTCTCGCTTTTCATACATTCTTCTCTGCCTCTGTTTATAATACTTTCAGCATCATTTTCGTTCAGATTTCTTACTTCATTTCTCACCTTCCTTTGAATTTCTTGAATATTTTCATTATGATCGCTGTATATGACATTTTTCAAATGACTCCGATGAAATATATCTAAAGGTGTGAGGTCTGGGCTATTTTCAGGCCAATATAACATTCCATATCTACCGATATATATATATATATATATATATATATATATATATATATATATATATATATATATATATATATACTGACGGTTTAAAAAATTGCGAACCTTAATTATATTATGGAGAGGCGCCGTCCTGTTGCCATATAATACGTCGACGTTCTTCAAGTGGCAATTCGTTGAGAATATCTTCGATTTCATTTTCTGAATAATTAAGATAGCGCTGGCCAGTTAATTCTCCCCAAAAATCAATGCTCCTAGAATTTTATTTTGTAATATCCCACACCAAACGTTGATTGAATTACGCCCCTGAAAAGCAATATATTCTAGGGTAAAGGGATTTTCATCCGACCAAACATGAACATTTCTTCTATTAAAATATTCCCGCAGTTGAGAATGTTGCTTCGTCTGTCCAAACGATAGTATGAAATAAATTAGGATCTTGCCGCATTCTTTCGTTAATATTTGTGACAAAAGTATATCTCCTTTCTGTTTGATCGGCACTAAGCTTTTCAAATGGCATAATTTTATATGGTCTATATATACTTAACATACTTTAACATTCTTTCAACTGTTCCACAGGTCAACATTTTATCTCTTCTTCTATATCTGAGATACCGCACACAATCGGAAATTAATTTTTTTGGATTCTCTTAAAATATAACAAAATCGCTAGGTCCCTTTCTTCATTCCTTTCTCTTCTTCTTTTTCTATTGCTCAGAATTGCTCTTTCTTCTGGTCTTCTATTTGTTTTTATTATGGTGTTTAATGATGGAGTTCTTTGTTCTTCTTCAATACTTTCTTCAAATTGTCTTTGAGCCGCTCTAACATTATTGTTATTTTTTAAATATATTTAACATTTTGTATCTCTCATTAACAGAATAACTTATTTTGCATAAAAATAAAATTATAAATTGACGGTGACTAAAGTATTATCCTTGATATTAACTTTGACTTATCTACGAAGAAAATTTAAGAAGTAGCAGGTATTTCGTTCGCAACCAAGATAGTCACGTTTAAAGTATACTGATGCGAAATAATTTTTAATTTCAAATATTTCAAAAACGATTGAAAAACCGCATAGGGTATGTAATACAAAATATGTCTAGAACTTCTACTAGAATCCAAAAATATGATAAAATCATACCATCCAATTTAAAATAAGCGAGAAAATCGATGGTTTACATCATATTCTTTTATTAGATGCTGAATTGCTTTGCTGATAAGAGTGATAAGAGATATATGAATGATCCATAAAAATCCCTAAGAACTTTCATATTTAACATTTTTCCCATCTTTAAAAATAAAAAGTTATAAAGCCTGTTCACTTTCATTTGGATATCCCTGTACATGGTGAATTCCAGTGTTAATTTATTTTTTTGATTATTTTGCAGAGGTTACAAGACTTCGTGGATAAGGAACATTACGTTTGAATAAAAGGGAAGTTTAACCGTGACCGGAGCAAAATTTGTGCAAAGATAATCGGATCATTTGCTGAAAGTTGATGCTTGCATGATAGATGATCGCTTATTTGTCTTTAAAATTTCGTTACAAATAATTTTTATTTATTGTAACATTAAAATAAATATACAGCCAAATATGCTTATTTAAATTTGACGATACTGACTTTAATGATACCTATTTATGGAAAATTTTTGATTAACTTTGCACTACGAACGTCCTTTCTTCCAACATCAGCTATTCTGGGCACGTGAAAAATGAGGTTTTCAGAGTACTTTTAGTGGTATTTTTGCACATTGGCACAGTACGATACTTATGTGTAGTATTTTTTAATAGATTTTATTGTTTAATAAAAATAATTATACCCAAATTACACTGTTATAAAATGTAGCACCACCCAAAATTACCGCCTGGACAAATAGGGCGGCTCTCTACATGCTTCTCGTCTAAACGCATACCTTTATTTCTGAAGTTAGATTCTTTGCCTAATTGGCTGATGTCGTGTTGCGAAGAGAAAAAATAAATCGGATAGAGTATGTGACACTAGGAAATGTGAATGTTTGTCAGTTGCATAACAAACCTGTTTAACTTTAGGTCTTGTAGGCTAACACTAGTGACATTTTGCCAGTTTTAAGCATACAATTTGCCAATAATAACAATCAATTTGATAAATGAATTGATATATGTACAATCGTATGACAAAATGCTCACTTGCTTTCGGACTATCAGAGAAGCTGTCGATTCAGTAACAAGTAATGAACGTTACTAGGTTATTCCACAATAATTTTTAGATGTAAATATTACTTCTGTTGCAGTTCATCGTTACCTTTAAATACACCTAGGCACTCCGAAAAAAACTTTCAAAGTAAAATAAAATTTAAAGATTAAAAAATGCTACAAACGTTATGCAAAATATAAACATTACCTGTTAGTACTAAAACAACCATAGGGGCGCATTGCGATGTTGCCGTATCCCTAATTTGATTTGGCACATTGCCCACTATGTTCACTATGTTGGGAAACTGAATTATTTGAAATTGGTCCAATTTTAAACCTTAATAAATTTGTTATTATCAATCAAAAACACGTACTTTTTTATGTGGGTATTTCGATTGATTGATTGCGCAATAATATTGACATAATGTGCATTGAAAACGCGAAATGGCTAAACGAGCCCGTTTAAGAATTCACCTATATTTTCGTATTCTAAAAGTCGTGTCAATATATCAAGAAAAAAAAAAGAATTCAGAATATTCTATTTTTACATGCTCTGTACAATGTTAATTTACAATTAGTGAAAGACTTGATCATATATTAATTTTTCTATATACAGGGTGTCCCGAAATTAGGGGGCCAAAGTTAAACAGTGCATTCTGCATAGGAAAATAACACTAATTTGTTTAATAAACATGTATCGAAAAATGCCCCCTAACGGAGCTACGGCCCCCTAAAGAGGGGCCTATGATGATGGTTTTTTTCAAATAATTCCCACAGGGTTGAACATAAAACATAAGTTTTTGGTATTTTTGTAATTTTGATATGCTGAATCTAGATCTAAAATCAAAACTATTAAAAGTTTATCATAGGCGTAACATTTGGGGGGGTAAAGGTACAGAAACAGCCCTAACTTTTTTATGACCTAATGTTTTAATTTTTTTTTCTGAAATTATGAAAATCTAGAGCTTTTTACCAAAAAAAGGTACTCTTGATTTACATCGCTTAGATGCACCATTTGTGAGAAAAATGCCTTTAAAAGTAACACTGTTTAGCAAAGACGGATCAAGTAATAATTAATCTTCCAATAAAACTTAGTGCCGGGCCATGAAATCGAATGTTTTACCAAATTTTCTAAAAAATAATGTTACTTTTATAAGCATATTAATGTTTATGTGGTTTTGTAAAAATAATTTTAGAGTTATGCATTCTACTACTAAGTTTTAGTGAAAATATGGGATATCTATGCTAAACAGTGTTACTTTCAAAGGCATTTTTCTCACAAATGGTGAATCTAGGCGATGTAAATCAAGAGTACCTTTTTCTGGTAGAAAGCTCTGGATTTTCATAATTTTAGAAAAAAAAATTAAAACATTAACTCATAAAAAAGTTACGGCTGTTTTTGTACCATTACCCCCCCCCCCCCGAATGTTACGCCTATGATAAACTTTTGGTAGTTTTGATTTTAGATCTAGATTCAGCATGTCAAAATTACCAAAATACCAAAAACTCATGTTTTTATGTTCAACCCTGTAGGAATAATTTGAAAAACACCATCATCATGGGCCCCTCTTTAGGAGGCCGTAGCTCCGTTAGGGGGCATTTTTCGATACATGTTTATTAAACAAGTTAGTGTTATTTTCCTATGCAGAATGCACTGTTTAACCTTGGCCCCCTAATTTCGGGACACCCTGTATACGAACGGTTGAACGAATCGTTTCATAAAGTCACCTATAAACTTAATTGACAGTTTGAGTTAACTTTCGGAAGTGGCATCGTTATATGGGTCGACACGTTTCAGGTGTCCAATTATTTAATTTTCTATTTGTGAAACCGGCTATTTTAAATTGGGGTTCGAAATTATCGGTTATATAGGATATTTATTAAGGAAAAATGTTGTTAAGGAAAGTAGTTTGAGAGCAATAATTAGTTTTCTGTCTCATTTTAGATTATTAGTGATCACTGATCAGTTATCGATTAACTTAACATCGATAGCGGTTTAAAAACCTCGATAGATTTGATCAATCAATTCAGCTTGTAATTGAAGCTATTTTTTTGACACATTTTTTGTGTTTGTAAAAAGATTAAGTGTAGATTCATATATACCGGGTGCCCACGAGTTTACTGGCCAGCTTGTTATTTTGTTAAGAAATAATATTTCGATTTGAAATTTTGGGAACTCGTATGGTTGCTTTAGATGCAGATTTTGAGTGCTCGAACATCTGACTATCGTTTCCGGTTCAACCGGAAATACAGTCAACTTTGCTATTTTAAATGAAACCCCCTGTATATTTTTTAAAAATTGGATTCTACGTAAAATTCTAATTATAAAACAATTATCATATCCCATACCTGTCTTTAACAGTTTTCAAGAAAATGACGTTTGAAAATGTCGAAAGAGCCGCAAACTATACTGTTTTAACATAAAACAAATGAATATGCGAAAAGTTTAATATATTATTCTTACTTCTTTTTAAGGGCCTTGTATGATTGTGTCATGACAATCTCACTTCCGGTGCAACCGGAAGTGCTACAAAATATGACATTCGGGCACAAATTACTTCAATAATTTCAATTGAACAACCTACTTTAAACCCTAAATTCTAATTTATCTGACTTTTCTCTATAATTTTTGTATACACCATCCCAGGTCTAAAGTTGATAGTTCTTGAGATATGGACAGCTAAAAATTTAGATGCATTCCAAATTTCAATCTTTCTAATTTTATCTAGGCGGCTATGGAGATCATTTGTCGCTTGAACTGCTTCATGATCATAACCATGTCAATTTCCAATTATTTAATCAAGATGGCTATGAATACAAGACACTTGTCATATTTTCTGCTAATAATATCACCCCCAAAACAAATGAACAACGTGCTCAGGGAATTTCAAAGAGTTTGTCTGAGAGAAAACGGTCAACAATTCGAACACTTAATTTTTGACTAATTTCTTATTTTTTATAATGAAAGCTTAATAAAATTATTTTTCAAGCACTACTCTGATATTATTAATTATGTGTATCCTTTCTACATTTTCTTAATGCAAATGGTCTCCATAGCCACCTAGATAAAATTAGAAAGATTGAAATTTGGAATGCATCTAAGTTTTTAGCTGTCCATATCTCAAGAACTATCTACTTTAGACCTGGGATGGTGTATACAAAAATTATAAAAAATTAGATAAATTAGAATTTAGGGTTTAAAGTAGGTCGTTTAATTGAAATTATTGAAGTAATTTGTGCCTGAATGTCATATTTTGTAGCACTTCCGGTTGCACCGGAAGTGAGATTGTCATGACACAAGCATATAAGGCCCCTAAAAAGAAGTAAAAATAATATATTAAACTTTTCGCATATTCATTTGTTTTATGTTAAAACAGTATAGTTTGCGGCTCTTCCGACATTTTCAAACGCCATTTTCTTGAAAACTGTTAAAGACAGGTATGGGGTATGATACATGTTTTATAATTAGAATTTTACGTAGAATCCAAATCTTAAAAAATATACAGGGGGTTTCGTTTAAAATAACAAAGTTGACTGTATTTCCGGTTGAACCGTAAACGATAGTCAGATGTTCGAGCACTCAAAATCTGCATCTAAAGTAACCATACGAGTTGCCAAAATTTCAAATCGAAATATTATTTCTTAACAAAATAACAAGCTGGCCAGTAAACTCGTGGGCACCCGGTATATATATATATATATATATATATATATATATATATATATATATATATATATATATACATTCTTTTAAAATATTGCAACATGGACGACAACATACTCAAACAACCCAATCAAACCCAATCAACGTATGTTGTCGTCCATGTTGCAATATTTTAAAAGAATGTGTGTGTTTTACTTTTTAAAATTCTTTGTTTTTTAAATTAAGCAAATGCATGAGGCAATTTCTGGAATGTTTTGAGAAATTTGCCAGGGTTTTTCCTTCAAGCAACATATAAATATTCTGAAGAAGGTCTAAAGAAAAGGACCGAAACGTCAAAATTTATCAAATAAAAAGTATGTAAAGACCAACGTACAATTTTTAATTTTTATCCAGGACTAACAAAACCCAAGAATAATTAAAAAAAAATAAATAAAATACATTGAAACGTCCAAGAAAACAAAAATAAGCCTCAACATATACATATATATATATATATATATATATATATATATATATATATATATATATATAGGGTTACTTTTTTTTTAAAACCTGACATAGGCTAACTTCTTTATTTTTAAATAGAAAAAGCTATAGTTCCAAAAACGAAATTTGAGAGAATAGCCCAATTAAGAAAAATATGCCACATAAACAAATTTTCCCTAGAGTTGCCATTTTGTAAATTATTTCACAGAACATATTTTCTTAAACGGCAATAATGAATTTTTTTGGCAAATTGTGATACATCTCGTGGTTCTAATTTTTACCCTTTGTTGATTGATCTTTCTGACATGTCCTCCTCCCCTACAAGTTCCAGCAACTCTTGATTTGATCTTATTCGGTATTCATTCTATCCCGTTTGAATTGGCCCCAGCATCTGTCTCAATATTTTTCTCTCAGCTACTCTTAATTTTTCCTCGTCCTTCTTTGTCAAAGAGATTGCTTCCGTTGCGTACATCATCACTGGCCTAATAAGCGCCTTGTAGCTTCTAATTTTTGTCCTTATTGTTAAGATCTTGCTCCGTAGAGCCTCTTTATTTGCATGATATGCTCTAACTAAAACGATCATTTTCCGTCTATTTATCGCATTCTTTCTCCCTCGCCCGTTACTGTGACTCCGAAATATTTAAACTGAGCCACCTCCTGAAATTCCATCCCCCTCCTTTACCTTTGCCCTCTTTACGGATTTTCCTATTCTCATGAATTTAGTTGTCTCCCTATTTATCTTTAGCCCTATTCCTTCATCCTCCCCTACTATTTCTTCTAACATTTGCGCCATTTTGTCTCTCCTTTTAGTAATTATGACTGCGTAATTATCTGCGTAGGTGATCATTTGCCCTCCTCCTGTTCTTACTGTTCCTTGTCTTATTTTGCATGATACGTATTATTTCTGAAAAATCCTTCCGTTTCTTCTTTTTGTGTTCTCATTGTAGCCCTTGTTGATCTTGGCGTAACACAATTAATTTTTCTTATCTTCAGGGCTACACCTATTTCTTTTATGATCTTCATTAATTAACTCGATTGATCGAGGTGAAGACGTGTCAAAAGTCATTAAACAGAATTTCCATATTTACATTATACCCTTGAGCTTCACTATCTGCTTCAATATCCATATCGCGTCCACTCTTGACTTCCCTGTTCTGAAGCCAAATTGGTGCTTACCTATCATTGTGCTTTTGTTTTCTCTTAGTCTCTTTATGATTATGTCGGCTAGAATATTGTATGCTACGTTTAATAAAGTAATTTCCTTATAATTCATTCACCCCGTCTGATCTCCCTTTTCATGCGAAGCAAAAATTTGCCAGACTCCCATTCTCCAGGCATAACTTCCTCCCTCCAAATTTGTATATTACCCATTCTTTATTACCCAAGCAAACCCAACCAAACCCGGTGCTTTTACATAACGACTTTGTTTTATTATTTCTTTTATTTCTTCATAGGATGCCTTCCCTCCTCCTCCTTATCTTCCACTCTTAACTCCTCTTGCGTTTGTTCCTCAAACAAAAGCTCGTTGAAGTATGCCTGCCAAACTGCGTTAAATTGTTGATCTTCTCTCTACTAAGTATATGCCTTTCTTTATTTTTTTTGTACCCCTAGTTTTGGTGTTATAGATTTTGTCTTGTTCATTTAGTTTCTTAAAAATCTTCTTTGTATTGGCGTGTTTACTAAGATCTTCTATTTCATTTAGTCTTTCTTCAGTCCACTCTTTTTTACTTCAAATTATTTTTTTAAATTCTTTTGTTTTGTCTTTATTGCGTTCTTTGTCCCTGTTATTCTATGTTCTTTACCAATAAAGTCTTCCTCTTTTTTGTCCCTACTTGCTTTTTTGCATGTTTCATTAAACCAGTCTCTTTTACGGTTCGGTTTTTTCTTTCTGTTACCTGTTCCATTGCTTGTTTTATGTTAAACCACTTCTCTTCTACTTTGTTATTTTTTTCTGTTTATCTGTTTTAAGCAATTTGCTAAAACAGAAAACATTTTCGTATGTTCTCATTACTTAATTTCTTAATACTTACTTGCTTTTTCCTTTTTGTCATTTATCCTTCTATTTTTTAATCTTATTTTTCCTACCACCATAAAGTGATCAGAGTCCGCACATGCTTCTCTGTTTGCACGTCACTTACAAAAGTCTGTCTTCTTCATTAACTACTCTATGGTCTATTTTTTGTAATCGATTTCTCTGATCGGGAGACATCCACGTCATCTTATGTCTTTTTAGATGTTTAAACTTGCACTGATAAAAGGCAGCACTTGCTACAAGAGAATAAAATATCTTGACTGTAAATTATTTTATCCGAAGGTAATAATCTCATCTGAAATGAATGCGTTCTTAATGCATGATTTTTTATGTCTTTGGTAATTTCTGTTTATGTTCTTGGCAGCAAAATTCCTTTTTCAAAAGCTGGCGTCTTTGGGACTGTAAAATTTTAAAATAGTATTTTTAACAAAGGTAATGTTCTTTGAGTCAAAGTAATTGTGTCCTTGTCCTAAGATTATGGTCTGCAGTAAGCAGTATGCAAGTTTCTAAGTAGCCCGGCCCGGCAGTCGGCTTTCGTCTCTTGGTTAGTTTGCATTTTTGGAAGTACGCGCAATTTTAGGCGTAGTTGTTACCGGTCTTTTAAATAAATAATTGAGAATTAAATGACCAAGTGCAAGTGATCTATATAAACAATGAGTGAGATTAAAGATTTGTGACACCCCATGTTTGGTTTTATTATAATAAACATATATAGAGATTAAAAACAATAATAATTTTTTGCTTATATAGAATAACCGAGGCGAACCTGTGACTATCTGCCTTTGTTTGAATTAAGATTTTGTTTTAGTAAGTTCCTATATAGCCCTTAAAGGTATTTGTTAGCAATTTAAAATGTTTAGATATAAAACGTTTTTAAAAAAAATACGTATTTCTTTATTAGTAGTACACACAGACAATGATTTTTTAAAACAAGATGCTAAAATATAGGCAAAGCTATAATTATTTACCTAATTTAATATACTGGCTTAACTAAAGACAACTTCGTCTTTTTTTTATACGTGAGCATTATAAAAGTATAGCACATATAACAATTTTAAAACAATCTCTACGGTATAAAATCAGTACAAATGCGGTAAAAGCAATAAAACCATCTATTTATTTATATACGAATACTTTATTATAACGTTTAAAACCATGTGGTTATAATACAGAATATGCATGGAACAATCAAAGAAAAGTTTAAAAATCCAACTCTAAGAATATATTCTTTTAGGTCAAGTAATTGTAGGTTTTGCTGCAAAGAAATATATCCTTGCAACAAGCCATTTGAACTTAAAACAAATTTATGAAAACTTTCATTAAAAGGAATTCTAAATTTCTTCGTCTTAATTCAAGGATGCCGTCTTTAAGTCCAACTTATAGCAAAGAAATGTGTTCTTGAGCAAAAGTCACATATACTTGACTTAAGTATATAAATAGTTGAACACAATTCATTCAGATTTAAAGCTTTCTATTCAAGAATGCTATCTCTGAGACCAGTATGATAATAATCTTGCGACCAAGATAGGTTCTTTAAGGTAAGTACTGAAATTGTTGAATCAAAGTAACAAGAAAAATAGCCTTTCTTTAAGATACTGTATGAACTTACCTCAAGGCTGTACTTGGTATTTTTACAATCTGTTATCTTAGTTTAAGAGGTATTTTTCTTCCGCTAAGATAATTCCAAAACTTGCTTCCAAGTACGTGACTGACTTTGACCAAGAAAATATTCATTTGGACATATCGAAAGACATGGCGGCCTTGTTCTAAATTCGTTTTTCTTTACATTAAGATATCCTTTTTATCAGTGTGGTACTGCTTACCACCAAGTTTGCTATACCTGCTAGATTACATAAAGGGTTACCATTATTGTCGGTGTAGTCATGAATTGTGTGCCTCCCTGCTACATGGCACTGTATAATAAGTTATATTTATCGTGAATTGTTTAATAAAAAAAATCCAATTTTTCCAGAGATCATTAAAAACCAATCACCCCCAACTTGTAGACTTTACCCCGTTCCTTTGTATCCATTAACTGTTTAATCGGCATTCGAATAAAACTGACGTGACTGTATCAATAACTAAACACAATAGAAGTCCGACAAATGGAATTTATTGAACACGCACTTTTCTCAGCAGCGGCAGCGTTTAGAAAGCGATTTATTTACGTTGTGAAATGGATTATTTTAATAAATTATTGAGAACTACGGGCCAGAATGTCACGTAATTCTTAGGTTTTACGTAAAACTTTTTTATTTGGCAGGCGAAACAATTTACAAAAAATATATTTTTTCAATGTTCTCTTTTGCCCTGATCTACGACCCCAGAGACGTCAAAATTAAATTGGACTAATATGACTTTAGTCAAGGTCCAAGAATGACTCCAAATGCGACCACGCGCATTGTCACAGGAAAGCATGGGCAGTTGAAATTTTAAAGCAATTTGCATTATTATTAGGTACAAAATATTTTAATAAAAATATAGTAAATTAAAACTGGGCGTATATCTTTACATTAAAGACCTGCTCTCTTCAATCTTCTTCATCCACGGTTACGCTGACGATCAGGCGCGGATTCAGAACTTCGTTTGGGGGGGGGGGGGTCATTCAGGGGACAGTAATATATTTGTAACTTTTTTATATTTATATTTTATCAGTTTTATGTATTATTGATGATTTGGGGAGGGGGGTCATGCCCTCTCCTTTCCTGTTGCTTGGATTCGATGATTTTTCATCCCACAAGCGGCTCTCAAACCTTCTTCAGGCTCAACAAGGCTTTGCGAAAGATTTTGTGTACTGAAATTCCTGCCAGTGGTTATTTGGTATTCTTTTCTTACACTTTCGCATCTAAGACAAGTGAACAGCGTATGCTCTACATCATCTGTACCACCGCAATATAGACAGGCTCCTGACTCTGCCCTTCCCCAATTAAGTAGATACTTTCTGAAGCATCCACGCCCTGACAACGCCTGGATAATAAAGTTGTCCACCTCTCCGAGTGATCTACGCGTCCATGTTTGAATGCCTGGAATGATACTATGTGTCCTCTGCCCACAAGTCCCATTGTTCCATATCTCTTGCTAATTTCTCATGAAGCCTTCTCTAGCTTTAAGCGCTCGCTGGCCGTTGTACGTTTCGAAGCGCTGTTTAACGAGTAGATCTATTGGAGGCATTCCAGCTATCACTCCTGTCCCTTCGGCGCACAGCAGACACGAATCAGCATTATCCTTTGGTTTCTAATTAGTTTCTGCTTCAGTTTCACGATACTCATATCGATTCATGCCACACAGGGGCTGCGTACAGCATCTGCGAGTGAATTACGCTGCAGAGAATCCTTCTCATTGAAGCTCTAGCTCCGCCAATCTTGGGTAACATTCTGGTTAGTGCTGTAGTTGTTTTGCCTGCCTCGAGAGTAGCTTTCTCAAAGTGTGTCGCAAATGCGAGTTTTGTATCAAGCCACACTCCTAGATATTTTATTGCTCGACTTGGTGAGATGGCGACACCTTGTGATACTAAGCTTATTGGAGGGTCTTCTTGGTAAGTGGTACTGCTTCCGTTTTTTCGGGAGCAAGTTCGAGTTTTCCCTCTTCTACCCAGTTCGCTACTTTTAGTTTTGCAGTATTTACTCTATTCATAAGCAATTCTTCTCCCTTCGCAGTTGCGACAATTGCCACATCATCAGCGAATCCTATCAAAGTCACTACCTCACGCATCTCAAGTTCATTGTATAGTATATTCCACAAGATCGTGCCAAGTATCGATCCCTGCGGAACATCGTTATTTATATTCCTAGATTTGGCTCTTTCTTCAGCTTCTATGATGATATATCTGTTTGAAAGGTAGGGCTCCACCAGATTTATTAGACCCTCATCTATGTGCATCTTTCTCATCTCTTGGAGAATTGGCTGCCACGAAGCGGTATTGAGAGCGTTTCTAACATCCAGGATGATCACATCACATAACCTTGTGTATGCTTGGGAATATGTTTCTGCCTCTGTTGCTATTCTAATGACTTTTTTGATGGTATCAGTTGTTTGTCACCCTTCCCTAAATTCAAATTGCCTTTCTGCCAGGCCCCCTGTCCGATTCAACTCTCTTTTAAGCCTGAAAGGATAAATTTTGTTTTTAAACCATCAGTATAACGAATGGATAGGTAGATATGGAACGTTACATTGGACTGCAAATGGCCCAGACCTTACACCTTTAGATACATTTCTTTTGGGTCATTTGAAAAATGCCGTATACCGTACCATAATGAAAATATTGAAAAAATTCAAAGGAAGGTGAGAAATGAACTAAGAAGTCTGAACGAAAATTATACTAAAAATATTATAAACACACTTCAGAGGAAGAGAACAATGTATGGAAAGTGCGAGGAATTAAATGGCGGACATGTTGAAAATTTCTTTTGATATTTATTCGCCAATGTCTCAATGTAATAGAATAACTCATTTTGCATAAAAATAAAATTATAAATTCACGGTGACTAAAGTATTATTGTTAACCTTGTCTAACCAACGAAGAAAATTTAAAAAGATAGCAGGTATTTCGTTCGTAACCTGGATAGTTACGTTTAGTATATTTATGTGAAATAATTTTAAATTGGAAATATTTCAAAATCGATTAAAAAACCACATAGAGTATGTTATACAAAATATGTCTACAACTTTTCTAGAATCCTTAAATATGATTAAAATGATACAATCCAATTTAAAATAATAATTTTTTTATTCCATGCTCAATTGTTTTTCTGATAAGAGATATATGAATGATCCATAAAAATCCCCAAAGCTTTCATATTTAACATTTTTTCCCATCTTTAAAAATAAAAAGTTATAAGGCCTGTTCACTTTTATTTGGATATCCCTGTACGGATTGGGTTGTGCCTCCTGGAGGTTCACTTATTTTTTGGATAGCCTTATTTATGAGACAATGTTCTAACGTTCTAACCCTTAGTATTCTTTCTGAATTCTTTTGAACCTAAAATGTTTCTTTTATGACATAGTAAGTTTTATTTTTCTTTACTTCCTTTTGATAACCCTTTTTCTGCGTACGAACAAATGTAAAGTGCCGGTAACGTAAACATGTGGTGAATTTATCGACAAAATGTTAGCGTAAAACCAGGCCGGGTTGGTCCAAACTGAATTTGTAAGTCTTGTATATTTTTGGTTAAAATATGAATAATTTAATTTAAAAATTATGTCGCAACGCCGATCTGCCCAAAGTATTCACGTATGGTGTAGAAGGGATTTTCCAATAAAAAACTATTTTTTAAATATCTTTACTGACACTGATTGCTGTCTTGTGATATTAATAGAAGTAGGGTCATATAATATATCATCATTTATTCATTTTGCCCTAACCCACTTGATTTATTTACATATTCTTTAAGGCAGGCGCTTTAAACTGGAGCTTACACTGGAGCTCCGAATTATGACATTATTTTTATAGAGAATATTCTCTTTCTTTTTAAATTTTCCGTTCCTTTCTTACCCTTCATTTACCTTTGGTCGATACACTGCAAGACCTGTGGAAGCTTTCAAAATGTAGTTCTAATTAGCTACATCACGAAGCTTTAAAGCTCATCTCTTTCAAGCATGCAGACACGAAACTTTATTTCGATTTTATAACACGTTGCTGACAGTTTTGTGTAGTTTCTTAGTAAGGGGTAATAACTAACTCTATACTACATATTACTCTATACTAACTAAACTCTTTTTAGTTTAAATACCCATGTCGAAATTGGATTATTTTTATCTATAAATAATGTCTATATGATTGTGGAAGATCATACTGAAAATATCTATGAGTTGAGTGCTATACCAGTTTTTTCCTAAGAGTAGGGTGGCGTAACGCCATTAAAATAATAGGTAGAAGAAAGAAGATAGTATAACACTAACTTAATAGGAAAAATGCATATAACCCAAATAAATCTGAAATCTTTTTTTATATTCCCTATATAAATTAAATGTTTGTGGTGATTGTTCTTATGAATTTATTTTGGTCAGATTATTACAATTATTAACAAGAAAAAAAAAGATTTTCTACTGCAAAATTTCGAAACATGACTGACTGTGACGTCAAAAGTGTTTTAATAGGTACATGGCGAATTCCAGTATTGTAGGGTCATCGAAAAATCAATAAAAATGGCATTTAATGCGTAACTCGTTCAATTAAATATCCCTGCACTTAAAGTAGAAGGTTCCTAAAATCTTATTTATGTATATTTCAAGCCGACATCGGTTCAGGAACCTTCCAAGTTTGCAACAAAAACTGTCATTTTTGCGAAATTTCCACACATCATATTTTAATAATTTTGACGTAAATAAACTAAAATTTTTTGTTTGATTGGCATGGCATGTCCTCGATGCAAATAAACCTATTTATTAATATCTTAATCGAAAAAATTAGCGATTTAAATTAGTGAAAGGTATGCTTAGATAATTAGCGGATAAAATAAGCCCAAAAAGAATTACTAAATAGGAAAAATAGTGCAGAATAATGTCGGTTAAAATTAGGATTTGTTGGAAAAAATCAAGAAAATTCAGTTTTTACTCCTTAAATACGCTCCTGGATAACCCATTCTGTATTCACTTTAAACTCTGTAAGATAGCGTTAAAAATTGGAAAAAAATTTGGTAGGACCAAATACGGAGTGATTTAAAGGTACCGATGTCGAGTGCAAAAAAAGCAAAAAATCGAAATTTAATCGGCGATTGCTCCCTTCCTATAAAGAATGAAGAAATTAAAAAACATGTACTTCGACGAGCTCTTTCCGATAACGTATAATATATTTTAATTTGGATCCATTTTGACCAAAAGAAAATAAAAACCGTGAAAAATTTCAGTCAAAAATCGAAATTTCCAGTTTCTCCCAAATATATCCATTTTCCAGTGGTTTTAGGTAAATGTAAGTTGTAAAAAGAAAGTATAAATTCTTAGAAGAGAAACAACAAGTTGGTTGGAAATATTAACATTTCAAACATCTCACTTAAATTTAGCTTTATGATATGAATTATTACTTTTGCTTCTGAGATTATTGCGGATTTGCTCCAGTTTTGTTTAGAGTTTAAAGCAGTTGAGCAACTTTAACGATTAAAGTTTTCCCATTGACACATTTTAGATGTGCGAGCTAAATCAGACTTACTACTACCAACACGAAATTATTGTACAGTACAATTTCAGAAAGTATGATTGCTATTTTGTTCCAGAATGGAAAATTCAACACAATATATTAAGTTACGACATACCTTTTCCGAAATAACTTTGATATTTTGCATGTGCCATCTAGAGATCAGGCAATTTAATTATTAAACCACTGGCATTGACGTGCGTTAGCTAATTTTATTTTAGAAGTTAGAAACCATGCGGAAATTTGCTGGATGGCATGTGAACAAGCAAAATTGTAGAATTCGGGGAAGTGAAAATCCTTTAATGATGGAAGAAAAGCCGTTACATTCTCTTCGAGTAACCATGTGGTGTGCATTATAGGCTGGAGGTGTTTTAGGGCCATTTTTTCATGAAAATGACGGTGACGAATCGGTTAACGTTAATGGCGAAGGCTACCGCAATATGTTAAACTTTTTATGGCCTCAATATTGCGAGAGAAATGGCTTGATTCTGAATGAAGGTAAGACCGAGTTGATTTACTTTTGTCTTAAAGATTTGAACAAGAGCTTATTAGTTAGATTGAATAATCAAACCATTGAGCAGTCGTGTGTCGCCAAATTTCTGGGAGTCTTCATTGATTCAAAATTGTCATGGAATCAACAGGTGGATTTTGTTCTGAAAAAACTTGCTGTCTACCGTTTTGTCATTTGACAATTGCGCAATAAAATTGAATTAAATCTTCTAAAATTATATTATTTTTCGTACGTCCACTCTTGCCTGAGCTACGGAGTTTTGGCTTGGGGAAACAGCACTAGGGTAAATGAAATTTTTATTCAACAAAAAGGAATTATAAGAACCATGATGTTTAAAAAACGTACTTTCTCATGTCGGGAACTCTTCCCGCAACTTGGCATTCTGACTCTCTATTCTTTGTTTATATTGAACTGTTTAAGTACGCAAAAACTAGTTTGGAGACATTTACACGGACGCGGGAATCAAGTGAACAATATTACTTCAGATAAATATGTTACTGAAGTTTGCCTCGATGCAGCATCAAACGGAGCGGGAGCCGTCGACGTACTAACTTCTAGATAACGACAATAATGAATTATATTTGTATACTTTAATTTATGTATTATAGCTTAACGTTAAGGCCTTTAATGTATTAAGAAGTTATAACAAAAACTGTAAAGAATATTTCCTAAACCTTAAATATGTTATAACGTTTCGAAGCGGGTCCGGGAAGGTGCGAGTGCAGTATTATAGAAAACCCGAAGATCACATTTTCCCACTTTTCTCAAAAATAAGGAAAAAGTACCTCTTTTTTATTTTTTAAAATCCAAGGTAATCCTAAAAGACAGAAGAGAAAAAATTTTGAGCCATTTAAAAGTTATGGAACACTTCGATGCAGGACCGGGAAGGCGCGAATGCAATATTATAGAAAACACGTAATAGATCACATTTTCCCTCTTTTCTCAAAAATAAGGAAAAAGTACCTCTTTTTTATTTTTTAAAATCAAAGGTAATCCTAAAAGACACAAGAGAAAAAATTTTGAGCCATTTAAAAGTTATGGAACACTTCGATGCAGCCCCGGGAAAGCGCGAATGCAATATTATAGAAAACACGTAATAGATCATATTTTCCCACTTTTCTCAAAAATACGAAAAAAGTACCTCTTTTTTATTTTTTAAAATCAAAGGTAATCCTAAAAGACACAAGAGAAAAAATTTTGAGCCATTTAAAAGTTATGGAACACTTCGATGCAGGACCGGGGAGGCGCGAATGCAATATTATAGAAAACACGTAAGAGATCACATTTTCCCACTTTTCTCAAAAATAAGGAAAAAGTACCTCTTTTTTATTTTTTAAAATCAAAGGTAATCCTAAAAGACACAAGAGAAAAAATTTTGAGCCATTTAAAAGTTATGGAACACTTCGATGCAGGACCGGGAAGACGCGAATGCAATATTATAGAAAACACGTAATAGATCACATTTTCCCACTTTTAATATATAATAATAATAAGGAAAAAGTACCTCTTTTTTATTTTTTAAAATTAAAGGTAATCCTAAAAGACACAAGAGAAAAAATTTTGAGCCATTTAAAAGTTATGGAACACTTCGATGCAGGACCGGGAATGCGCGAATGCAATATTATAGAAAACACGTAAGGGATCACATTTTCCCACTTTTCTCAAAAATAAGGAAAAAGTACCTCTTTTTTATTTTTTAAAATCAAAGGTAATCCTAAAAGACACAAGAGAAAAAATTGTGAGCCATTTAAAAGTTATGGAACACTTCGATGCAGCCCCGGGAAAGCGCGAATGCAATATTATAGAAAACACGTAATAGATCATATTTTCCCACTTTTCTCAAAAATACGAAAAAAGTACCTCTTTTTTATTTTTTAAAATCAAAGGTAATCCTAAAAGACACAAGAGAAAAAATTTTGAGCCATTTAAAAGTTATGGAACACTTCGATGCAGGACCGGGAAGGCGCGAATGCAATATTATAGAAAACACGTAAGAGATCACATTTTCCCACTTTTCTCAAAAATAAGGAAAAAGTACCTCTTTTTTATTTTTTAAAATCAAAGGTAATCCTAAAAGACACAAGAGAAAAAATTTTGAGCCATTTAAAAGTTATGGAACACTTCGATGCAGGACCGGGAAGGCGCGAATGCAATATTATAGAAAACACGTAATAGATCACATTTTCCCACTTTTCTCAAAAATAAGGAAAAAGTACCTCTTTTTTATTTTTTAAAATTAAAGGTAATCCTAAAAGACACAAGACAAAAAATTTTGAGCTATTTAAAAGTTATGGAACACTTCGATGCAGGACCGGGAATGCGCGAATGTAATATTATGAAAACATGTAAGAGATCACATTTTCCCACTTTTCTCAAAAATACGAAAAAAGTACCTCTTTTTTATTTTTTAAAATCAAAGGTAATCCTAAAAGACAAAAGAGAAAAAATTTTGAGCTATTTAAAAGTTATGGAACACTTCGATGCAGGACCGGGAAGGCGCGAATGCAATATTATAGAAAACACGTAATAGATCACATTTTCCCACTTTTCTCAAAAATAAGGAAAAAGTACCTCTTTTTTATTTTTTAAAATTAAAGGTAATCCTAAAAGACACAAGAGAAAAAATTTTGAGCTATTTAAAAGTTATGGAACACTTCGATGCAGGACCGGGAATGCGCGAATGTAATATTATGAGAACACGTAAGAGATCACATTTTCCCACTTTCCTCAAAAATAAGGAAAAAGTACCTCTTTTTTATTTTTTAAAATCAAAGGTAATCCTAAAAGACAAAAGAGAAAAAATTTTGAGCCATTTAAAAGTTATGGAACACTTCGATGCAGGACCGGGAATGCGCGAATGTAATATTATGAAAACACGTAAGAGATCACATTTTCCCACTTTCCTCAAAAATAAGGAAAAAGTACCTCTTTTTTATTTTTTAAAATCAAAGGTAATCCTAAAAGACAAAAGAGAAAAAATTTTGAGCCATTTAAAAGTTATGGAACACTTCGATGCAGGACCGGGAAGGCGCGAATGCAATATTATAGAAAACACGTAAGAGATCACATTTTCCCACTTTTCTCAAAAATAAGGAAAAAGTACCTCTTTTTTATTTTTTAAAATCAAAGGTAATCCTAAAAGACACAAGAGAAAAAATTTTGAGCCATTTAAAAGTTATGGAACACTTCGATGCAGGACCGGGAATGCGCGAATGCAATATTATAGAAAACACGTAAGGGATCACATTTTCCCACTTTTCTCAAAAATAAGGAAAAAGTACCTCTTTTTTATTTTTTAAAATCAAAGGTAATCCTAAAAGACACAAGAGAAAAAATTTTGAGCCATTTAAAAGTTATGGAACACTTCGATGCAGCCCCGGGAAAGCGCGAATGCAATATTATAGAAAACACGTAATAGATCATATTTTCCCACTTTTCTCAAAAATACGAAAAATGTACCTCTTTTTTATTTTTTAAAATCAAAGGTAATCCTAAAAGACAAAAGAGAAAAAATTTTGAGCCATTTAAAAGTTATGGAACACTTCGATGCAGGACCGGGAAGGCGCGAATGCAATATTATAGAAAACACGTAAGAGATCACATTTTCCCACTTTTCTCAAAAATAAGGAAAAAGTACCTCTTTTTTATTTTTTAAAATCAAAGGTAATCCTAAAAGACACAAGAGAAAAAATTTTGAGCCATTTAAAAGTTATGGAACACTTCGATGCAGGACCGGGAATGCGCGAATGCAATATTATAGAAAACACGTAAGGGATCACATTTTCCCACTTTTCTCAAAAATAAGGAAAAAGTACCTCTTTTTTATTTTTTAAAATCAAAGGTAATCCTAAAAGACACAAGAGAAAAAATTTTGAGCCATTTAAAAGTTATGGAACACTTCGATGCAGCCCCGGGAAAGCGCGAATGCAATATTATAGAAAACACGTAATAGATCATATTTTCCCACTTTTCTCAAAAATACGAAAAAAGTACCTCTTTTTTATTTTTTAAAATCAAAGGTAATCCTAAAAGACACAAGAGAAAAAATTTTGAGCCATTTAAAAGTTATGGAACACTTCGATGCAGGACCGGGTATGCGCGAATGTAATATTATGAAAACACGTAAGAGATCACATTTTCCCACTTTCCTCAAAAATAAGGAAAAAGTACCTCTTTTTTATTTTTTAAAATCAAAGGTAATCCTAAAAGACAAAAGAGAAAAAATTTTGAGCCGTTTAAAAGTTATGGAACACTTCGATGCAGGACCGGGAATGCGCGAATGTAATATGAAAACACGTAAGAGATCACATTTTCCCACTTTCCTCAAAAATAAGGAAAAAGTACCTCTTTTTTATTTTTTAAAATCAAAGGTAATCCTAAAAGACAAAAGAGAAAAAATTTTGAGCCATTTAAAAGTTATGGAACACTTCGATGCAGGACCGGGAAGGCGCGAATGTAATATTATGAAAACACGTAAGAGATCACATTTTCCCACTTTCCTCAAAAATAAGGAAAAAGTACCTCTTTTTTATTTTTTAAAATCAAAGGTAATCCTAAAAGACAAAAGAGAAAAAATTTTGAGCCATTTAAAAGTTATGGAACACTTCGATGCAGGACCGGGAATGCGCGAATGTAATATTATGAAAACACGTAAGAGATCACATTTTCCCACTTTTCTCAAAAATAAGGAAAAAGTACCTCTTTTTTATTTTTTAAAATTAAAGGTAATCCTAAAAGACACAAGAAAAAAAATTTTGAGCTATTTAAAAGTTATGGAACACTTCGATGCAGGACCGGGTATGCGCGAATGTAATATTATGAAAACACGTAAGAGATCACATTTTCCCACTTTCCTCAAAAATAAGGAAAAAGTACCTCTTTTTTATTTTTTAAAATCAAAGGTAATCCTAAAAGACAAAAGAGAAAAAATTTTGAGCCATTTAAAAGTTATGGAACACTTCGATGCAGGACCGGGAATGCGCGAATGTAATATTATGAAAACACGTAAGAGATCACATTTTCCCACTTTCCTCAAAAATAAGGAAAAAGTACCTCTTTTTTATTTTTTAAAATCAAAGGTAATCCTAAAAGACAAAAGAGAAAAAATTTTGAGCCATTTAAAAGTTATGGAACACTTCGATGCAGGACCGGGAAGGCGCGAATGCAATATTATAGAAAACACGTAAGAGATCACATTTTCCCACTTTTCTCAAAAATAAGGAAAAAGTACCTCTTTTTTATTTTTTAAAATCAAAGGTAATCCTAAAAGACACAAGAGAAAAAATTTTGAGCCATTTAAAAGTTATGGAACACTTCGATGCAGGACCGGGAATGCGCGAATGTAATATTATGAAAACACGTAAGAGATCACATTTTCCCACTTTCCTCAAAAATAAGGAAAAAGTACCTCTTTTTTATTTTTTAAAATCAAAGGTAATCCTAAAAGACAAAAGAGAAAAAATTTTGAGCCATTTAAAAGTTATGGAACACTTCGATGCAGGACCGGGAAGGCGCGAATGCAATATTATAGAAAACACGTAAGAGATCACATTTTCCCACTTTTCTCAAAAATAAGGAAAAAGTACCTCTTTTTTATTTTTTAAAATCAAAGGTAATCCTAAAAGACACAAGAGAAAAAATTTTGAGCCATTTAAAAGTTATGGAACACTTCGATGCAGGACCGGGAATGCGCGAATGCAATATTATAGAAATCACGTTTTCCCACTTTTCTCAAAAATAAGGAAAAAGTACCTCTTTTTTATTTTTTAAAATCAAAGGTAATCCTAAAAGACACAAGAGAAAAAATTTTGAGCCATTTAAAAGTTATGGAACACTTCGATGCAGCCCCGGGAAAGCGCGAATGCAATATTATAGAAAACACGTAATAGATCATATTTTCCCACTTTTCTCAAAAATACGAAAAAAGTACCCCTTTTTTATTTTTTAAAATCAAAGGTAATCCTAAAAGACAAAAGAGAAAAAATTTTGAGCTATTTAAAAGTTATGGAACACTTCGATGCAGGACCGGGAAGGCGCGAATGCAATATTATAGAAAACACGTAATAGATCACATTTTCCCACTTTTCTCAAAAATTAGGAAAAAGTACCTCTTTTTTATTTTTTAAAATTAAAGGTAATCCTAAAAGACACAAGAGAAAAAATTTTGAGCTATTTAAAAGTTATGGAACACTTCGATGCAGGACCGGGTATGCGCGAATGTAATATTATGAAAACACGTAAGAGATCACATTTTCCCACTTTCCTCAAAAATAAGGAAAAAGTACCTCTTTTTTATTTTTTAAAATCAAAGGTAATCCTAAAAGACAAAAGAGAAAGAATTTTGAGCCGTTTAAAAGTTATGGAACACTTCGATGCAGGACCGGGAATGCGCGAATGTAATATTATGAAAACACGTAAGAGATCACATTTTCCCACTTTCCTCAAAAATAAGGAAAAAGTACCTCTTTTTTATTTTTTAAAATCAAAGGTAATCCTAAAAGACAAAAGAGAAAAAATTTTGAGCCATTTAAAAGTTATGGAACACTTCGATGCAGGACCGGGAAGGCGCGAATGCAATATTATAGAAAACACGTAAGAGATCACATTTTCCCACTTTTCTCAAAAATAAGGAAAAAGTACCTCTTTTTTATTTTTTAAAATCAAAGGTAATCCTAAAAGACACAAGAAAAAAAATTTTGAGCCATTTAAAAGTTATGGAACACTTCGATGCAGCCCCGGGAAAGCGCGAATGCAATATTATAGAAAACACGTAATAGATCATATTTTCCCACTTTTCTCAAAAATACGAAAAAAATACCTCTTTTTTATTTTTTAAAATCAAAGGTAATCCTAAAAGACACAAGAGAAAAAATTTTGAGCCATTTAAAAGTTATGGAACACTTCGATGCAGGGCCGGGAATGCGCGAATGCAATATTATAGAAAACACGTAAGGGATCACATTTTCCCACTTTTCTCAAAAATAAGGAAAAAGTACCTCTTTTTTATTTTTTAAAATCAAAGGTAATCCTAAAAGACACAAGAGAAAAAATTTTGAGCCATTTGAAAGTTATGGAACACTTCGATGCAGCCCCGGGAAAGCGCGAATGCAATATTATAGAAAACACGTAATAGATCATATTTTCCCACTTTTCTCAAAAATACGAAAAAAGTACCTCTTTTTTATTTTTTAAAATCAAAGGTAATCCTAAAAGACACAAGAGAAAAAATTTTGAGCCATTTAAAAGTTATGGAACACTTCGATGCAGGACCGGGAAGGCGCGAATGCAATATTATAGAAAACACGTAAGAGATCACATTTTCCCACTTTTCTCAAAAATAAGGAAAAAGTACCTCTTTTTTATTTTTTAAAATCAAAGGTAATCCTAAAAGACACAAGAGAAAAAATTTCTTACATTTTGTGTGAGTCGAAAACAACGTCTTTATTTATTTTTGACCAATAATTTCAGTAATTTTTTGAAGCGAAAAATATCTTTTGCTTTACAAGGTGATTAATTTATTTTATAGTAGCGTCTAAGCACAGCTCCTGATTATCTTCCGAATGATAAAAATAACAGGTGTCACAAAAGCAGTTCCTCCTTTATATCCACATTAGAGAATAAAAGAAATAGTTGTAGAGAAGACCCATCCCTAATCCATGTGTGGGTTTTACTGACGGCTAAATATGTTAAAAATAAAAGCACTCACCCATAGATGAAATATTTTTATAATCCACAAAATGTGAAACGAGCTTGGAAAAGTAAAGTTCACTGCTAACTTTACAACACAAGCTTGCCCTTCAGTACTAAACACAGATAAAAAATTAGGAGCACTGTAAACGGCAATACACAATTCCGCCCTCAACAACAACAGAGAAAAATAAACACACACAACAATTTACGCCAAATGAAAATTCTTCAATACCCTTTCAAATAACCAGGTAAGAATTAGACAGTACCAAATAGGGCTGTGAATACTAAGAGGGAGTTGACAGGTAACGCCTTAATTGCTTACGGTATATTACAAATCGATGACGGTTTCATAGTCCTCCCCTTACTCATCAGCTAAGTTTGGCAACTAGGTCTTGAAAGTGTTTATCTTTTTTCGAAATAAAATACTACTTTTAAAAGATCTTTATTTTTGACATATTTTACATCTCACAAAGGCTTACAAACTAGTGCATAAGTACAACAGTACAAAGTACAAAAATACACAGTGCTATAAATACAATATTAAAGTATACATTGAGCATGTGTTAGTAGTGTTAGTTGTAGTTAGTGATCCTCAACGCAGAAAGACCGGCAGTGCCAGGGGAAGGTAGAGGCCTTGTGGAAGCCAATAGTGGGCGCAGCATCTGATTGTTACACTGCATGTCCAGAGTGGTAACTCCTTACAGTGGCAGAACAGAACTGCGAAAGCTTAAAAAAGTGTTTTGAATAAGTTACTTATTTATTTTAATGAAATTACCAGGTCAGTTCTAAGTGGAAAACTGTGCAAAAAACCACCGAAATAAAATACTGGTACTCTTTTGGCATTGTTGGGAAAAATAATAATGTATACACGTACCAAACTTGCTCTTTGTCCATATTACTGTACGCACTATGTTACGTTCCAGAATGGAAGTGTTTCTTAACATTGAAATGGCTCAAAATTTTTTCTCTTGTGTCTTTTCGGATTACCATTGATTTTAAAAAAATAAACAAGAGGTACTTTTTCCTTATTTTTGAGAAAAGTGGGAAATATGATCTATTATGTGTTTTCTATAATATTGCATTCGCGCCTTCCCGGTCCTGCATCGAAGTGTTCCATAACTTTTAAATGGCTCAAAATTTTTTCTCTTGTGTCTTTTAGGATTACCTTTAATTTTAAAAAATAAAAAAGAGGTACTTTTTCCTTATTTTTGAGAAAAGTGGGAAAATGTGATCTATTACGTGTTTTCTATAATATTGCATTCGCGCCTTCCCGGTCCTGCATCGAAGTGTTCCATAACTTTGAAATGGCTCAAAATTTTTTCTCTTGTGTCTTTTAGGATTACCTTTGATTTTAAAAAATAAAAAACAGGTACTTTTTCCTTATTTTTGAGAAAAGTGGGAAAATGTGATCTCTTACGTGTTTTCATAATATTACATTCGCGCATTCCCGGTCCTGCATCGAAGTGTTCCATAACTTTTAAATGGCTCAAAATTTTTTCTCTTTTGTCTTTTAGGATTACCTTTGATTTTAAAAAATAAAAAAGAGGTACTTTTTCCTTATTTTTGAGGAAAGTGGGAAAATGTGATCTCTTACGTGTTTTCATAATATTACATTCGCGCATTCCCGGTCCTGCATCGAAGTGTTCCATAACTTTTAAATGGCTCAAAATTTTTTCTCTTGTGTCTTTTAGGATTACCTTTGATTTTAAAAAATAAAAAAGAGGTACTTTTTCCTTATTTTTGAGAAAAGTGGGAAAATGTGATCTCTTACGTGTTTTCTATAATATTGCATTCGCGCCTTCCCGGTCCTGCATCGAAGTGTTCCATAACTTTTAAATGGCTCAAAATTTTTTCTCTTGTGTCTTTTAGGATTACCTTTGATTTTAAAAAATAAAAAAGAGGTACTTTTTTCGTATTTTTGAGAAAAGTGGGAAAATATGATCTATTACGTGTTTTCTATAATATTGCATTCGCGCTTTCCCGGGGCTGCATCGAAGTGTTCCATAACTTTTAAATGGCTCAAAATTTTTTCTCTTGTGTCTTTTAGGATTACCTTTAATTTTAAAAAATAGAAAAGAGGTACTTTTTCCTTATTTTTGAGAAAATTGGGAAAATGTGATCTATTACGTGTTTTCTATAATATTGCATTCGCGCATTCCCGGTCCTGCATCGAAGTGTTCCATAACATTTAAATGGCTCAAAATTTTTTCTCTTGTGTCTTTTAGGATTACCTTTGATTTTAAAAAATAAAAAAGAGGTACTTTTTCCTTATTTTTGAGAAAAGTGGGAAAATGTGATCTCTTACGTGTTTTCTATAATATTGCATTCGCGCCTTCCCGGTCCTGCATCGAAGTGTTCCATATCTTTTAAATGGCTCAAAATTTTTTCTCTTTTGTCTTTTAGGATTACCTTTGATTTTAAAAAATAAAAAAGAGGTACTTTTTCCTTATTTTTGAGGAAAGTGGGAAAATGTGATCTCTTACGTGTTTTCATAATATTACATTCGCGCATTCCCGGTCCTGCATCGAAGTGTTCCATAACTTTTAAATGGCTCAAAATTTTTTCTCTTGTGTCTTTTAGGATTACCTTTAATTTTAAAAAATAAAAAAGAGGTACTTTTTCCTTATTTTTGAGAAAAGTGGGAAAATGTGATCTATTACGTGTTTTCTATAATATTGCATTCGCGCCTTCCCGGTCCTGCATCGAAGTGTTCCATAACTTTTAAATGGCTCAAAATTTTTTCTCTTGTGTCTTTTAGGATTACCTTTGATTTTAAAAAATAAAAAAGAGGTACTTTTTCCTTATTTTTGAGAAAAGTGGGAAAATGTGATCTCTTACGTGTTTTCTATAATATTGCATTCGCGCCTTCCCGGTCCTGCATCGAAGTGTTCCATAACTTTTAAATGGCTCAAAATTTTTTCTCTTGTGTCTTTTAGGATTACCTTTCATTTTAAAAAATAAAAAAGAGGTACTTTTTTCGTATTTTTGAGAAAAGTGGGAAAATATGATCTATTACGTGTTTTCTATAATATTGCATTCGCGCTTTCCCGGGGCTGCATCGAAGTGTTCCATAACTTTTAAATGGCTCAAAATTTTTTCTCTTGTGTCTTTTAGGATTACCTTTGATTTTAAAAAATAAAAAAGAGGTACTTTTTCCTTATTTTTGAGAAAAGAGGGAAAATGTGATCTATTACGTGTTTTCTATAATATTGCATTCGCGCCTTCCCGGTCCTGCATCGAAGTGTTCCATAACTTTTAAATGGCTCAAAATTTTTTCTCTTGTGTCTTTTAGGATTACCTTTGATTTTAAAAAATAAAAAAGAGGTACTTTTTCCTTATTTTTGAGAAAAGTGGGAAAATGTGATCTCTTACGTGTTTTCTATAATATTGCATTCGCGCATTCCCGGTCCTGCATCGAAGTGTTCCATAACTTTTAAATGGCTCAAAATTTTTTCTCTTGTGTCTTTTAGGATTACCTTTGATTTTAAAAAATAAAAAAGAGGTACTTTTTCCTTATTTTTGAGAAAAGTGGGAAAATGTGATCTCTTACGTGTTTTCTATAATATTGCATTCGCGCCTTCCCGGTCCTGCATGGAAGTGTTCCATAACTTTTAAATGGCTCAAAATTTTTTCTCTTGTGTCTTTTAGGATTACCTTTGATTTTAAAAAATAAAAAAGAGGTACTTTTTCCTTATTTTTGAGAAAAGTGGGAAAATGTGATCTCTTACGTGTTTTCTATAATATTGCATTCGCGCCTTCCCGGTCCTGCATGGAAGTGTTCCATAACTTTTAAATGGCTCAAAATTTTTTCTCTTGTGTCTTTTAGGATTACCTTTGATTTTAAAAAATAAAAAAGAGGTACTTTTTCCTTATTTTTGAGAAAAGTGGGAAAATGTGATCCCTTACGTGTTTTCTATAATATTGCATTCGCGCATTCCCGGTCCTGCATCGAAGTGTTCCATAACTTTTAAATGGCTCAAAATTTTTTCTCTTGTGTCTTTTAGGATTACCTTTGATTTTAAAAAATAAAAAAGAGGTACTTTTTCCTTATTTTTGAGAAAAGTGGGAAAATGTGATCTCTTACGTGTTTTCTATAATATTGCATTCGCGCCTTCCCGGTCCTGCATGGAAGTGTTCCATAACTTTTAAATGGCTCAAAATTTTTTCTCTTGTGTCTTTTAGGATTACCTTTGATTTTAAAAAATAAAAAAGAGGTACTTTTTCCTTATTTTTGAGAAAAGTGGGAAAATGTGATCTCTTACGTGTTTTCTATAATATTGCATTCGCGCCTTCCCGGTCCTGCATGGAAGTGTTCCATAACTTTTAAATGGCTCAAAATTTTTTCTCTTGTGTCTTTTAGGATTACCTTTGATTTTAAAAAATAAAAAAGAGGTACTTTTTCCTTATTTTTGAGAAAAGTGGGAAAATGTGATCTCTTACGTGTTTTCTATAATATTGCATTCGCGCCTTCCCGGTCCTGCATCGAAGTGTTCCATAACTTTTAAATGGCTCAAAATTTTTTCTCTTTTGTCTTTTAGGATTACCTTTGATTTTAAAAAATAAAAAAGAGGTACTTTTTCCTTATTTTTGAGGAAAGTGGGAAAATGTGATCTCTTACGTGTTTTCATAATATTACATTCGCGCATTCCCGGTCCTGCATCGAAGTGTTCCATAACTTTTAAATGGCTCAAAATTTTTTCTCTTGTGTCTTTTAGGATTACATTTAATTTTAAAAATTAAAAAAGAGGTACTTTTTCCTTATTTTTGAGAAAAGTGGGAAAATGTGATCTATTACGTGTTTTCTATAATATTGCATTCGCGCCTTCCCGGTCCTGCATCGAAGTGTTCCATAACTTTTAAATGGCTCAAAATTTTTTCTCTTGTGTCTTTTAGGATTACCTTTGATTTTAAAAAATAAAAAAGAGGTACTTTTTCCTTATTTTTGAGAAAAGTGGGAAAATGTGATCTCTTACGTGTTTTCTATAATATTGCATTCGCGCCTTCCCGGTCCTGCATCGAAGTGTTCCATAACTTTTAAATGGCTCAAAATTTTTTCTCTTGTGTCTTTTAGGATTACCTTTGATTTTAAAAAATAAAAAAGAGGTACTTTTTTCGTATTTTTGAGAAAAGTGGGAAAATATGATCTATTACGTGTTTTCTATAATATTGCATTCGCGCTTTCCCGGGGCTGCATCGAAGTGTTCCATAACTTTTAAATGGCTCAAAATTTTTTCTCTTGTGTCTTTTAGGATTACCTTTGATTTTAAAAAATAAAAAAGAGGTACTTTTTCCTTATTTTTGAGAAAAGAGGGAAAATGTGATCTATTACGTGTTTTCTATAATATTGCATTCGCGCCTTCCCGGTCCTGCATCGAAGTGTTCCATAACTTTTAAATGGCTCAAAATTTTTTCTCTTGTGTCTTTTAGGATTACCTTTGATTTTAAAAAATAAAAAAGAGGTACTTTTTCCTTATTTTTGAGAAAAGTGGGAAAATGTGATCTCTTACGTGTTTTCTATAATATTGCATTCGCGCCTTCCCGGTCCTTCATCGAAGTGTTCCATAACTTTTAAATGGCTCAAAATTTTTTCTCTTGTGTCTTTTAGGATTACCTTTGATTTTAAAAAATAAAAAAGAGGTACTTTTTTCGTATTTTTGAGAAAAGTGGGAAAATATGATCTATTACGTGTTTTCTATAATATTGCATTCGCGCTTTCCCGGGGCTGCATCGAAGTGTTCCATAACTTTTAAATGGCTCAAAATTTTTTCTCTTGTGTCTTTTAGGATTACCTTTGATTTTAAAAAATAAAAAAGAGGTACTTTTTCCTTATTTTTGAGAAAAGTGGGAAAATGTGAGCCCTTACGTGTTTTCTATAATATTGCATTCGCGCATTCCCGGTCCTGCATCGAAGTGTTCCATAACTTTTAAATGGCTCAAAATTTTTTCTCTTGTGTCTTTTAGGATTACCTTTGATTTTAAAAAATAAAAAAGAGGTACTTTTTCCTTATTTTTGAGAAAAGTGGGAAAATGTGATCTCTTACGTGTTTTCTATAATATTGCATTCGCGCCTTCCCGGTCCTGCATCGAAGTGTTCCATAACTTTGAAATGGCTCAAAACTTTTTCTCTTTTGTCTTTTAGGATTACCTTTGATTTTAGAAAATAAAAAAGAGGTACTTTTTCCTTATTTTTGAGGAAAGTGGGAAAATGTGATCTCTTATGTGTTTTCATAATATTACATTCGCGCATTCCCGGTCCTGCATCGAAGTGTTCCATAACTTTTAAATGGCTCAAAATTTTTTCTCTTGTGTCTTTTAGGATTACCTTTGATTTTAAAAAATAAAAAAGAGGTACTTTTTTCGTATTTTTGAGAAAAGTGGGAAAATATGATCTATTACGTGTTTTCTATAATATTGCATTCGCGCTTTCCCGGGGCTGCATCGAAGTGTTCCATAACTTTTAAATGGCTCAAAATTTTTTCTCTTGTGTCTTTTAGGATTACCTTTGATTTTAAAAAATAAAAAAGAGGTACTTTTTCCTTATTTTTGAGAAAAGAGGGAAAATGTGATCTATTACGTGTTTTCTATAATATTGCATTCGCGCCTTCCCGGTCCTGCATCGAAGTGTTCCATAACTTTTAAATGGCTCAAAATTTTTTCTCTTCAGTCTTTTAGGATTACCTTGGATTTTAAAAAATAAAAAAGAGGTACTTTTTCCTTATTTTTGAGAAAAGTGGGAAAATGTGATCTTCGGGTTTTCTATAACACTGCACTCGCACCTTCCCGGACCCGCTTCGAAACGTTATAACATATTTAAGGTTTAGGAAATATTCTTTACAGTTTTTGTTATAACTTCTTAATACATTAAAGGCCTTAACGTTAAGTTATAATACATAAATTAAAGTATACAAATATAATTCATTATTGTCGTTATCTAGAAGTTAGTACGTCGACGGCTCCCGCTCCGTTTGATGCTGCATCGAGGCAAACTTCAGTAACATAGATAAATTTGAATATTGATGTGCCTCGTCACAGATTGTCGACTGTAGCCAACAGTCCTTTGGTCTTACCAATTAAACTATTTAATAAATTACCAATGGAGATTAAACGGTTGAGTCACCAAAAAAAATTGAGCTTGACTGTGATGGGTATGCTTTTTATTCTGTCACTGAGTACCTAAACCATAAATTTTAAACAACTGGAATGTTTTAACAAAAAATTATTTTTGTTTGATAAAAAATAAACGGATAGGACTGTATTTTTATGACTGTACATAATGTGTGTCTTAGAATAGTGATGTTTGTCCTACTATTTTTATTGCCTATTTTTATAAATGTATTATTGTCCGTATTATTGTAATTGTAATGACAATATCCCACACTTACGGTGTAAGTCCAAGGGGAAATAAAAGTTTTTTATTTATTTTAATTGGTTTAACAATATATTATTTCAACAAGCGGGCGCGTCGTGCTACCTTCTGCCTAACAGCTTATGCCTACTAGCCTGCTCCATTGATGAGGTTGACTTCTACGCTTCGCCCATGTTCTTGTTGCCACTCGCAGTCCAGCTGTGAAAGATTTGTCATTTTTTCTTAGTTTTGTCCATATCCTTAAATTGTGTGAAAAAGTCGTTAGGTTTTTAAAATTTCGCAAATTTTGTAGTTTTTTCGGCTCAAGGCTAGGAAATCGACGTGGTTGGTGAATTGCTTCCACAAAAATCGCCCCTGTGTTGCAAACTATAGTGGTTGGTGAAGTTCGGGTAGTGTACTTGCGTTCTTCCTTGCGTGTTTCGTTTGTATGTGTTCGTCGTTAAGGCCTTGCTAATTTCGGATTCAGTGTAGTGGACAGTCGTGCCTGTGCTTCGAAGTTCAAGTGGACGACTTCAGACTTTGACCATAGGCTTGGTCTCTTTTGATCAAACATCCTGGAACCAGATTGGCTGCTTTTCCAGGCATTGGTAGGCAATAGCATGTCATGGCAGTCGGTGCTGGATGCTCTAGTCGTACTTCTCTTCATTGGACGTGGATGTACCAGGTTTGTCCCAGTTGCTTGCCTGACACCTGAGAGCGTGACAGCTGGATGCGTCATACAGGTTCCTTGGACCATGTCTTGGGTGCACAGTGGTGATATGTTGACAAGAAAAGAAGAAACAAAGAGTAAATTTTTGTTTATATCTAATTAAATGACTATAGATATCGATATAGTAATAATATTTCGATGTAAATAATATATGTATCGACATAACAAATGTTTCATTTTAAATTGTACAACCCAAACGTACATTTTTTATAAACTGTGAATTCTTAAACATGTTTGTAGTTATTCGCATTAAGAGTTTTTGAAAAAAAAAACTTATAAAGTAGCTCACTTAACAGTAATAATCCAATCAAATTTTAATAGATAGGGTTCAGATTGTTTATGATAAAAGTTTCAGTTAATTTACAGATTGAGCCGTTCTAAATCTCAAGGTCTAGATTTAAATAATTTTGAACAGTATATTTGCTTTATTTTTTCATCTCTTATTACTCCTTTCTAAGTATTTCTTGATACTATATAAAAAGAAACTTTCTTATAACCCGTCTAATTAGGAATTTAAGCAAAATGTAGCTTTTTGTAAACAATATGACAATTAATGTCTGACGTAGGATTTCTGGAATATACTTGGAAAACTCTTCTACCGATTTTTATGCCCCTTATTGTCCCTGTATGCCCCTATTTTATGTAGGTATGTTTACTATATACTCAGTCATATATATCACTATATATTTACTCGTATATGTGATTCTCGTATCTTGTATTCCAATGATATTCATCCAATGACTATATTTTTTAAGGTACCTATCATATAGTATTGACCTAAATAACAAGGAAACAACATCAATCTTCGATTGATTATTTTAAATTGAGTTTGCGAGAATACCTGGGCATACGAAGTTTTCTTGCTTTCCATATACTTATAGTATTTATATGTCTATGCACTGAATTAGTGCATTTACTGTCTCTTCAGGAGACAGTGATAGAGGATTTTTTCCCTTCAAGTATTTCCAGCGTATGTGTAGATGAACAGAAGTAGTTTGATTTCCAATGTGAGAAAAGCAGAAGGAAACGGTTTGACTGTGAGTCAATCTAGGGATTTTGATTCACTTGTTCAAATCTGTCACAGTCTGACGTCCACTAAACATCTTTTAATGGGTAAATGTTCCTAAAGTCTATTTGTTTGGACGATAGACCGATGTAAATATTAACCCTACACGTCATAGTCTGACGATCTCGTCGAGCCTCCACCAGCTTCCTATTCGTATTGGCCGACCGGACATTAAATTGAAAGAGGCGTGTCAGAAAGCTATCGGCGGTATTTCGCAGGATTGTAATTAGGCTGTCTAGTGAAAAAGGCTATTCGACTTTCTTTCGAGTTTTGACTTGTTTTGTAGTTTTAATTTTTTGCGTTGATTTTTAATCGCTTTTTGTTTGTTCGGTTGTCAAGGCTGGCAATTATTTAAGTTTTTATTTAATTATAAACAGTTTTGCAGTTTAAAGTTTTCCTTCTCATTCTCAATGCGGCCCTGTTCAATTTCACCGTTTGAACCGATCACTTGTAGGCAGCGTGCATCTGTTTATATTCGGTCTATCGTCCAAACAAATAGACTTTAGATTTACTTCAATTCTACTGACACTGCGTGGAGGGTAGTAGGCTAGGTCTAACATGCGAAAAGAAACCCACCCTGTACGATTGTGCTAAAAGCGATTAATACGAGCTGCCGTACCCAGGTCAGAACATCAGGGTTACCTGATAAAAGTGTAACGAGAAAATCCTTAGGGAAAAGTAGGTTACAACGTATACGTTTTCCTGGCCGCTTCATTTCTCGAAATGGTGATATTCAGTGACCTGCGATCTAATCCCCCTCGAATTTATCTTCTGGGGTGTTTTCAAGGATAAACTTTATTCTAACAATCTGCAGACGATTAATGACCTGAACAAAAAGGTTTGTCAAGTTATTGGTAAAATTGAATTGCAATGGTGCCAAAATGGTATTGAAAATTTTACGCAAGGAATGATTATCTGTAGTGATACCCAACATTTACTTATTGGTCACAAATTATTAACTTATTAAAAAAAGAATGCGCTTTTTGGTTTATGTTAGTTCTCGTTTATTTAGATTTTATATTCTTTTAATTTCACTTACAGTATAACCTATCTGTAGGTGCTGCTCCGTATAAAACATCGTTAATTACAAATTGTTACAAATTAACTAAATGATTAAAAAAGAAAGCACTTTGTGACGTTTTGAAGATGTCCCTCCGTTAAGATTGCTAAAACAAAATTAAAGCCACCTACAGCGACCTCAAAAAACACGAGCTTTGAAGGTCTGACAAAGACGTTTAATTAATTGTTTTTTTCTTTATATGACGGAGATGTATCGTTATTGTTCTCTGCTCCTATTAATCTCTTTTGACAAGTTTCTGTTTCTACATTACGTAATGGTAAAAAAGTGTTTTGTAAACATTGGAGTGCAAAAGGGCAGTCGAAAATTCATTAGATTAATTAGGTTTTTCTTATGGAAACTTAGAGAAGCCAAAAAAATCAAATTCGACTTTAATACGTCACAGCTCTGGAACAAATATAACCACGCTACATAGTACTTAGACGGTTTTCGTGGGCTGTAAGAAGATAAAAAAATTAAATATCGGGTAATATACCTGAGATCAAACCCGGCTTTTCATAAAACACACGCGGCCAAGGTTATAGCAGACAGCATCGGATCGCTCTTTGGTGTGCAAATCCCTATGGTGTATTTTTTACAATTTACTCTGTACATTTTATTTTAATGAAAATATGGTTAAAAATATTTAACCTGGCCAAACTCTTTCACGTTTTTCTGTTAACTTGACAGAGAAATATAAAAATAAATTATATTTTATTTGAACAATATCCTCTATTGATTCTATTGATGTGTTGCGTGATTTTGTGTAGTACGTTCTCGATCTTTTTAGAATGCTTTAATAAATATGGAACTGCGGTGTTTATCTAGCATATATAAATCTTAATAAAAATAAAGTAGATGATAATATGTAGCGACAAAACATGTTAAAATGAAAAAAAAAATACAGAAAACTAAGGTATTCGTATGATAAATTCTAAGGAACAAAGTACTACTGAAATGCAGGGGCATGCGGTGAAATTTCACAGTTGTAAGTAAGTAAGTAAGTAAGTTCCTGTAAGTTCCTACTTACAGGAACCGCACCAAATTTAGGGGCTTTAATAGTGAGCCCACTGGGAATGTTTTGGTAAAGAAAAAAAACATTTTGTAATTTGCGAAAAAAGTTGAATTTTTGCATTGCTTCCACTTTGGAAGAAAATGAACACGTTTATTTATGTTAGTTATTATTTTTTCTAAACAAATTTTACATCATTTTGTCGACAATTTTTAAATTTTAAGAGAAAAAAATGTGTTTGTAGAAAGTTATAGTCATTTGAATTTTTTGAAACCTAAAATATAATTTCAATAAAAATTTGAACGTACTCTTTTTTTTTATTTGTCTTTTTCTAATGCACTGTCACCAACACGGATAGAAAGAACTCTAATTCCCTCGTGATTATTATAAGAAAAGTTGAATAAATTGTTATTGCTAAAATATGTTCTGGAGTAAAGTCTCCATGGAAGTAGCCAATAGGCTGAATTCTTGTTCAATTGTTTTTTCTGTGATCATTGTCTAATCAAATTGGATAGAATATAATTTTATCCAATTTTTCATCACACCTCCTGGATCATATCGATAACGCGATAAAATCATCCTGAATGTGTTTTTTCTAAAATGACTGCGTGTGACGTCAATAATTTTAGTTAGTAGACATCGGAATTTTTTTTGTACATTTTAAAATTTCTAGTACGGAATTTTTCAAAATTATATACTATTTTTACCGCCCCATGTTAATTTAAAATGCAACTAGTAAATTATCGTTTGAGAACTCTAAATCAATTTAAATTAACAAAGTTTTAATTAATTTTTCAGTAGGTACTTGCCATAAAAGCTTCGGAAAACAAAACAACGGAAAACCTACTAAACACTCAAATTACACCCTTTGTTTAACAATTAAATTTACATTCGGTATAAATAAGTTATAAACTCGCATTGCTAAGTGATTTATAAGCGACTCTTAAAGGATTAGCTAGAACGAACTCTATGTTTATTGTGAATTTATTTCTAGTTTCCTCGAAGTATGGTAAGAAAGATCGATAAATTGCAAAAATGGCACTACACACACCAGTTTCCAATAAATGGCATTTTGTTTAGGTTTGTTATACAAATGACTGTAACGCCATTTTGAAAATAAAATAAGAAACCAACCATTATATTAGATGCAAAAATACTAGTTCCATTCGCTGAATGGATCTTGGTCGTTATGTCATTAATTATAGCATTTAGCCTAGACAGTTTCTATTCCCTTCTTTGTTTTATACATCATGCCGGTCGGTTTTAAATTATATTATCTACTTATAGCCCAGGCTGGCTGCACCAAAAAGGTCGATTTCGCGACAACATTTTAGAAGCATTTTGACTGTTCTAACTTTTTCAACCCCCTTGAGGGGTGACGCTAGTAGTTGGGTCAAAAATTTTAAATGCATCCCTATGCGTGTGGTACCTCATCTTAAGAAATTTAAATACCTTCATTTCTCTTCTTACTTTAAAAGTTGTTCCAAATGACCACCATGAACTTCTTAGCACTAATGAAGTCAATTTTAGAGCCCTCTTCTCACATTTTCGACAATGGCAGGTGTTACTTCTTGGCAGAGTTTGTTTCATCTTTATTTTGCGCAATTTCCCCATAAGGAAAAATGCGGTTTTACCTACGTAAACTTATTCACTGAAGTCCTTTATAACTTCTTTGTTTTCTGTCCAACTAATTGAGTATAGTTCAATTAGTTGGACAGAAAACAAAGAAGTTATAAAGGACTTAAGTGAATAAGTTTACGTAGGTAAAACCGCATTTTTCCTTATGGGGAAATTGCGCAAAATAAAGATGAAACACCCTCTGCCAAGAAGTAACACCTGCCATAGTCGAAAATGTGAGAAGAGGGCTCTAAAATTGACTTCATTAGTGCTAAGAAGTTCATGGTGGTCAGTTGGAACAACTTTTAAAGTAAGAAGAGAAATGAAGGTATTTAAATTTCTTAAGATGAGGTACCACACGCATATTGATGCATTTAAAATTTTTGACCCAACTAATAGCGTCATCCCTCAAGGGGGTTGAAAAAGTTAGAACAGTCAAAATGCTTCTAAAATGTTGTCTCGAAATCGACCTTTTTGGTGCAGCCAGCCTGGGCTATAAGTAGCCATATTTGATAAACATGGCGGCATTGAACCAATCATATAACGGAGAGCCTTTCAGCTGTTCCACTTCTTCCGCCCGTGAGGACTCACCATAATTTTCCATAGCTGGTTTTGACAGTTCGCTATTCCGTTATTCCGTCAATTCGTCATTCGGCTGATACAGATTTCAGAAGTGAACTCTACTATTCATACATCACGTTTCTTGTATATCCGTTTAATAGTAGGTTAACAACGACTTAAATTGTTGCTAATCTTCAGTAGTTCTAAGGTTTTTTGACGTCTTGTTGGACAAAAATCAAGTTTTTTTTATAAGAGGCTATAAGTGTAGCTGAAACGACGTAAAAAGGTTTTTTTTTCATTTCGGATCTGTAGAAGACACAGATAGGCGAGACCTTGTTCAAGAGGCTTTCTTTGCAACTGTTTTTGAAAATTTGAGACTTGGAAGTATTTATAATGTATATTATTTCCTAAAAGGGAAGCTTTGATTTTAATTTGATTATATTATCCGAACATTGTAGTGCTTCAAGTCTTAGACAATCAAGACCTGGTGCGACGGCTCAAGAGAACCAAACCGTTCAAGCTTGCGTAATAGTGCAGTGATCAGTGAAAAGCAGAGCACAGGGCTGCCACATCAGTTAAGTATGCAAAACATATTAAAAACTAGGAATGAACCATTGGGAATATCCAGACTCAAGTAACTGTAGTAATTTAAGGTATATTTAAAGGGTTTGTTAACCTTAAGATTCATTCTAAAAAAAATCACCCAGACCTGTCTTTTTTGGAAGTTTGCTGGGTAGAGTACAGATGGTCTGAAAAGCCATTAGAGTGGCGCGCCAAGACGGAATTGTAGCTGTTGGTCTTTGTCCTACATACGCACACTGTATGCAAGAAATACAAGGCTAGTGCTCTTGCGTAAGGTCAATGGGTAGTATTTATGCTAACAATGCACAAGCACTACGGGTTGCATTGGGAAACCCTGATAAGAGGGCGGAACCTCTGTCGTAAAATAAAAAATGTAAAGCTCAGTAAATGAACTCAACAACACTGACCGTCACGAGGACTACCTAATGTTTTCTTTAGGATAAAATAATGTCCTTCTTGGGCCGACGCGACGGGATGGTCAAAAATGACTAAACAGTTGACTTCTTCCATTATAAATATTATTTTAGTTGAAACACTAGGTTACAATAATTAATTATTACTCTACTCCTCGTTGAAAAGTTAAGTAGATTGAAATATGTTTAAGTGGCACTCATCAAAGTTTAAAGTTTACCACTGGAAATTCTAAAGCCAACCAAAAGGAACTTATTAAATAATAAGCAACACAAACTTCAGGCGTCCTATGTAAATAGAGAATTAAATATTTATATTCCTGTATTTTCTGGACTATTTTTGAAGTAGGGTCATAAATCATTTAGGTACAGGTGTTTTTGGTAAAACTTATAAATGTGTTCCGTTATAGTATCCTGTGTCGGACATGAGTCATTTTACAGTTTCGGTTGAAGGTAATGAGAGTGGAACTAACTGGGCTAATGTTAGTATTGAGTACTTGTAAAATTTTTGTTGTGTAGAGTGTTCTGCCCAAATGGTAGAAAAATCCTGTTGGTTTCACCATTATGTCAGTATACGGACAGACATTGTGGCTGGATTTTCCCGTCGAATTGGACCAACAATAAAACGTTCAGATTTACTAAAAAGGCTTAAGCTTTAGTACTGGTTTAAATTAAGATGTTCTAGTTGATCAGTTAGGTTTTGACAGGTTTTTGTCCTGTCATTGTTAATAAGTCGTCATTAAAACTTATGAGTTATTCTAATATTTAAGCGATTTGCTCAAAATGATTTTCATCTTGAAACGTGTTGCTAGAGTGAATTTATTTCGATTATTGTGAAAAGTGCGTAATAAAATTGTCCTTTTGTTTTTAAATTTGCAAAAATCTCAAGAACAAATTCATAATATAAAACTCAATTTTCTTAGTTTTACACTTGCCAATTTAAAACTTTTGGTTGTCAAGTAAGGAATATGCATGCATTTTTATGGCATAAATCGTTTAAAGAAGTCATTAAAAACCCAAAATAGTTATTTATGATATAAGTGTTAAAAGTACAATTCTACGGCACGAATTTGAAAGTTTGCAGAATGAGCGAAGCGAGTTCTGCAATTCAAATGAGTGCCTTAAAAGTACTTTTAACACAAATATCATACAAATTTTTTTCTACAAACGCCAATAAAAAACAAAAACACAATTACAATTTTTAGAAAGTTTAACATATTGGAAACACATAGTTGTAAGTAGCATCGTAGATATAATATAAAATTATTAAGTTGACATTTGTCAAAAAAACCAACAACCATTGTTGGCGTCGTAGTTGCCATCCCTCCCTGTATTGTAAGCAACCTATTTTGACACTGCTTTGACAGACGGAAGTGAAAGTTACTCAACAAGGTATTGGTTGCCCTTAACGACAGGATGTAAGTCAACTTACATCCCTAGGGAAATAATAATCTGAAATTATTATAAGAATAACTTTAATTTTTGATTTCATCAACATATTACAAAAATCCGGTGATATTAATTGAAATGAATATTAATGGTACAATTATTACAATTATTCACATTATTAACAAAATTTGGAAACACGTTTTCTCGTTTCTTCTTGATGTGTATTACATTTTCTGACTCCACAGATCCTTCATTTCTAACCAATGTTTCTCACTGTTGAAGCACTGCAAGAGACTTCTGGCTGGGTCTTATTGTATAAAATTTTATTCGCTACTTCCTTTTTATTGTTGAGGCTCTCAGCTACGTAACTTTCCGCAATAGTAGCGGATTTCCATCCACCATGTCGCTTGATAGCTAATACATCAACTCCAGTATTTGCTAATAAAGTTGCCGACGTTCTTCTAAAAGAGTGTCCAGTATACATTTTGAAGTTCTCAAACTTTAGAAATTTCGCAATTTTACTTGGAATTGACGAAAACGTATTTTTCCCAACAGGCTGGTTTAAGCACTTTCCATTTTGATATCGCATAAAGAAGCGCGGATTAATAGTCGTCATGTGGGATCTTATATCAATGTACTTTTGAATTATTTTGAAATGACAAACCTGAGTGTCATCACTTTTTGTCACTGTAAATGTACGTGACATTCCATTTTTGGAGTCAGGAATGGTCACAATTATGACTTCTTGACTTATTTTAACATTGTCCATTTTCATTTCACAGAGTTCATTAGAACGGCACGCCCCAGCAACTCCCATTTCCATTACGACCTTCATCAATAAGTACATATCATCGGGGGCTTCAAGCATGAACTTATTCACATCTTCCCTGTTAAACACATTCGATTTTTTGGGTCTGTAACCATCATTTTTTCTTTTCAAAAATGCTCGAAGTTTTGTATACTTAGAGATATCTATATTTTCCTCTATAAAAAGGGTGGACTTCAACATCGAATACTCACACCATAAGCTTGATGGGGACTTCAGTAAAGCACTTTTCTCGTGGAAATACGCCAAAAACAAGGCTTCTGAGACTGCAGTAGCCGTCTTGCTTTGGCACCAATTCTTAAAGGATTTATATGCTGCTTCATACCTTTTTTTCGACTTTTCCGGTAGTAGAGATAAACAAGCAATATTTGCTGATTCTATGTCTGAAACATCCATTTTGTCCACAGAGAATCAAATAATTCGACTTCTTCAAGCTTTTCGCTATGAATTGTCAACTTGACGTTGTTGATAAAATAAAAACTGCTTATATTGCTCTGGCAACGGATCACGGCTGCCTTCATAATTTAATGAGAATGCTATCGAATGTAATGATAATAAAAATCCAAAAATATATCCAGCATTTTCTGGTAAACATACAATTCAGGGAGGGGGAAAAATGTTATATACTATATGGGATGTAAGTACATTAACCAGTCTCGGACTTTTTTGCCAGCCCTCGCTATCGCTTGGGCGCAAAATTCGTCCTCGACTGGTAAATGTTACTTACATCCCTTATAGTATAAATAACTATTAACACTAGTGCCATAAAGTAACATTTTTAAGGCATCTGCCGCGTGTTAAAAAATCCATTTTTAACACGTTTGTAGAAAAATATTATTTTAAAGAAAATTACTAGGAACATTGTTTGACGTATTGTCACAGATTGAGTTGTTGTTCTTATTTATGTCAGATAAAGCCAAAAGAATCTATGACAATATTTTACAATAGGAGGGCTCTTATAAATTATCTAGATATATTTCGCATTTGTTACGATGCCCTCGGTAGTCGTAGTACTATTCATATGAAAGGAAGCTATAAAGTTAGTGAATATTAGTACATGACTCTACGTTACTCAAACCTAGTTCTAGCAGTGGATCTCGAAGACAAGTCGTCGGCCATTGAAGATCGAAGCTCTGGAAGTGGTCATCTATAACGATTTCTCTTATTGCGTCGTCTCTTTCTCGACACCGACGAAGTTTGAACATAATAATTAATGTCAATCTGCCATTAAATAAAACCCTGAACCTTGTAACATAGATAGATATATTATCTGATTAAATGAAAAATTACTGTACAAAGAAAGATATAACAATTGATAAAAAGATTATAATAATAAAGATATAAAATAACAAAGAACCATTTAACGAATGTTAAATAATGAACGGAACAATGCTGGACAAGCGTTTACAATAAGACTCGAATGACAAAAGATATAAAAATAAAAAAAATCATTGTTCTGTGATATATTAATTCCCCAATTACTCATAAAAATAACGTTAAAAATTTACCCTTACAACCGTTAACCCCTTGAAGTTATAAAAGACCCCTTTCTATATGTTAATTAAGTTCGTACTCCCTCGCGAATCATGCGAACGCGACTTTTAAAAGGAGTTTCCGTCTCCCGATTTCTTATACACCCTCTATCACTTAGAACGATTCGATAAGAACTAATTTTCATCTTTTTTTCGGTACCTAGCCATTGCTAAACCTTGCCCTTTGCATCCCCTCTTAGGCTATCTCCAGTTGGTACCATAGACGTAGTATGCCGAGTTTTATACAGAATAAAGTTGAATTCAATGTTTCTTTGTTTAATGGATGGTTTATCCATTGTATACACGTTAAAATACTATGCTAATCTATGCTAAGGCTCTTGAATACGTGATGGAAAAAACCTCCTTTATTATCGCTTTTTAAAGGTAAAAAAATCACATCCAATAAGCCTGTACAGAAGGAACTCAAACTTGATAACTCTAACAGTTACTTATATCCGTACTGACATTCCACCTTTTCTATAAAAAGAATATTCGTTTTCTCGAGATTTATCATTAAATCGACAAAACGTTTCTAGATACGCCCCTGTACTACCCTGGTTTATTCCTCTCCCTAAGACGAGAAACGGGATTTGGTTATTCACGTTTCGATATAGCCATAAACTGAGAAATATAAATATTGGCTCTAATTTTCAATACTGGGTATTAAGCCCCTTTTTAATTTTATGGCATCTTTAAAGACCACCCACATTTACAAGTTCTCAAAAGTTACCTAATATTTTAATGTAAATGTAACCGTTTTGTCACAGTATCAATATTCGAATTAATTTCGTGTATTTGTAATCACGTGTGCAAAAGCAACCAATGACAAAAATAGTTCAATAATAACAGCCAACGGATAGTTATCACTTATGTCATCATACATTACTATGGAAAAAAAAATTGACAAGTCTGTAATTAGTATTCTGTATGAATTATACATAATTTCAAAGTTTCTGTCTACCATTTTGGTTTTCTCCTTACTCAATTTGTAATTTTCGACCTTGAATTCACATTTATCAACCCCAAAAATATAAACAATGATACTTTTTTGTCCATAGGACTAAAATTATTGTTGTTGTAATTAATCATTCATTTACAAAAAATTCTTGAATTTTTCAATAAAGAGAATACAAAAAAATATATATATCAGGATTATTTGGATTATATGCTTATTTCCTATCAAGCCGTTTTTTAGCATAGGAGAATGACCATTAATCATAAATTAAACTAATTGGATACTTGTAATGTGACAGCATTTATATTAACGTCATTGCCACATATGACTCTAAACGTCATATTAATAATAAGTTTTGAGCAGTCCATGTTTTGAGGCTTGACCGCAATTTAATTAAATTATAAGTAACAAGATTACAGAATATTATTCCCTCTTTTTTAATTTAAGCTGCTGTATATTAATTACTGACAAAACAACCATTGTATAGAAATTAATTATCAAATGATTATGCCATAAATTTTCATTAAAAGCCCCATAAACTCTGGTTTTTGTTACGCTTCTTGAACTTTTAAAAATTATAAGCTTATTACGGAAAGTTTTTGTGCCTTGAAATAATACATTCTTGTCCTTTGAAAGAAAAGTTTTGATACTTTTAAACAAGAAACTCTCAGAAGTTGGAAGTGTTGTTTTTTGATTAGAATTTGACGTCAAATTTAAATTATTTTGAAAACAATTTAAAAAAATTTTGATATAGAAAGGATCTATTATACATACCATTTTACATCTATTAGTGGTGGGTAGAATAATGTTATTTTAAAAATTTAAGCATTTACGTTGGTTATTTAATGACACTGAGCGGTTCTAAACGTACAGGATCATTAGATATTTTAGGAAAAGTACAAAGTTGCATTTTCCAGGACTCCTTTTAACGTCTTTATTTCCTGAAATTTTTGTGTTAAAAGAACTTTACAGCAACTTCTTACGTAGAATTGTATATTCAAATTGTTGTCACAAAGTTTCAGATTTTCAGAATCATCATCAACTTCGTTTTTTCTTATGGCCGCCATATTGAGTTTTACCGAATTTAAAAAGAGCGTTTTTTTAGGTTTTCAATGATGTATAACACTTAGGAAAAAAAATAAATTTTATTATAAGAAAAAAATCCTTTTTCCCTGAAATTTGGCAAAATTAAACATTTTTTTAATTCAATCTCAAATCAAAAGTCGTAGTCCAAATAAAAATGACCCAAAATTTTTAAAACCACACATTTTAGAGTTTTTTTTTAATAATTTTAATTAAATTTAAACGTAATTTTTAGTTGATTTCAGTGATTAAAATTATAAATAATAAGTTAGTCAAAAATATCTCTGCTCAAATAATAAGTGTTGGCAGGAAGCAGGAGAAACGATTTTTTCCGTATGCGCTTAGTCGGTCACTACTAGGGCACTTCACCTTTCTCAGCCTTGGCAACTACGCCTAAACAAGACTACTGCACGTGCTACGAAGAAAAAGCAACGTTGCCACCCTCACTCTGTTTTCGTGTTCACGCAATTATAGGCTTTAGTACAGCAGTTGCGTCATCTTAGTATAGTTTATCAATTTGAGAACATGCCACGTAGGTGAAAGCCTGGCAATAGCGATTCGCAATAAAGTAGGTTGGGTCCACATAGCTGGCCACTGGAATTTCGGATCGCTTTAAAATGTAAATAATAGTATCACGTTTTTGTTTCTAAATCTATAGTTTTGTCTTTGTTGAGCTTCACACGAAAAAACGTTGACACAAAATACTGCATGCTATGCAAGAACAGGATACATGAGCTTTTTTATTTCGCACCGGCACAGTGGGATAAAATCGGAAAAACCTGGCCATTTGCCGAAAATCGAAGGTTCTAGTCTAACGGTTCAATCTGTCCCGACCGTTTCTAGGAACCCCAAAGGACAAAGAAAACCAGTTTTCAGGCGCTAGATGCCGCGCAGCATTGCATATAGGGACACGATATCGATTGAAAAGTATCGATACCCGATATCACAAAAAGTATCGCTGTTTGGTATCGATGCTCTACTTGGTATCGAAATCTAAAAATCGATACTCCATAGTATCGATACTTGCAACCGAAAAGTCATAAATAAAAGTCAATAAAAGCCATTTTTTACGTAACTCTAGATATGACGTATACACGGTATGCTCCTCGGTCCTTGCCTTTAGTGACGTTAAAACAGTTCACTTAAAATCCGCTAATCGCGTAAGTAGTCGTTAGCAAGAAATACAAACGGTCGTCCGCGCACTCATATAAGGATATATTGGTATCGATACTAAGGATTTAATTTAAGGCCGTGTCAGTATCGATACTGGTAAAGAATCGGACAAGTATCGATGGAAAAAGTACTCGGTATCGCTACTAAAGTATCGATACCATACTAGTATCGACGTACCGTTCGTGTCCCTAATTGCATAGGGCCATTCGAAAGTTGACCGTTGAAGGAAACACGTCGTGAACGTAAATACATATAGTTCTGAATGCAAAAGTGAAACTGTGTGCATTTCAGGATAGCAGAACATATTGATAAGTCTTGCTGTGGACTCTTCTCAGCAAGGTATGTGGAATTCAACAAAACATTACAATTTTCTTAATTACTAACCATAAAATATTTATAAACAATTAAGTAAATCTATGTTTTTGTCATTTAAATGCGAAAATTTTTGTAAATATTGAGAAAAAAGTTTACCACTCGATCGATGGCTATCACTGGAAATTGTTTAATATCCCCTGAACTTTGAATTCGTGAGGAAGTTAGCTGCTATAACCTGCTACCCCGTTGTTTACACTAATTTGTATATAAACATGCATATATAAACAAAAAATAAAGAAAATGTACATGACTAAAAAATTGATTCCATCTTAATGAATGTTGCTGAAAATGGTTACATGGAGGGTTTTTGGGGTCGCTGATTACGAATCTGATGATATTTTTTAAAAAACAAAATGGCGGATTTAATATGGCTGCAAACATTTTTGAAATGTCGATAAATCTTTATGTATGTTATTAATCAAGAAGATATATCTGATTTTTAGGTTTTCGGGGTCGCTGAATTCGAATCTGATATTAAAAAAACAAAATGGCGGATATAATGTGGCGGCCAAAAATTTTCAAAAGTCGATAAATATTTACCACAATTGTACCCAATCAAACAAAATAGCGGATCCACTGTAGTTGCCGAAATATTTAAAAAGTCAATAAATATTTACCAAAATCGTCCCTGGGGGTTATTCGGGGTCGCTATTTACGAATCAGATTATCGATTAAAAAAGTGAAAAAAGAAAAATTTGGTCAGATTCGTAATCAGCGACCCCAAAAACCCCCGAGTAACGATTGTGGTAAATATTTATTGACTTTTGAAATTTTTTGGCCGCCATATTGGATCCGCCATTTTGTTTTTCAAAAAAATATTGTCAGATTCGAATTCAGCGACCTCAAAAACCCCCGAGTAACGATTTTTGAGACGATTTTTGAATATTCAGCTGTTACATGCTTATGACCATCTTTTTCGATTTTTATCCCACTGTGCACTATTTTATATTATTGTGCATGAACATTAATTTTTTTGCCTCTAAACCGTGTTTTTTATTCGACAATTACAGTAGATTCATTTATCATCGGGAAAAATAAACATTCCACTTTAAACCGCTCATCTCGTTAAAAAATTTGGCGGATGTTTAAAACAAACACATGAGCAACTTGGAATTAAATTACACGATGTGTGGAATAACAGAAAATGTTGCTTTATACTGCTACTCAAAAGTTTTACTTCACTTACAACTTTTAGAAAACTATTTCAGAGGTTTGCTTTGGCAGCTTGAACTACTTCCCATTTAATTATTTTCCGAAAGTTATTTTAAAAATGTTTTCAACAATGCTTGCTTTGGACGAATATGTTTTATTTAAGTTCTTAACTAAATTAAAAGTTCTGTATGGTGTACTTACTCAACGTAGTGAGAAAATTTTAATAGCATAAAGAGCGCATTTTATTTTAACACCCCGAGGCAGCGGGTTGACGGGATAATATTTAACCCTGCATCACTCGCGCCCTAAAAAATTACGCGAGCACTCGCGCGTGAGAGTTTCTCTCACACGACGATCATCTCAAAGTTTTGTTTATTATTATTGTTTTTAATTTTTTTTTTTTGGACATAAAACAAAACCATTGGTAATATTAAAGAGTTTATTTTATAATGCAAACTAAAACTAAAACTGCCAGTACAGTGTAAATACTAAAAATAAACTTGTGCAACGATGTGAACAAAACAAAAAAAAACACACTGTATATATTTTTTAAATTTAATTCTTGATAAAAATTATGCAAAAATAAGCTAAAGTAGAAACAAATTAATAAAAAAACCTAATTATCTGAAGTATCACTATCATTATTTACACCACAACACGTTGGACATGTTAAGGTGGTATGCCCTGTGCAAATGGGAACGTTGCAGCTCACATCGCCCTAATTCTGCAAGAATCCGTCCTCTGCTCATTGTTTACAATCTAAAATAACATATTTACTATAGTAGAACACATTGCATATATAAACAAAAACAAATTCACTATCCAATCAAACTCTATCAGAAAAAATATACTGCGTTAGAACTCGCGCGATGAGAGAAACTCTCACGGAGGTCTGCAGATAATTGACAAGTGCCCAATATCTAAAACCAATCAACACTAAATATTGCACGCGCCCATGCATATCGATGAGGAGCCGTAAAAAGTCAGCTAGAAGTGACGGTAGCAGTATATATGATTTACTGTCCATAGAATGTGCATATTATTGGCAAGCGTGAGAGAAACGCTCATAGCGGGAGTGATGGAGGGTTAAACGGCTAGTTGAGGTTTTCTGTCAGATGTCGCTTCGATGTCTTAAATGAGATTTTTTTTTATTGATAAAGCCTGCGGCGTATACTATTATTAAAACTGGTCTGCAAGACCAACCATTAATTTTTCTCTAAATTCTTAAAACTAAAATCCTTATATACTAAAGTTCACCCAATGGAGTCCTAAAGGTTTATCTGTTGTGACTCATGGCCATGGCACTTAGCACTCACACACTTGTGCACTGTACTCTGTTTTCAAAAGTCTATACTAGTTCAAAGGGCTTGGTCCTCTTCACCCATCTAACTAGGTCCAGGTTGTCAAGAAGCCTGATGGCTTCGCCGTTAACGTGTTGATGAAGTCGAGACTCGTGCTTGATGGCAAATCTTTTAATTTCACTAGCGACATAAGGGATACCAAGATCGCGATGTGAGTCACTATTACGTATGTACCAGAGTGCATTAACTATGTTCCGTAGTACTTTATTTTGGAAGGTTTGGATGCGTTTGATGTGGCTCTCCTTGGCACAGCCCCATAACTGGATGCCATAAACCTAGACTGGTTTTAAAATCTGGTTGTATATCATGATTTTACAGTGTATTGACAGCTTAGATTTTCGTCCCAAGAGCCAATACAACTGTCTATATTTGAGCCCTAGTTCAGTACGTTTAGTTCTGATATGTTCCTTCCATCTTAGTTTCGCATCTAAGGTCATCCCCAGGTATTTGGCAGTATTTTCATAGGGAACTATGATACCATTTATGTTGACTGGTTGATGATTGCCTATTCTTTTGTTGGTAAAGTTGACACAAATAGATTTTTGCTCATTAAGCTTAATCTTCCAATCTGTGGTCCAATTGTAAATCTGGTCGCTAGCTTGTTCGAGTTGTCTGGTTACTGCATCTAGGTCTGTTCCTACTGCTAATACAGCAGTGTCATCAGCGAATGTAGCCACAGCTACATTTTCTGTTTGTGGGAGATCACAAGTGTACAATAAATAAAGGACGGGACCCAAGACGCTTCCTTGAGGCACACCTGCTTTAACTTTTTTCAGTTTGGAGTATTCATTCTCCTGTTTAATTCTGAACACTCTATCTGTAATGTAGGAGGTTAGCAACTCTCAAAATGAGAAAATGATCATATATTTAAACCAAATTTGATATTGAATCGTGTTGCTCTATTCCTACCAAGAGGGCTGCCTAGGCAACTTCCTCTAGCCAGTTTTCTGCGAGTCCGGCTTTCATTTCTCTTCTATTATTTTTCGTAGTTTTATTCTTTTCTCTTTTTTCTTCCATTTCTCTTCCATTGTCGATTTTCTCACGTTGTATGACCTTGGTCTTCTTATTATTAATCTTCATTTTGTATTCGAAGCGTATTTCCGGCATTCGGATTCGGCTGTCCTGCAATTTCGCGCTTTCAGCTTGCCTATATCACTCTCATCTTGGCATACTCCATCGAACTCACACCATCGATGGTTAAACCGATCAGTCGGATGCTTTTTCAAGTGGCAATGGTTTGTAATAAATTTAAGATAATCCGAAGCCAAAAACGGGCATTGAGATCAAGAAAAGCAATTAAATTCACTCGAGTAATTTCTAGCGGAATGTGCAACCGCGTTATTTACACTGACCGGCCTCTGAGCGGAAAACAGATTAGAGCAAGGGCTAAATGAAAAATTATACTGGCTTTCCATTTAACAGTTTCTGAGCGTGGTTTTCCAATTTTCCTGGAAAGGTTATATATACGGGGTGTTATGAAATTCACTGCATATATTGAAACCGGTAAATCCTGATATGAATTCAGATTGAATGGCGCTTCGCAATAGTAAGCTGGTAATCGCCCCCTAAAATAATCTCTAACCAGCGGTACCCGCCACTGGCAAGAAACACACGATACAGAGTAAGTTGCCAATTCATTTTTGTATGTAACAAGTTGGCATAAGAAATAAGTACTGTTATTATTACTTTTGTAGTAAAATCCCTTTAAAATATACATCTTTTGAATATAGCAAAAACACTCACAGCCATTCATTTAATGCAAGGAACCAACGCCTGACTAACACTAGAAAACGTTCCAATAACGCATCAAATACAAAATTTAAAGGATTCCACGGTATTGTGTCGCTACCCGCCCTCTTAAAAACTGAAAACTAATGTTTTTGTTACTTTTAAAGTAAAATCTTTGTAAAATTCACTTCCCTTATTATAAAAAGATTTTTAAATTAAAGTTGACACGCAATACTAACAAAACTGTAGGTATAGCTATATTAATGAAAAAATCATTCCACTAGCTAATTACATACAATGCTTAAAATAATCCACGGTATTTTTTATTATCAGCACTATTAAAAAACTACAGAAAAATTAAGGATTTGTTAAACAAACTGGCAACTAAAAATGTATTTATTATTTTATTAAAAAGGAAGAAGAAAAGCATAAGCAAGCCAAACACTTCATAGTGAGATTTTGCAACTAGCAACGCTCACCCATAAACGAAGAATTTAATGTGGTATTTCTATTACATGATTTATAAAAAAAACTACAAATTAAAGAAAAATTAAAATTTCTGGTAGGCTTATAGATTCACTTGGCAAATGAGGTGAAAACTCTGATTAAAAAAATACCACTCTAAATAAAATAAGAACTATTTTTTGATTCTGGTATGGGTGCCCTCCTGCTATCGCGATTTCTGGGCCCTTACCTTTCATCAGGCATGCTCACACCCAGGGTGTCTGAAGCAGACAACATTTTTACCAGAATCAAAATGAGACATTATATCCATCGGTTCGAATAGGATGGGTAAGATATAGTGGCTCACGCCAACTAGTTCACCCAGTATTGCTCCAAAAATCTTTGGCTGCTAACACAAACCAATAAGTCGGTACATGTCGAATTTCTTCGATAGTACAAGTGCACCATTGTACGACAGAAGGAAAAAATGGGAAATTTCTTCGGTCTATATAAATATAAATGCGAAGATTAACTTCTTCGCTAGTGCAGAACAAGAAGACCATAAAATGTTTGTTCTGCACTAGAAGATAATCTTTGCATTTACATTTCATATATTACCTATATACTCAAGAAATTTCCCATTTTTTACTATACAGGGTCCTGCAATAGTGCGCCAGGCTTCCATAGCTCCTACACGAATTAAGTTAGGAATTTCATTCATATGGTGACTTATACTGTATTACAGGCTGCATTTTAGGAAAATATTTTCGCATATACAGGGCGGACCAAGAAAGTGTGATAACATAAAGTTGTATTTTTTTTAATGGGACACCCCGTGTTTTTTGCATATTTAGGTTTGTATTAGTGTCCTTCATAGTTGCCTAAAATTTTATTTAATTTGCTTCGGTACTTTAAGAGCAATAAATTAAAAACTAAAAAAAAAAGTTTTGTAGCCCTGGAAAAAAAGATAAAAAAAAACAATCTAAAAGCATTTTTTTACCACGGCATTGTGTGAGATTTATAACAAGGGGGCTAGAAACACCATGAATTAAATAGTTTTTACCTATTTCATACAGGGTGTTCACAATAAGATTTTAAAAATGACACATTTTAAACTAATTTTTCTCAAGTTTTTTAAATGGAACACCCTGTATATTATTTTACCATTTGATGAAGAATTTCAAAACAAATATTTTTTGTAATTGCAATTTATTTCAAATTCCAAACCGTTTTCAAAATACCTATTTATCAAAAATCATAAATGTCGCTATTCGTAATAAAGTTTTATGAACAAAATAGTTAGGCGGCCATGGAAAAACAAGCACTTTATTTTAAAAGATGTTCGAAATGTCTTCCATTTTGTTCAAGGCATTTACCAATTCTCGCTTGAAAGGCCTTTTCCACATTTCTGAGCATTGCAGGTGTAATTGTGGCAAACGCGTCAATAATTCTATGTCGCATGTTTTGTTCGGTTGTTGGAGGCTCCCTATAAACGAGGTCTTTTACATGCCCCCATAGAAAAAAATCAAGCTTTGTTAGGTCGGGCGACCTCGCAGGCCATCCAATTGGTCCTCCTCTTCCAATCCAGCGATTTTCGTACTCATTATTTAACAGGGCTCTGACTTGTTGCGAAAAATGGGCTGGGGCTCCATCCTGTTGTATCCACATATTTTGTGCCTGGATGTTTGGAGGTAAATTCTGAAGCAATCCTGGTAAGTCGTTTTCCAAAAATTCCAAATACTTTTGACCGTTAAGGTGACCATTAAAGAAATGTGGGCCCACCACATGTTCTCCAACAATACCTCCCCAAACGTTTATTGACCAACGTTGTTGGCGATCTATTTGTCGAAATATTCTTGGATTTTCGACAGAATAATAATGAAAATTATGTCTGTTGACACATCCAGTGTTGTGGAAAGTTGCTTCGTCGGAAAAAAGGACGTTCATAAAGAAAAAAAGATTTTCTTGGAGGCGCAATTGTGCCCAGGCACAAAACTCTACCCTTCGCTGAAAATCATTTTCACCCAGAGCCTGATGCAATTGAATGTGGTATGCATGAAAATGATGTTTTTTCAAAATTCTTTGGACTGACCTCTCACTTATTCCAACTTCTTGTGCCACACATTCTTGATTAATATTTGGCTTTTCAATAACTGTCAATAAAACTGCTAACTGATTTTCCTCATTTAGTGCCGTCTTTGTTCTTTCCACCTTTTTGTAGTCTACGCTTCCCGTTTCAATTAAGCGCTCAAGAAGTCTGCTAAAACTTAACGCTTCTGGGTGTCGCCTTTCCGGAAACCGAGCTGCATAACTTCTACTAGCGAGGAAACAGTTTTTCTCACTATCACCCAATACAAAAACCATATCAATGAGCTCTTCCCTTGAAAAATTCATTTTTTGAACAAAATATTATTCGTTTAAGTATACCTACTTATTTCTGACAAATAATGTCAAAAAGTATTTAATTGCTAAACATGCTTGTTTTCCATGGCCGCCTAACTATTTTGTTCATAAAACTTTATTACGAATAGCGACATTTATGATTTTTGATAAATATGTATTTTGAAAACGGTTTGGAATTTGAAATAAATTGCAATTACAAAAAATATTTGTTTTGAAATTCTTTATCAAATGGTAAAATAATATACAGGGTGTTCCATTTAAAAAACTTGAGAAAAATTAGTTTAAAATGTGTCATTTTTAAAATCTTATTGTGAACACCCTGTATGACATAGGTAAAAACTATTTAATTCATGGTGTTTCTAGCCCCCTTGTTATAAATCTCACACAATGCCGTGGTAAAAAAATGCTTTTAGATTGTTTTTTTTTTATCTTTTTTTCCAGGGCTACAAAACTTTTTTTTTTAGTTTTTAATTTATTGCTCTTAAAGTACCGAAGCAAATTAAATAAAATTTTAGGCAATTATGAAGGACACTAATACAAACCTAAATATGCAAAAAAACACGGGGTGTCCCATTAAAAAAAATACAACTTTATGTTATCACACTTTCTTGGTCCGCCCTGTATATGCGAAAATATTTTCCTAAAATGCAGTCTGTAATACAGTATAAGTAACCATATGAATGAAATTCCTAACTTAATTCGTGTAGGAGCTATGGAAGCCTGACGCACTATTGCAGGACCCTGTATACATATACACGGTGTCCAAGAGAAGAGCCAGTATGGGCATCTCGTTTATAGTTAGAAATACAAAGTTGGTAAATGGGAAAAAAGTTGAGTAATTAAAGAACTAATAAAATGATGTCCCGAAATTTTTTAGATGATTTTTCATTTTTGAGTTATTTTGAATAAACTGAATTTTCGGATTTTTAATTTAATTTTTTTGTGGCGTTAATATTAAAGGTAGAGCAAAACTAATAAAACTTCTTAGTAACAACTTTTAATGAACTCAAAGATTATGTTATCAATTTTTTTGTTCGACGTTTCGTCTTTGGACAGCGATCATCAACTTTGGTTTTTAAATACGGTCGTGATTTTTTGATGTCAAATTGTAGGAGCCCTTTTTACTCCGAATTCAACAGTATCATACACATTATGATTAAATATTACGTTTTGAGTCTTTTTTCACAATTATTAAGAAATTTCTGTAATACGGACCTGTGTCCTAGAACATTTCATAAATTATTTCAGATTTTGTAATTTAATCAAGGAAATAATGAAGCATGCTCAATCTTTTTAATTTCTTATTTTAATTACAGATTGTATATAGGAAAAATAATAATCAATTAATTACTGTTAAAAAATATTTCAAGAACTGTGTATACCATACATTGTGGTTTAATTAGGTTTTGAGCCTTATTTGACCTAAATTGACACTTTTTAGGTTCATGCATTTTTAAATTTTATTAAGTATTGAAATGAATTTTATAATTAGTATGAAATACTATATGAGGTATTAATTTAATAACAACCAATCACTATTAACAATACACCACAAATAAATGACATACATGACTGGTAGGTACTTATTACCAGCAGTCCTAACCATAGAGAAAATATATAATAGAGAAATAATGTCATTTGCGAATGTGGCAAATTTACCGAGCTGAATCCGTAAACACAGACGGTCTTCTGCGGGCTTGCGCCTTGTCGAACGTTTGCCTTGTGATAGACAGGACCGTACTTCAAAATTTATTTCACATGACGTGAATCTTTTATCGAGTAATAAATGCTAAATATATTACTTGTAATTATTCTTTTTATTAATGATAAAACTGTAACCATTAGTGAGATTTTAACAAAAATTGTATAGTTTGTTGGCTTAAATCTGAGTTTTCCTGCTATACAAAATTGTCGATAATTCCTCGAAAATAGCTCAGTTTATACATATACAGTGCGTCTCTTTAATGTCCCCCCTCTTAATTTTTTAAACGTTACATTTACAAAATTGAAAGTTGAAATAAAGTATAAACATAGTATTCTAAACAATAGAAATAAAATATGCAACTGTTCTAAGAAGTAAAATAGTAAATAAAAAAATTACCAAAACTATGTGTATATTTTATTGGATTGGCATCCCATCCTGTATAATTATTGAACAAACCAAGTTCTATGGTAAGATGTAAATATTTTTACACATATTTACAGTGTGTGCACTTGATACTTTGGTGAAAGCGCTACTTACTTACGGCCCCATGTCAATCTAATCCACTGATATCTTAGCGATCCTTTGGCGAAAGTGATTTTTTCTTTCGCCATCCCTTTTAAAATACTCCCCTCTACCCTAATCAACTAGTATTTTTAGTGCCCCTTTGACGAATGCGCAAATATGCCTTTTGGACACTCACCCTTCTAATCCACCGATATCTTAGCGATCCTTTGGCGAAAGCGCTTTTTTCTTTCGCCATCCCTTTTAAAATACCCCCCTCTACCCTAATCCACTAGTATTTTTAGTGCCCCTTTGGCGAAAGTGCACATATGCCTTTTGGACACTCACCCTTCTAATCCACTGATATCTTAGCGATCCTTTGGCGAAAGAGCTTTTTTCTTTCGCCATCCCTTTTCAAATACTCCCCTCTACCCTAATCCACTAGTATTTTTAGTGCCCCTTTGGCGAAAGCGCAAATATGAATTTTGGACACTCACTCACCCTTATGCAATATAAGGGAAGGAGGCATTGACACTATATATGACCTTCTTACACCATTTTACCCCTTATACAATGCCCCTAATGCACACACACCCCATCAGTGCCTTTCTGACACCTTGACCACACTCAATATACGTCACTGATAAATATTTCTACTTCTCCGTGTGTGTGTTCACTTCAACACCGGAGTGCATTTAAGATAAAAGTTAGAAAATTTATTTGGTTAGAGTTAATCTTAATAACTCAAAACTTAAAAGTATTTTTGCAACTTCAGCATTTACAACAGCTGTATTCCATGTGTTTCCTTCAGTGATTACAACTGGGTCCGGTTCTGATCGCCGAGTTGCGTCATTGAGTTCAACAACCGCTTTTGCTAGACGTCCCGAGTGCGCATGCCTCGAGAGGACCGTCGTTTAAAAATCTGACTGGCGCCCAATGCGTACAAACGCACTATTTCGACCATACATTGGACGGATTCAGCTGGTGTCGCGAATACGTTGTGATGGTCTAAATATATTTTGTCTATGGTCCTAACACATTCGTACAATTCTTGTGGTGCTGTTTTAGAAATGTTTTTGTGGGTTAAGGCAACTCTAGATGTTTTTAATCCTTACTAATCATTTGGAAAACAAATGTTTTTCAACAGTAATTAATTGATTATTTTTCTTATTTACAAGCCATTATTAAAATAAGAAATTAACGGAGTACGCTTCATTATTTTCTTCATTAAATTACAAAATCTGGAACAATGCATGAAATGTTCTAGGAGACAGGTCCGTATCACAGAGATTTCTTTATAATGGCCAAAAAAGAGTCAAAACGTAATTTAAGCATAATCTGTAGTAGACTGTTGAATTGAGAATAAAAGGGGCTTCTAAAATTAGACAAACCCAAGCAAACACCCAAAAACCTGACCACACGCGCGCCCGCACATGCGACGTTGATAAAATTTAGTTTTTGAGGAGAATATAGAAATAAAATTACGCTATATCCAACAAAAACCTATTAATAATATAATTTATAATTTTGCCATAAACACATTATACTTTAAAAACTTACATGAAATAATTATACTTTCCTGCGCATTTAAAAATGCATTAGGTACAGAATGTATTTTTGCAAAACCATAATTTCTGTATGGGTTCCTTCTTTAATATCCTACATCTTTAAACATTTTTGAGAAATCCAAAACATTCTTCGTGAAAGTCCTTCTTGCAGCCACGCATTAAAATTTGACTGCAACACAAAAAATCAGTAAAATCACCCATTTATTACTTTTATGTAGGTTTCCGCCTTCCGTATTATTTATTCGCATAAAAAACGGATTTCGCCACTATTATAACACTAAAATGTATTTATTTTTGTGAAGAACTACCGACATCAAAGAAAATAGAATAGATTTATACCGAGATATTTCTGCCGCATATAGTTTTTCACAACTACATCATCTACTACGAAATACAATATCTAATCTCGCACTTGCTTCCCTGTCCTCCATCTCTTTTTTCTTGTTTGAATGCTGATGTTTAAATCACCTGGTCGGCAGATTTCCTAACTAGCGTAGTGGGCTACTATTAGGGAGATTTTTCAAGAAGAAATTGCAGACCCGCGAACCCATAAATGATAAAATTTAGAGTGGTAATCTTAAAATCTTCCATCTTTCCATCCAGTGGGCTATTAAATTTAAAGCCTTTTAAGTCTAGTGGCTATGAGATTTGGGCTTTTTGATACTTCTAAAACTGCTGTGTCGTCTGCAAACTGAAATGTGGCTTTGAGCATCCCTGGGGATATCTGCCATATAGAAAAAAAAAGACGGCAAAACCCAAAAAATAATTTGTTGTGTTTTACTAATTGTAGTTTTGTTATTTCCCTTTAATCTCAGTACTTATTTGAAAAGCTACTTATAAATTTATGCTTTGTTTAAAATATCAAATTGGTGGAAATTGTAATTATTTAGCATTTCAATATTTAAATTCGTGCAGTGAAGTTAAATTAAATGGTTTTTAATGTTAACCAAATTTGCTTTTGGAACTTTTCGATGTGTAATATAAAAACAATATCCTCTAATTTGACCGTTAATTAATAATTTTAGTTTGAATTCATTAAAGAGTTAGAAGACTTGAAAGTGGTTTGAATTTAAATCTTCTAGTTTATCCGGTGGCGGCTTGTGGGAACTATTATAGATTAGTTAGAACATATTTTTTGTCTTTTATGCAAAAATTGCTAAATATACAGGGTGTTCGGGAAAATGTGAGAAATCTCCCGGATATGAAAAAAACACCTGAAAAGTATAGTACAAGTTCATATAAACTTTTTTTGTATAGGCCTCCTCTTCGGATATATGGGCTCCCAAAGAGCTCCAATGGAATCAAGTTTTTTACACATAATTATTGAAGCACCAGGTATATTCCATTTTTTTAATATTATGTATACCAGGTAAGACCCTTCAAATTACTATCCAAGAAAGTGTTGTGAAGTACTTACAGCTGCAGGGACGAACTAGCTGTGACTCTCATGACTCCATTTTTTTTACGCCCTGTATGATAAGAACTTAGGACGACGTTTTTTACATACCTTTAACTATTGACTAAAAATTAAGTACTCTTAATTCATGTCGTTAATCCTAACCGTTTTCGAAAAAACGTCATTTTATTTACACTGTTAGTCCCCTAACTTCTGTCGGGTTGAATAGGAAAAAGAGGAATTTTTCCCTGTCACCAACATAGTTTCAATAAAAAGTTAAACTTTAACTGCTTAGTTAAAAACTTTGTAAGAGGGATCACATGGGCTCCGTGAAGTATGATACACTCGCGGGCACGACGAATTGAGGACTGCTGTACCCACCACAATAACCCAGCATTGTTCCTTATTTAATCACAATGAAACATGATTCTCCGTAGAAGTTCCTCCCTACTATCGACCAGAGTAGAATACACCAAGGTTTTGAGGTGTCCCCACAGGTAAAAATCCAACGGCGTTAGGTCGGGAGATCGATAAGGCCAGGCAATAGGTCCTCCTCTACCTATCCAACGGTTTGGATAGATGTTATTCAGATGCTCCCTCACAGCAACGCTGAAATGAGATGGTGCTCGATCGTGCATGTAGTACATGTTTCGGCGGATTTCAAGTGGTAAGTGCTCTACTAAATCGTGAAAAGCATTCTGGAGGAATTCCAAATCAAGTTGTCCATTCAGTCGTACCGGCAATACGAATGGTCCAATCAAAAAATTGGCAATTATTCCTGCCCACACATTAATTGATTGGAACTAATGTTGATGATGCGAATGAGTATTCTTTTTTATTGGCAACAACATCGATTTTATTTGTCTTTTACTAATGCCCCTTTTGCTAACAAGGTTAGAAAGAAATCGGATTCCGCTGGGAATTTTATCAGAAAAAAAAAGAATTTTGCGATGACTAATCTTTCGAGGTATATAACCAGCAATACTTCCACAAGCTAAGAAGGTACGATAAAAATTTGAACAAATTCTTTTTTATTTGTCTTTGTCTAATGCACTTTCGCCAACTCGGATAGAAAGAAATCTGATTCCTCCGTGATTATCAGGAAAGAAAAGATGAATATTGCGATCACTAAAATATGTTCTGGTGTAAACTGTCCATGGAACTGAACAATAGGGTGAATTATTATTCAATTGTTTTTTTCTGTCATCATTCTCACATAAAATTGGATACATATAGAGCTGGTCGATGGCTTGTTGTCATACATCTTAGCCTGAACCATAACAACTACTAATAAATGAGGGTAGCAATTATGGGTTATAACACCCTGTGAAAAAATTATCTTCTATAAATAGACTGTTTATTCTATCCAATCATATTAGTCATTTCCTTAAACCAATTAATGTTGAGTTTACTTGAGATTTACAACTTATAACGTAAAGTACAAACTGTAACTTTTCACCTGTCCAAGTAGTCGACTCTAATAGAATCAAGTTGCACAACCCTCAAGGCACGCCTCTTCGGATTTCCAGTGGCCCAAGAGAAATATATTTTGAATTATTATTAAGAAGATTAAATGCGTCTTGTCTACTTACCTTCACCTGTCAGTACGGTAGCTTAATTGTATAAGAAGCAATTTTTAGACAAATATTAAATACAACAGATTTTTACTATTTTACAGAGTATTTGTTAATTATTGATTTATAATCCTCTCATAATAATATGAGATAATTAAAAGTCCAATAATGTAATTGGATTACAATGTAATGGAACAAAGTAATTAATTACTTTTCAATTTAAATACTATTTGATAGGCTACATATACGCATGAGCAATTATTATGACATAATCTCCCAAGTGCTTGAATTATTGCCGGAAATGTTTGGAGTACATGAATTTTTTGATAATTATCCCAAGTCGACGAGGGTAATTTTCTTAAGGAAATTCATGTACGAGAAAAATCTCCTGCAATTAATTCAAGCACGCGGGGGATTCGGTAAGAAAATTTCACACGTCACAGTGCATACCTATAGTTGCATGATATCTACATAAAAAATCTTTCCACCTATTTTAGTTGCAGAAGCCTACTCATAAGGGGTTAATATATATATATATATATATATATATATATATATATATATATATATATATATATATATATATATATATATATATATATATATATATATTTTGGAAACTATTTCTTGGGAATAGAGGTTCATCATTTAAACGACAAAATAACACCTTTACTGACTGTGGAAGTGTATTCTCCTTTTGCATTAAAGTACGGGGAGTCCAAGTAAATGGACAACCCCGGGCCGGGTAGACCATGACAGCTGTTTCGTCCTTGTTAGGACTCATTCAGATGGCCATAACCCCAGTCGCACCGTGGCAAACGACATTAATGCATCTTAAATCCGTTTTGCAAAACACAAGCAGGAAAAAACATACCATAACGCCACCTAGCGGGTGCTAGCTCTAATGCAAGAAGCAGAACACACACTGAAAATGTAAAATCTAAAATCTAAGGGCGAACACGGCATCTCTAGTTTATGAGAAACGCATTTTCGCAAATTCGCCCAACTTGTCGGCACGAATATGTGCAGAGCAAGGAGGGAGTCACAAACGTTCTCACTAGAAAGACGCGTAAACCCTTAACGAAAGGTGGTTTCATTGCAATTACTCCCTTGCAATTTTATAATTTGTATCACGATAAGTGTATCGTGATTTGTATGTTTCTTGAACCATTTCAATATATATTTCCAAAAAATAAAGACATGCTGTTTGCCGGTGTAAGAAAAATCTTATTAAGTGCATTAAAAATAACAGTGGTTCTGTTGTGACCTAAAATTTGTTTTTAGGATCTGTTAGTTAAAATAAATAGTTTTCTAAATAATTCATTTTCATTACGCCCTGTATAACATATCTTTTATTTTCAATGCGATTCTTACTTTTACAACAAGCAAAACTTTTTATCAAGAATAACTTTTTCTCATAAAATCAAAAATAAAAAGGTTTCCCATTTGGTAACCAAATCTGGGTAGACGCTGTATATATATATATATATATATATATATATATATATATATATATATATATATATATATATATATATATATATATATATATATATATATGCAAAATGTCTTATACGCCTCCAAAATATATACGCTTTCATAGAACACGCCTCCAAAATCGGAGGCGCATTCGCAAAATCGGAGGCCAAAGCGAATTTGCGTGTGTAATGGATTTATTTGTAGATTTAAGTCAGCAGAAGAAGTTTCACAAATTTTTGTTCGGAGGCTTTTTGGGTCGATATACATGTACAGTTATACAATGCAGTTCACAATACTTTATCTACGGGGCGCCACCGTTTAATACGCATATACACTTTAATTAATGGTACTGACGAATTTGCCTCCACATGCTCTCCGTACTATTATGCCTCTGAAATATGGCAACAAGGTAAGGAGGCCAATAATACGGAAGATTTACGCGTGTGTAAATAATTTACTTTTATGATTATTTTATGTTTTAAAGTAGTTGCTGAAATTACGATTGGGGCTCCGAAAATGTACATATGTGTATAAGATCGGTGAACGCTTTGATATAACTTTATTTGTACAGTTTTTTATATGATAAGAAAACGATAAAAATAGATAATAGATACTCTTATTACTAATGTATGTTACAGTGGTAGAACTTTTTTAAAATTTATTTTTGCTAAATTGTTGTCACGCTCTAACACGAAACATTACCAAGTCTAAACAAAAGAGATATTGCCCACATTTAGAGGGATGTCCACTAATGGTGTCGAGATTATGCTTAAGTTCGTATATTGTACAGAGGCGTGGTCAAAAATTAAGCGCAAGAGTAATATAACAAATATTAAAGTTGAATGAAGTCTACTTGTCACTTGTCAGGTGTACACGTAAATATGTAGAATGAGAATTTAGAGTTCTCTAAACCACCTGAAGATGCCTTATATAATAAGGACTAAACAAATGATGCTAAAACAAGCTATTCTCCGGACTATATGTCTCTACGAGCGCTGGATTACATATCAAAATTTGCCGTATTTTCTTCTAACATGCAAGAAACTACCAGGATGAAGGAAACTTTTAGTTCTCATCAGTACAAGATAGACGAACATACCTTCCTTCGGAAAAAGTAAATCCTTTTGAAGCTGTGATGTCGAACTGTATAAGCAGTAAGACATAGGCAGCGCCTATGTCTATCTTGTACTGATGAGAACCAAAGAGTTCGAAACTGGTCTGCAGGTGACGACATCCTAACTAAAGAAAAAGTTTCCTTCTTCCTGGTAGTTTCTTGCATTCTGAAAACGTATTTTACAATCTAACTCTGTTAGAAGAAAATACGGCAAATTTTGGTATGTAATCCAGCACTCGGAGGGACATATAGTCCGGAGAATAGCTTGTTTTACCATCATTTGTTTAGTCCTTATTATATAAGGCATCTTCAGGTGGTTTAGAGAACTCTAAATTCTCATTCTACAAATATTAAAGTGTTTTTCTTTAATTTAGTATAATATTAGGAGTTTTTGATATTCTTGGTTTTCTATTTAAAGAGCATGTTTTCGTTTGTTTCTGAGCTAAACTTACAGACATGCCCCTGAAGGTGTAACTTTTTCTGCTCCAAAAACAATTTATATCGTTAAAATTTCACTAAAACTAGAACTAGTTCTTGGACCTTAAAGGAATGTCTGAAAAGTGTTCGAATGAAAGTTTTTCAATCAAACATTCCTATCAAAACCCTTCTGTTCTAGTTATCAAAATTACCATGTTATTTTTGTTTAAATTTACCTGACACTGAAAAAATGCGAGAAAAACTTTTTATCGTAATATTTAACGGCGTAGTATAATCGACACATTATAATAATTATCTGTAACATCCACATTTTAAATAAGTTTTTGCGTAATTTTTTCTGTGTGGCATCAATTTTATTCAAACAAGGGCCTGCAAATGTTTAGTTTTTGAGTCGCTGGCGAATCCATTTGCACACGTTTTTAAAAACGCTATGGTTAAATTTCAGCGGCTCATGACTCAACGTGTACTGACTACTCGAAACGTTTGGAATCGCCTGGTTAAATAGTCTACTATATTTTACCCATTTAATGAAGGATTTTATTAAAATGCTAAAACGTATTTATTTATTTTTAATATTTAAATCTATTACCAATTTTGATACTTTTTTATTACTTACTTATAATTTCTCTTAAAGTCAATGTGTTGCTTAGGGTTGTTAAAGACTTAAGGCAATAAAAAACAAAAAGATGTAAAAATCTCCTTATGTTAGGTAAAAATGGAAAAATACACAACTTTCAACGTTAAAATATAGCGTTAAACAAAAAGCTTAAAGCCCATGTTGACGCAACTCTGTCAAGCGTCGTATTCGGGTTTCGGGAGGTAGCAAATTCATATCTAATTTTTTTTTAAATTAAAAGGGTCCCAAAGCACATCAAATAATTTTCTTTTAACCACTATGAAAACGTAAGTCTGAGGTAGAAAAAATTTTAAAACAGTGTAAATGTGCGTTGTGACTGCATCAACACGCCAAAAATGAAATTCCATAATTAACCGAGCTATTAGCTTGTGTCCACCTTAAGTAAGACACTGGTACGGATTGGTCAAATTTATTTTAGAACCTTATATTTTCCATGGCATACTAGCTAATAAAAAATATTAAAATAGACTTTCGAGAAAATATCCATTCAAAATATTAAAATTAATAAAGACACCCAAATAGATTTGGTTCTTTTTAAATATTATATTTATTTTCATTTTTTATACTTAAAAAATTGATTTAAAGTCGACAAAAATAATAGTAATTGCTTAAAAAATTACATGAATATCAAAATTTAATTCTACCCTTTACACCTGGTAATGGTGGATTTTTAAGCTAACAAAATTCTAAGTAGATTATATATTATATATCAACTTTAGCTTTTACCGATTTACAGCTAAATAATGTAATCTACATCAAAATGGGTTTGCTACATTTTAAAAGTTATTTAGAAAAAAATTACAGGTGAGACAGGTGTAAGAAATTATAGGCAAAGAGGAAAATAATAGAGCTTAAATTTGTTTTATATATATTATTATTTTCACACTGCGTAACTTATAAAGGATACAAAAAATCTGCCTTTCACGGAACAGAAATAAAAATATAAAAAATCGGTCCAGTGCAAGCTATACTTGCACAATTAGTGTTCCGTGCTCCCCACTTAACCTGAGCAAACCTCGGCCGCCCGACCTCCGCCCATCTGCCGCGCTACCCGCCGCCGACAGCACCAACGCCGTATCACATCGTGTGTGCGCGGAGCTGAATAGGCCAAATTACAAATTTTGAGAATCGTGTAAGCACAAAAGTTGTTCTTTACATGGTGAGAAATATTTTTTGTCGAAAATCTTTTTTTCTAAAACCAATAATTCAGCAGTTATAAGGAAATAAACAATTAAATTATTTATGACAATTGATCGCGTAGAATTGTTCAATCCTGATAATTTTGGTTTAATCTAGGTACAGCTAATTCTCAATGTTCATGATTTTTTGTCAGATTTTTCTAAACGCTCCTTCTGGTGATAAGTGATAAGGGTGGTGGGGGACAACAATTTTTACACGTTTTTTCCGAAAAATATTTAAAAAATGCATAGAAAATATATTATAAATATTGTTTAATTCGTTCTTCAATAAGCTTTCATTAGGCTCCACACAAAATGCCCTTGAAAAAAATTTCCATTTCCCAATTTGCCACCCTAAATTAACCCCCAGAATCGAAATTTAACTTCCTATACTTCACGTCTATAATTGGTCCACCACACTCTATCTCTGTGCTAAATTTCAAATGATTACGTTGAACAGTTTCAGAGAAAATCCCCTCTGACAGACGGACGTTTTTAGTGTTCCTTGAAATGGAAGTGATTCCATTTCAAGGAACACTAAAAAAGGATAATTAGACAAGAATAAATAAGATTTAATATGTTAAAATTGATAAATACTCTGATGAAACAATACATAAAAAGTGCATATAGTTTTAATTATGATATTGTTAAAATTTTATCAAAAATTAAAACTGAATCATGTGGAACAGATGGTATTACTTTACGCATGTTAAATCTATGTATGAATAATAATTTTTTAAATACTATTAAACATATAATAAATTGTTCTATTCTAAATAATAATTTTTCTAATATCTGGAAAACTAGTTTAGTTATACCGATTCCTAAAATTCACAACGCAGAAAATGTAGATGATTTTAGACCAATTTCTCTACTTTCTGTAATATCTAAAATTTTAGAACGTATAGTTTTTGACCAAATAATAGAGTATTTTAAAAAATATGATATTTTACCAGAAAATCAATCAGGTTTTAGAGAAAATTTTAGTACTACTACTTTACTCTGTAAACTTAAAGATGATATTTTAGAAAATTGGGATTCAGGTTTTGTTACTAATATAGTCTTTCTCGATTTGGCTAAAGCCTTTGATTCTCTAAATCATGAAATGTTATTAGCAAAGCTTAAATATATAGGTTTTAGTCTAAAAACTTGCCAGTGGTTCAAACATTATTTATCTGACAGAAAACAAGTGACAAAAATTGCAAACGAATACATTTGTGACATTTCAAATTAACTGCCTATTTCTAGAGGTGTTCCACAAGGATCAGTATTAGGCCCCTTATTGTTTATTATATACACTTTTGATTTTCATTTATCTATTAAACACGGTAATCTTTTAGCTTTTGCAGATGATACTCAAATATACCACTCAATCAAGTACACAGATTTAAAAAATAGTATTTCCTTAATCAATAAGGATATTTTAAATATTTCAAAAACTATAACTGATCACGGATTAAAAATAAATGAAAATAAAACTAACTTAATTTTAACTGGTCCTAAAACACTAATCACTAAAATAAAAAATAATTCTGATTTCAAAATTGTTCTTAACAATAGTTTTAAGATACCGTCAATCGAATTTGGAAAAAATCTTGGAGTAATTTTTGATCAGCATCTTAATTTTCATGAACATATAAAAAATATAATTAAAAAAGCATACTACAAACTAAGAATTTTATATAACTTTAAGGACTACTTAAATACCGATACTAAACTTAGACTGGTTGATTCAATTATTCTAAGTGGATTAGATTACTGTGATATCATTTATCACAAAAATATCAGTAATGAAGATAAACAGAAATTACAAATTCTTCAAAATAACTGTGTTCGTTTTTCAATAGGGCTAAAAAAGTATGATCACGTATCACCTAGTTTTGACCAACATAATTTAATTAAATTAGAAAAAAGACGCGAAATCCACATATCCTGTTTTATTTATAAAATAATTTTAACTCAGAAACCAAGATAGTTATTTGAAAAAATTGAATTCAGGAATAATATTCATAATGTTAATACTAGAAATCAGAACGCAATAGAAATACCTAAATATCATACTGAAAAATATAAGTCTTCGTTTAAATATACCTCTTCTGTAATTTATAATAATATTCCTTCTAGTCTGAGGGGCTTAAGCTATATAACTTTCAAAAAAAATATAAAAAATTATTTAGTAAGGGTAGGATTGGAAGAATGATTTTTTATAAATCAAAACCCTACCTGTTTATGCCAACTAGTATACTACTATCATTTTTTGGTTGGGTTGGGTTCTTTTTTCGTTTATCATTTTTATATTTATATTTTTAATTGTTTTATTGGCATAAATAAACATCTTTATTATTATTATTATTATTATTATTTTGCCAGCGACAGAGCTATATGTGAAAAACATTAATAATATATTATAAATATTAAGTTAAATTTTCTAAAGTTGTCCGCCCTATGAGCGTATTATCCAAAAAGCCTAGAAAGCTCGGGCTTAGGCTCCTAAAACTTTTAAGGGTGGCGCGTCAGCGATGCAATTTTTAAAAATAAACAAGAAATTAAAAAAAATCAGTTTTAATAATTCAGAATTACTGTCAAGGTAAGAATAAATTCCTACTTGGTCCTCAGTTTATATACTTTCTTATAACTTCAGTACATCAGTTCAGTACTGAAAATATATAAAATTCTTTGCATGGATTATCTGTCGTGAAATAATAATAAACTTTCAAAATGCAAACTATTTTGTCTTTAATTGTCAACAGTAGCACGTAACCTACATTAACTAGTAAGCTATAATATCAACTCAAACTGTAGCACATGCAAGTTTATAAATAATAACTAACTAATGTAAAATGTAACTAAGTATTATAAGTATTATCGTAGGAAAATATACAGTGCCTTAACTAGAGCAAAAACCAGCAAAACTAAATTTTTTAAGTGGCCCGCCCTATATCTAGGGCATCAACAGTGCCTTAAATTATATCAACGATAAAATCTTTAGCTATAGACAAAACACAATTTTTGTATTTTAGTTACAGCGACGAAATCAGAAATATAGTTTTTGAGGTTGGATTCCGCCCTGTATAAATTTTATTGGCCGGTTTCGAGCCAGGACAAAGCCTAATTTATATGCAATTTTTTTTTTGTTCGAGTAATTAGCAAGTTTTCGCGCCCACGGACAGACTGACGGAAATGAGAAAATATTTTTTTGTGAATCAGAAACCCCAAAATATAAAGATATGAAAAAATTTCGGGAGGCGATTATTAAACGAAGAAAATATTAACTCCTCCAGCGAGGGAAGAAAAAGATAATATTTGTTTGTTCTATATACAACGTAAAATGCACATTAAAAAAGAAAAAGCCACGAACTTACGCTTAATCCCAGTCGGGGAAAAAGACATAGAAAAGATTTTTTTAAACTTCCCACCCTGTATAAAAATTTTATCAAGTTTTTTTACGTAAAATCGTCATTTGCGTGTTTATTTCTTTTAAGCTAATGTTTTAGAGTTATTACAAAACTAAACAAGCATTTTTCTACTCTTTCACATTCTGTTGTAAGAAAAATCGAAATTGTCACTGAAAGCTTTGGGTTCATCAGAATGCTTATATTTTCGAATTAGAGAAACAATAAAAAATACTATTATATCAACGGTAAAAGACTTAGCTACATACAAAGTATAATTTGTGTAAAATGTATCATTTTAAACAAAAAATAGATACTATTTATTAAAATGTGCTCGCTCACACTGTTTTTAAGTTTCCGCGCCAGCATACAGACGAAAATCGGAAACCATGTTTTCCCTGATCTGGGCACCCCCAAACGTGATCTTAAAAAAATCTCGAAAGATTTTTTTTCGCCAATAAAATACTTTCTCTCGCGATAGAAGTCAAAAGATCAACCCTCTGAATGTGGCGCAAAATTTTGGGGATCATCAGACTGACGTAACCATCAATAGCAATCCTGCATAGTCAACACTTCTTCTAAAACAGAACTATGCCTGCTGCCTGAGGGTTACGTCAGTCTGATGATCCCCAACAAGGTGAAAGCTTACTGTCCTCCCGGCCCGGGATTTTCCATTAGTTTTTGGATGCCACATAATTTAATGCAAGCGCAGAACACATTGTCTTTTTGGTTTGTTATGCCCCAAACATTTTTATTTGACTACATTATTTATTATGGACACTAATATCTTATTTTTAGAAATTAATGTTTTAAAGTGTTCATGCTGTACATAGTTAATCGGAAATGTTTTGGGTTTTAAGCTAGGTCTCAGACTAATATATTTCTAAAATATTTTAGTTTTCCGTCAAGTAGTTTTTAAGTTTTCGCGCCAACGGACAGAGAGACCGACGGAATGGGAGATTTTGTATTGCAGTTCACTATATTTTGCAATAATATTATAAGCCGTTTACTGGCATGTTTAAAAAACGAATTTACCACGTGCCACCTTGTTGAAGACGTTACTTAAATTTGGCAACGTTGTCGGAGGCGTATGCGCTCGCTGTGCGCATAAAAATTTATACAGAGGAGGCTTACTAGACGTAAAATGTATGGAGGCGTGTTACATTTAAAAGTATAGTAAAAATTTGTATCTTTTTTGGATGCTTATTTCTTACCCCTCTTACGTTGCTCACGTAGACATTTACTATTTAATGCTATTTGAATGCAATATACACGGAAAGCTTTATTCTTTACAGTGGAGGCCTGGGTGCCTGTGTAACGTATGGAGCCCAGTTAGATAGCCATGCACGTATATATATATATATATATATATATATATATATATATATATATATATATATATATATATATATATATATATATATATAAATATAAAGAAATAAAGAAATATCGACAGGACTATTTATAAAAAAAGGTGAAGAAAATATTGGGGAAACTGTCTGTATGGTAGTGCTCGACACGTGTTTCGTGCTTATTAGCATTCATCAGTCGCACATAACCAAGTTATTAGATGGGAAACTTGGAAGTTGAAAAAACACAAAGAGTTCACAGACCAGGGACCTGCTAGCACATTTGCGGTTGTTTTTTGTCAGGAGACCCAGGGATTTCCGGGCAACACCCAACATCATGATGAGTGCTAATAAGCACGAAACACGTGTCGAGCACTACCATACAGACAGTTTCCCCAATATTTTCTTCACCTTTTTTTATAAATAGTCCTGTCGATATTTCTTTATTTCTTTATATTGTTATATCCCTTGGGGTAGAGGTTTCACGCAGGTGCTATTGCAGCCTCCGTGGTGATGTTGGGTGTTGCCCGGAAATCCCTGGGTCTCCTGACAAAAAACAACCGCAAATGTGCTAGCAGGTCCCTGGTCTGTGAACTCTTTGTGTTTTTTCAACTTCCAAGTTTCCCATCTAATAACTTGGTTATGTGCGACTGATGAGTGCTAATAAGCACGAAACACGTGTCGAGCACTACCATACAGACAGTTTCCCCAATATTTTCTTCACCTTTTTTATATATATATATATATATATATATATATATATATATATATATATATATATATATATATATATATATATATATATATATATATATATATATATATACAGTGACCGGCAAAAAGTTCGCAACATATGGGAAAATTTTTTATTAGGTGAGTATTGGAAAAACTTTTCCGGGGGATCGGTTCTGCATGTCCGATAACCTAAAAATCGATTTTGATATACGTCACGTGACCACTGGTATAGCGTCAAATTAAAAAAAAAATTGTTAATTTACAAAAAGTGAGGTTAGTTGACGAGATATCAAAAAAAGTTATTTGAAAAAATTGCTTAGAATTAAATTCTAGGTCCTTGTGCAAAATTTTAAGATTTTATTTTAAAAAATTGGAAAACTCAATTTTTTTTAAATATTTTTTTATCGATTTACAAATTTCCAGTTTTTTTCGTTTAGATAGCTTGGCTAATGTAAAGCCCATGTATCTGGATGAAAATAAACGAATGTAGTAGTTTTTTCTACAATTGACAGGACAAAATTAAAAAAAACAGGGTTTCGCCGGACGCTAGCTGTTGCAATGATTTGTATCTAGCAGCAGTGTCAAAATTTTAGAGACATTTCAATGAGATTACATTGAGAAAACCTTAGTCGTCTTAAATATATCTGAAGTTCGACTTTTTGTAAAGTTAAGGGGAGTAAAATAGATAATAAACAAAAAATTACCTGTTTATTTAATCGAAATTTCATAAACGAAAATCAATGTAAGAAAAACTTAAAAGTAGTCAAATTCTGTACTAACAACATGAAAAATCATTGTTTTTCCTTGGGTGCACAAAATTTAAAACTCAGTATGACCACCATTTCTCTCCATACATACTATTGTTCTCGAGCGCAACTCTCGATTAACATTTCGGAGCATTTTCCGATTTATTTGCAATACACAATTTCTAATGACATTCTCTAAATTTTGTATATTCCTAAAGGGTCGATGTTTGTACACAGAGTTCTTTAGGTATCCCCACATAAAGAAATCTAACGGAGTCAGATCTGGTGATCTCGCAGGCCACGGATTTTCAGAAAACCGTCCTATCCACTGGTTTCCAAATTCTTGATCCAGCCATCTCTTCACCTCATTTGTGGAATGAATGCTAGCTCCGTCTTGTTGAAAGTATAAATTTCTTCTTTCGGCTAATGACAAATTGTCTAAAAAGTCAGATATCTCAGTTTGTAGAAATTCTAAATATCGTTCTGAATTTAAATTGTCTCTAAAGAAAAAAGGTCCCACTATTCTGAGGTTGAAAATTCCGCACCACACATTAACCTTAAAACTATATTGGTCTTTACTCTGAATTACAAAGTCTGGGTTTTCGGTGGCCCACCATCTACAGTTTTGTGAACTGACGGTTCCGTTAGAGGTAAATGTAGCTTCATCCGAGAAAAGAACGTTCTTTGGGAAATTAAAATCTTCCTCAATCATACCCTGGAACCAGGCACAAAAATCGAAGCGGGCGTCATAATCCCTATCTTTTAATACTTGTACAAATTTAGGTTTGTACAGATGAAATTTGTTTCTTTTTAATATCCTCCGCACAGATCTTTCGTGAATGTTAGTGATCTCCGATATTTGACTAACTGCTAATTGGGGTGTTTCTGTGATCGACAAACACACATCCAGAGAACCTTCGTCACCTGTTACCGGTTTTTCATGGGAAACTTTATACTGATTTTCTACCGATCCCGTTTCTTTAAATTTATTGACTAGACGAGATACTGTGGAATAATGGAGGGATTTATCGGGGTGCCTCTCATTAAAAATTGCTGCTGTTTCTCTATGGCTTTTGTAATTATCTCCAGAAATTAAAATAATTTCTATCTTTTCCTGAAGAAGTAGTGTGGGTGCCATTTTAAGGAATAAAATATTAATAAACTTATGTAAAATATCAAACTTAGTAAGATGCGAGACATAAACCAATGACATAGGTTGAAATCAAACAAATTATAATTTGTTTGACATTTTTCTGTTGTTTTTAACCTACTAGATTATTTGGTTGTTTTAGTTTCAGAGCCTGCTTTGGTAGTTTTAAGTACAACTAAATAGACCTGGTTGTTAAATTTATGTGCGAAAAATCTTAATAAAATCTTGATACAGTCATTTCATTAGATTCAAACCATTGCAACAGCGAGCGTCCGGCGAACACCTATTTTTTCGATTTTGTCCTGTCAATTGTAGAATTGTAGATCTGACTCCGTTAGATTTTTTTATGTGGGGATACCTAAAGAACCCTGTGTACAAACATCGACCCTTTAGGAATATACAAAATTTAGAGAATGTCATTATAAATTGTGTATTGCAAATAAATCGTAAAATGCTCCGAAATGTTAATCGAGAGTTGCGCTCGAGAACAACAGTATGTATGGAGAGAAATGGTGGTCATACTGAGTTTTAAATTTTGTGCACCCAAGGAAAAACAATGATTTTTTGTGTTGTTAGTACAGAATTTGACTACTTTTAAGTTTTTCTTACATTGGTTTTCGTTTATAAAATTTCGATTAAATAAACAGGTAATTTTTTGTTTATTATCTATTTTAATCCCCTTAACTTTACAAAAAGTCGAACTTCAGATATATTTAAGACGATTAAGGTTTTCTCAATGTAATCTCATTGAAATGTCTCTAAAATTTTGACACTGCTGCTAGATACAAATCATTGCAACAGCTAGCGTCCGGCGAAACCCTGTTTTTTTTAATTTTGTCCTGTCAACTGTAGAAATAACTACTACATTCGTTTATTTTCATCCAGATACATGGGCTTTACATTAGCCAAGCTATCTAAACGAAAAAAACCGGAAATTTGTAAATCGATAAAAAAATATTTAAAAAAAATTGAGTTTTCCAATTTTTTCAAATAAAATCTTGAAATTTTGCACAAGAACCTAGAATTTAATTCTAAGCAATTTTTTCAAATAACTTTTTTTGATATCTCGTCAACTAACCTCACTTTTTGTAAATTAACAATTTTTTTTTTAATTTGACGCTATACCAGTGGTCACGTGACGTATGTCAAAATCGATTTTTAGGTTATCGGACATGCAGAACCGATCGCCTGGGAAAGT
>OZ020192.1:11858676-12218676 GCA_963971165.1 Philopedon plagiatum
TCAGGATAGTAATGAAATTTTTTTTAATATGTTTGTCCATCTGCTTTTCCTGTCGTGCCAATTTTCATATATTTACTTTATTTTCTCTTTCGTTATAAGGTAAAGTTACTTTCGAGAAACTGTAGTTGGGTAAAACAAATTGCCATGAAACGACTCCCTGCTATTTATCAAGTTTAAATTAGAATGATCAACTCGTATAGAATTAAACACCGAGTGTAAACAGGATAAGGGAATTGAAAAAGTGTCTCTGGTATGTCATGTGACCGTAGAATCAGCGCGAGAATAGTAGCGTATAAAACAGTGGTCAGACTTGCTGTGATGTATGAAGCGAAAACATGACCAGTAAAAGTTTATGGCGTGATATGAATAAGGATGTTAAGATGGATGTGCATGTGGAGCAACAAAAAGAGAGTTTCAAATAAAAAATAAGGACACAAAAGTTGGAGAAATATCTAAGAAGATGCAGGAAAAGAGACTTTCGTGGTACGGGTAGAAGAGAAAGTGCTTATGTCAGTTTGCTCAGGAAATATAAAAGCCGAGATGGTTTAAAGAAAAGAAGGTTAAGGTTAAATTTAAAGAAAGCAGGTTTAACAGTTGAAGAAACACAGAATTGAAGGCTGTGGAGATGAATATCCAAGAATGTCTACCTTATACAGAATGGAAAAATACTCTAGTAAGCTCTACCAAGATCTACCAAAATTCTTCAGGCCAATTATTATTTTACAATAAACTATTTTGTCACAAAAATGTATAGAATGTTGCTTTACTTTTGTTACACAATTTTTTATTTTCATTGTCCATTAGAAATTGTTGCCAATAGGTTTTGTCCATAACATAGGTATCTTTAGTGAATTACGATTAAGTTTAAAATATCCAGAGCATGATCATTCTATATAATACCTCTCTTATGTTTTTGCCTTAATCTTTATATAGGAACAGAAAGAAAATTGTATCAACGTTAACCGTACATAGGTACATCTTTGTATTGGTTATAGTGATTATCATACTTGCCGCCCCCTCGCTTGCCGCCCGGGGCGTGCCCCCCTCACCCCCCCCCCCCCCCCCCCGTAGATCTGGGCCTGTTGCATTGCATGCCTATTGCAGATACAATGTGCCGCTTTCAAACAACTGGTTTTTCAAACAGGATAATACCTCTGCATTTAGGGCTATATGATGTAAAACTTCGTAGTTGAATTTGACACAAGCGTCTGTAGCACTCAAATTGCATATATTCTGGTGTAAGCCTACTTGCCTGCAAAAGTTCTCGTTGTGCTTTCACATAATATTTTGTAAGTTTCACTGACACATACATACATACATAAGTACCTAATTTCCATAATAAAATTTCTTACCATAACAGAATGGACAAGAGCCTGTATTGCAATATTAAATAATATGCTTTGCGATATATTCGTCACTTGTTGAAACATTGCGCAAAAATAATATGTATTTTTGTCAAATGGGTACCATAATGGTAGAGGGAAAGGATGTTCCCTTAGACGCTGTTCCTCCTTAGAATAACTTTTGTGAAATACGTAACTGTCGTATAGACCTGAAATGAAAAATAAAACCATTGGAATGGGTGTGATTTACAATTTTTGAATTGGTTTATTGGGGTCATAAAAAGTTCTTGACATATTGCGGAAGCGTTCACCATTGACATTAACCGTTGTATCATTGCCATTTTCATGAAAACGTGGCAATATAGCACCTCCAGACCACAATGCACAACTCACGGTTACTCGAGAGGATGTAGGGGTTTTCCTTCAATCACTCAAGGATTTTCGCTTCCCCAAATCATACAATTTTGCTTGTTCACATAACCTTCGAGATGAAAATGAGCTTCGTTTGAAAAAATAATTTTATTGCAAAATTCTGCATTATTGCTAGCTTCTTCTAAGATAAAAGTAGCTAACGCACAGCACGTTTTTCCGTCATAAAACGGTCCATAATTAAATTGCCGGATCTCTAGATGACATGCAAAATATAAAATTTCGAGGTTAAGTTGTTGAAAAATGGCGCCAAATTTAAATCCCGAAGTATCTATTGGGACACCCTGTACTTGTAATCAAAAATCGATTCCTTTTTTGTTGTAACCGTTTTGAGCTCGGATCTTAGCTGAAGTTTATTTATGTCCTTTTCGTTAAATAGATATACAGGGTGTTATATAATTCACTGCATATATTTGAATGAGTGACTCCTGGAGTAGTCTACAGACATACCCGATACGTTTGTTCCCTCCAATCGCACATTTTTTTTTATTTTAAAAAATGCCCAAATATTGGCCCTTATCCGACGCATCTGGAGAGCCTGACGTCACGGGCTCTAATATTATAAAGAAAAACAAATGATCCAGCCGGGGCATTGCCAAACTTAAATAATATTGTGACATCTCACTTCAGTCATCAGTCTTAGTGAAAACCGAAAATAATCAAAAGTATTTTTAATTCCGCAGAAGGAATTTACTAAAAATGTGTATTTTAATTTAATAGGTAGCAATTTTTCTTCTTAATATCAGAAAATATGGAATACTCGTGAATTCGGTTGAAATTGTAGCCAGAACAAAATAGGCTATGTTGTACCGTTAACACAAAGAATAGTCACTTACCTACTACGCTCTTTATTAACGAGATGAGCATACTACTAGTTTAAACCTTTTGCCTTTCAAAAAAGGTTGAATATCAAATCAAACAATTAATTGTTTATAACCGAATTTAAAACATAGATAAGTACTTCGCGAACATTCTTTCAGCGATGCTTCAAAATTTCACTGCATTTCAAAAAATCACCCATTTATTACTCATTTTTTGGTAGGGTTCTGCCCTCGGTATTATTATTCGCATAAACTAACGGTTTTCGTCAATATTATAACTTATAACTTATAACACAACATAGGATACTAAATGTGAAAAATTACATCATCAAACAACTTCTTCGGCACACCCATGGTTTTTGACAAGACAACTACGAAATATATCTTATTTTTATCTCGCTTTGCTCCCTGTCTTTATCCGTCTCTTTCTGTTGTTGGAAAGCTGGCCGAAGTGTCGTATAGAATATCTTTTAACCAGGCGCGGCCCGTGAAATTTCAAAGTTGCATATCTCTGTTGCTACTGATGGGACCCAAACCAAATTCAGGTTTTTTAATAGTGAGCCTACTAGGAATGTTTTGGTAAAGAAAAAAAATATTTTGCGATTTGCGAAAAAAAGTTGATTTTTTGAATTGACCCACCTGGGTAAAAAATTAACACGCTTAGATATTTTATTTACTATTTTTTCTAAACAAATTTTACATCATTTTGTCGACAATTCTTAAATTTTAAGAGAAAAAAATGTGTTAGTAGAAAGTTATAGTCATTTGAATTTTTTGCAACCGAAAATTTAAATTATTTTTCGGTTGAAAAAATTCAAATGACTATAACTTTCTACCAACACATTTTTTTCTCTTAAAATTTAAGAATTGTCGACAAAATGATGTAAAATTTGTTTAGAAAAAATATTAAATAAAATATCTAAGCGTGTTAATTTGTTACCCTGGTGGGTCAATTCAAAAAAGCAACTTTTTTTCGCAAATTGCAAAATATTTTTTTTCTTTACCAAAACATTCCTAGTAGGCTCACTATTAAAAAACCTGAATTTGGTATGGGTCCCATAAGTAGCAACAGAGATGCAACTTTGAAATTGCACGGGCCGCGCCTGCTTTTAACTATGGCCGTACCCACGATATTAGGGAGAATTTGCAAGAAGAAATTGCGGATACGCTAATTAATCAACGATAAAATTTAGAGTGGTATTTTTTAGTCAGAGTTTTCACCTCATTTGCTAAATGAATCTATAAGCCTACCAGAGATTTTAATTTGTAGGTCTTTTTTATAAATCATGTCATAGAAACACCACATTAAATTTTATCGTCTTTGGCTTAACGTTGCTAGTTGCAAAATCTCACTATGAAGTATTTTGGCCTCGCCGTATTTCGCAGTTTGGCGATTCAAACTGAAACAGCGAGGCGTCCTCTTCAGGCGATTTGCTAGGGGGAATGTTTTCGTTTCATCTTTGTCTTGATTATCGCATTATTTGTCAATTTTTTCGTCAATTTCTACCCCCGTTAAAAATCAGCTGATTGCGGGTGGCTTCATTAATTTGAGTCGCCAATTTCCTTTTAAATTAGTTCCCAGTTTTTCACAACAAACACTTTGTTTTTCTGTGGTTTTTTAATAGTGCTGTTAGTAAAAAATACCGTGGATTCTTTTAAGCATTATATTTAATTAGTTAGTGGAATGTTTTTTCATTAATGACAATACCTACGATTTTGTGAGTATTGTGTAGTGTATCAAGTTTAATGTAAACATCTTTTAATAACAAGGGAGATGAATTTTACAGAGATTTTACTTTAAAAGTAAAAACAAAACATAAGTTTTCAGGTTTTAATAGTGGTAACAAATACTGTGGAATCTTTTAAGTTTTGGTTTGATGCATTATTGGAACTTTTTTTTAGTGTAGTCAGGCATTAGTTCTTTGCATTAAGGGGTTACATATAGTTAGAATTTTCAAAAAATCGATTTTTTTTAATTTCATTTTCGTAATGTACATATATTCCAGTACATACATAGAAAATTTCAAGGCAATCCGGCGATTATTTTCGAAGTTACACGCATATTTGTAAAGACGTGTCAGAGCCATTGTACAGGATGTTGCACTATAAATGGACCCCCCTTTAACTTTTTTATGCAATGTTATTTAAAAAAATGGTCAATACAAAAGTTGTAGGGTACAACATAAAGTTGTTTATGAAATAGTTTATATATATATATATATATATATATATATATATATATATATATATATATATATATATATATATATATATATATATATATATATATATATATATATATAGCCGTTTTCGAGAAATCTCCGTCACCGACTTAAAAAACACAGTTTTGAGAAAAACGCGTTTAAAGTTTCAAAAGCACTTTACAGAGCGTACAGGGTGTTGCACTATAAATGGACCCCCCCCTTTAACTTTTTTATGCAATGTTATTTAAAAAAATGGTAAATACAAAAGTTGTAGGGTACAACGTAATGTTGTTCATGAAATAGTTTATATATATATATATATATATATATATATATATATATATTTTTTTTGGTGTGTGTTTCTTGGGATTAGGTTCATTGTAAAAACATTTTTTATATTAAAAGTCTATTGACGTTTCGACCCTTTTCCGGGTCATTTTCAAAATATATATTTATTTTTTTTATTAATTCAGTTTGATAAAAGACCTAAAAATACATTATTAGTTAAAACAATTTACAACAACAGTACAATATGACAGTAAACATTAAAATCTGGACACATCTATAATTCTACGTTCTTAACAGTGAACATTTTTCTACAATAATTGCAAGATATTTTTATTATACGCACCTTGAAAACTTTAAGGTCTTTGAAGGATTAATCTGCTATTTCTTATCAGACATATTAAAACAGACCAGAGTATTTTATGTGGAAAGAGAAAAAATAGTAATTTTTTAAAAAAAATGTGTAATCCTTTGATTTGATATTAAGAGGATATGGCAAATGCTGGTTAAGAGGAGATAATTTTTTAATTTGTTGTAATTAAATTAGCATATATGCGGCTGAGTCCTCCTATATCTGTTCTGTCGTTCACAGCATTTTTATCTTTTTTTATTTCTATCATTTCTTTGATGGATAATTTATAATAGTTATGATCTTTATTCAGAATTCTTGTTTGGTTATAACTAAATTCGTGTTTTGTCTCTCTTACATGTTTGCTCAGAGCTGTTGATGTGTTTTTTGTATATTTGTGTCCGTTAAGTCTGTTCTTTAGTAACTGAGATGTCATTCCAATATATTTTTTTGGGCAATTTGTGCATGGTACAGAGTATATCACATTAGATTGGTTCATAGTTGGTGTCGGACTTTTTAAGTTCGTGAAAAGAGAACCAAGTTTGTTTGTTGTTTTATGACAAGCCACTATGTTATGTTTTTTAAGACTACTTTTTAGTTTTTCAGATAGTTCGTTTATATAGGGTAGTGATACATATTTGTTTGCTACTTCATCAGAGTTGTTTTTGGTACTGAATACGCTATTATAGAATTTGTGGGTACGTTTTTTTATCACTCTATTAATTTCTTTTTCTTTGAAACCATTTTGCAACAAAACAGTCCTAACTTTGTTTAAAATTTTGGGTCTTAGTTCAGGTGAGGTAAGCATAATGGCTCTGTCTGTCAAGCCAATAATGACACTTTGTTTTTGAGATTTTGAATGGTTGGAATGAACGTTCAAATATCTCCCTGACCAAGTTGGTTTAGTGTACCATTCTGTTATTATTTTGTTATTTTTTCTAATTAAGGTCACGTCCAAGAAGCTTATTCTATTGTCTATTTCTATTTCACTTGTGAATTGTAGTTTCTTATGGAATCTATTAAATTGGTAAAGTATTTCATTGGTTTTGTCACTTGGTAGAGCGATTAAACAGTCGTCTACAAATCTCTTAAAAAAAAGTATATCAAAATCCAAACTTTCAATGACTTTTTCCTCCAAATACTCCATGACAATCTGTGCTATGACAGAAGAGATTGGAGAACCCATGGCGCAACCATCTAATTGTTTGTAAAATTTGTCTTTGTATTGAAAGTAATTTGTATTAAGGGTTAAATTAATTGCTTCTATAAAGTTATTTTTTGTTAAAGTGGTATGTTGTTGTAATGAATTCCATTTTGCGTTTATGACTGTTTGGACAAGTTCCTTTGGTATGTTTGTGTATAAAGATATCACGTCTAGGGAAAGAAGCCTGTAATTTTCTGGTATTTCTACTGAATCAATAAACCTCTTAAACGAGAACGAGTCTTTGATAAAATGATTATTTTTTCCTGCTATATTGGATAAACAGTTTGCTAAATATTTGGACAAACCATATAGTGGTGACTGAATGCACGAAACTATTGGTCTAAGCGGTATGTTGGGTTTGTGGGTTTTGGGTAATCCATATATTTTTGGTGGTACCGCATTGTGTATGGTTAACTTTTTGGCTTCTGTGTCATTTATTTCTTTAGCATTAAGTATTTTTTTTATGAATGTGTTGTTTGTTTTTTGATATACATTTGTGGGATCGCTATTTATTTTTTTGTATGTGTTTTCATCATTTAATAACGTTTCTATTTTTGATTCGTATTCTGTGGTATTCATTATGACTGTTTTGTTGCTTTTATCGGATTTAAGTATTGTGATTTGAGGGTTATCTTTAATAAATTTTTTTGTTGAGGGTAATTTTTTTTTAATATTACTTTGTAGTTTATTGGTTTTTAATGTTTTATGTCTAATTTTAATTTTGTGGTTTGTGATTACATTTGTTATTTCAGCTCTTATTGTGTCTTTTTCGTCATTAGGTTTATCTTGTATTATAGATTCCACTGCAGTTATATACTCTGTAACTGGCAACTCATTTTCATTTGTTACGTCTAGTGCAAAACCGGGTCCCAAGGACAAAACTTCTGCGATTTCATTTGGTAAAGGGGTGTCAGAAATATTTTCAATCCATTTTGAAGTATTGATTTGTGGAGAATTATTGGGAAAATTCTTCTTTATTAGGTTATTTATTTTGTTTTGATGTCTTATTTTTATTTTATTATGTAAATTTTGATATTTATAACTGCAGTGGAATCTATAATACAAGATAAACCTAATGACGAAAAAGACACAATAAGAGCTGAAATAACAAATGTAATCACAAACCACAAAATTAAAATTAGACATAAAACATTAAAAACCAATAAACTACAAAGTAATATTAAAAAAAAATTACCCTCAACAAAAAAATTTATTAAAGATAACCCTCAAATCACAATACTTAAATCCGATAAAAGCAACAAAACAGTCATAATGAATACCACAGAATACGAATCAAAAATAGAAACGTTATTAAATGATGAAAACACATACAAAAAAATAAATAGCGATCCCACAAATGTATATCAAAAAACAAACAACACATTCATAAAAAAAATACTTAATGCTAAAGAAATAAATGACACAGAAGCCAAAAAATTAACCATACACAATGCGGTACCACCAAAAATATATGGATTACCCAAAACCCACAAACCCAACATACCGCTTAGACCAATAGTTTCGTGCATTCAGTCACCACTATATGGTTTGTCCAAATATTTAGCAAACTGTTTATCCAATATAGCAGGAAAAAATAATCATTTTATCAAAGACTCGTTCTCGTTTAAGAGGTTTATTGATTCAGTAGAAATACCAGAAAATTACAGGCTTCTTTCCCTAGACGTGATATCTTTATACACAAACATACCAAAGGAACTTGTCCAAACAGTCATAAACGCAAAATGGAATTCATTACAACAACATACCACTTTAACAAAAAATAACTTTATAGAAGCAATTAATTTAACCCTTAATACAAATTACTTTCAATACAAAGACAAATTTTACAAACAATTAGATGGTTGCGCCATGGGTTCTCCAATCTCTTCTGTCATAGCACAGATTGTCATGGAGTATTTGGAGGAAAAAGTCATTGAAAGTTTGGATTTTGATATACTTTTTTTTAAGAGATTTGTAGACGACTGTTTAATCGCTCTACCAAGTGACAAAACCAATGAAATACTTTACCAATTTAATAGATTCCATAAGAAACTACAATTCACAAGTGAAATAGAAATAGACAATAGAATAAGCTTCTTGGACGTGACCTTAATTAGAAAAAATAACAAAATAATAACAGAATGGTACACTAAACCAACTTGGTCAGGGAGATATTTGAACGTTCATTCCAACCATTCAAAATCTCAAAAACAAAGTGTCATTATTGGCTTGACAGACAGAGCCATTATGCTTACCTCACCTGAACTAAGACCCAAAATTTTAAACAAAGTTAGGACTGTTTTGTTGCAAAATGGTTTCAAAGAAAAAGAAATTAATAGAGTGATAAAAAAACGTACCCACAAATTCTATAATAGCGTATTCAGTACCAAAAACAACTCTGATGAAGTAGCAAACAAATATGTATCACTACCCTATATAAACGAACTATCTGAAAAACTAAAAAGTAGTCTTAAAAAACATAACATAGTGGCTTGTCATAAAACAACAAACAAACTTGGTTCTCTTTTCACGAACTTAAAAAGTCCGACACCAACTATGAACCAATCTAATGTGATATACTCTGTACCATGCACAAATTGCCCAAAAAAATATATTGGAATGACATCTCAGTTACTAAAGAACAGACTTAACGGACACAAATATACAAAAAACACATCAACAGCTCTGAGCAAACATGTAAGAGAGACAAAACACGAATTTAGTTATAACCAAACAAGAATTCTGAATAAAGATCATAACTATTATAAATTATCCATCAAAGAAATGATAGAAATAAAAAAAGATAAAAATGCTGTGAACGACAGAACAGATATAGGAGGACTCAGCCGCATATATGCTAATTTAATTACAACAAATTAAAAAATTATCTCCTCTTAACCAGCATTTGCCATATCCTCTTAATATCAAATCAAAGGATTACACATTTTTTTTAAAAAATTACTATTTTTTCTCTTTCCACATAAAATACTCTGGTATGTTTTAATATGTCTGATAAGAAATAGCAGATTAATCCTTCAAAGACCTTAAAGTTTTCAAGGTGCGTATAATAAAAATATCTTGCAATTATTGTAGAAAAATGTTCACTGTTAAGAACGTAGAATTATAGATGTGTCCAGATTTTAATGTTTACTGTCATATTGTACTGTTGTTGTAAATTGTTTTAACTAATAATGTATTTTTAGGTCTTTTATCAAACTGAATTAATAAAAAAAATAAATATATATTTTGAAAATGACCCGGAAAAGGGTCGAAACGTCAATAGACTTTTAATATAAAAAATGTTTTTACAATGAACCTAATCCCAAGAAACACACACCAAAAAAAAAATATATTATAAATGGTTCAAGAAAAATAACAAAGTATATATATATATATATATATATATATATATATATATATAGGGTGTTGCAGAAATGCGTAGCAAACAAAAATATAGTTTGTTCTTATGGAACACCCTGTATATAATACTCTTAAATGATAGGGCTGGTCTTCCTGATAAAAGTGATATATAATTTGTTGTAATTATTATTATGTTAAAGTCAAAAAACGCATATTTAAATTGTAATTGTAGCAGGCCATGGATTAAATTGTACTTTAAGCAGGCCATGGATTAAGCATGGCGCTTTAAAGTATTATTTGGATATTATGTTTGACAACTTGTCAGAATTATCTGATTATAATAGTAAACGTTCTAAAATGATTTATACAGTGCAAGAAAAATTTGAAATATCGTCGTTATACATTAAAAATAATAAGAATAGACATGCTGCCAGACGAGAATATATGATTCTATATGACAGCGGACCCGCGCCAGCTTTAAATACATTTAAGCGTGTATATGAACTACTAAGGAATACTAACGCTTTAAATAGAAGAAACAGGACTGTTACTATAAATGTAGATGAAGAATTAGAAATCCTTTTATATTTTCAAGGTATGTTTATTTATCGGTTTATTATATAAAAAAAATCTTAAATGCACAACTATTAATAATAATGCTGCATTATTAATTCTAGAGTATACTGCTAATTCGATAAGAGATGGTGCCAAAGATCTTGAGAAAAGTGTATGGAAAATTTATAGAACTTTAAAAAAACACAAGTTCCACCCGTTTAAGCCGACAAAAGTCCAACATTTAACTGAAACGAATAAACAGAAACGTTTTGGAATTCTGCAGAATTATGCTAGAAACTCTTGAAAGGTATCCAACTTTCTTTTACAAAATAATGTGGAGTGATGAATCATGCTTCAGCACGGCAGGAATTCCAAATAGAAAGAACATACATTATTGGTCTACCGAAAATCCCGAAAAGTTTTTTGAAGTAAAACATTCTGGTCGCCTATCTGTAAATGTTTGGTGTGGGATAAATGACTTTAGGATTTTGGGTCCGATCTTTTTTAATCATTCTCTGACTGGTATACGTTACCTTGACATGCTTCAAAACGACATTGAAGATTTGTTTGATGATTTACCTCTAAATGAATTACAAGGTATTGTTTTTCAACAAGATGGGGCACCAGCCCATAACAACTTTACTAAATGGAAAATATGAAACCTGGATTGGGAAACATGGAACAATTACGTGGCCGCCGAACAGTCCAGACCTAACTCCGCTTGATACCTTTTTATGGGGGTATTTAAAAAATAACATCTACCTTAAAGAACATGACAATGTTGACTTATTAAAAGCACAAATTCGAAATCAAATCGATACTATAAATGGAAATCAACACTGGGTGGTCAAAGCTATCCGTAAATTAAAAAAAGCATATCGTCTTTATATAGAGATGAACGGCGGTCATTTCCAGCACCTTAAGGAATTTCAATAGAAATATGTGTTCTTAGTTCTGCTATTCTTCAGTTTTTTTGAATGTTCCTAATAAAAAAAATAATTACAATTTAAATATGCGTTTTTTGACTTTAACATAATAATAATTACAACAAATTATATATCACTTTTATCAGGAAGACCAGCCCTATCATTTAAGAGTATTATATACAGGGTGTTCTATAAGAAAAAACTATATTTTTGTTTGCTACGCATTTCTGCAACACCCTATATATATATATATATATATATATATATATATATATATATATATATATATATATATATATATATATATATATATATATATATATATATATAAACTATTTCATAAACAACATTACGTTGTACCCTACAACTTTTGTATTTACCATTTTTTTAAATAACATTGCATAAAAAAGTTAAAGGGGGGGGGTCCATTTATAGTGCAACACCCTGTACGCTCTGTAAAGTGCTTTTGAAACTTTAAACGCGTTTTTCTCAAAACTGTGTTTTTAAAGTCGGTGACGGAGATTTCTCGAAAACGGCTGAACCGATCAGTCTCAAATTTTAGCACAAGCTTCTTAAGTATATTTTTTACTAATTAATCGAAGGTTTTTTCTCACCGATAAATATTTTTTTATATATAAACAATTTAATGCCAAAATTTTGGTCAAAAATAGATTTTTTTTTTGAGAAGCCGCCATTTTGCTAAAAAAAATTATTTTGCTTATTCCTTCGATTAATTAGAAGATTATATATTACTTTAACGAAATCCGTTTGGTTTTTTCATTTTCGATGATCCAGTCCAGAGATATCGTTGTCACCGCAAGATGCCTTTTTTGAGAGGAACTCCTGGAGATCAGCTATAGCAGCTTTCAAAATTATTATTTTTACAAATACAAAAATCTTAAAACAGTTAAAAGTTACCATAATATGTGTACAAATTTTCACATTAATAAATTTAAGAGTCTTCTCAGGAAAAATTCTTGAAAAATCGCTTTTTTTAGGCCTCCTAACTGTATATATCCCCTTAAATTAATGGCTGTACTGTGTTGTCAATATCTTTTGGTACCTATACTGGTATTTTCAAGAGAAGTGTATTTTCAAGAGATTTTACTTATTTATAGAACTGGCAACTTACTCTGTATCATGTGTGTCTTGCCAGTGGCGGGTACCGCTGGTTTGAGAAAATTTAAGGGGCGATTACCAGCTTATTATTGCGAAGCGCCATTTATGACTATTTTTCTTCAATCTGAATTCATATCAGGATTTACCTGTTTCAATATATGCAGTGAATTTCATAACACTCTGTACACAAAATTTTAGTGAAGCCGCTAGTATGTAACTATTTTGAATTGAATTACCATACAAAGTAAATCTGGACCAACAGTCAGCGCTTTCTTTGTGAAGCATGGACGGCGTTGATAGATATTTAAAAATATTCTATACTGAATTAATAATTTATACTATAAATACAGAAAGTCGACAAAAATCCACGCTCGCCACTCATTGGTTTTAACTATACAGATGCATACATTCCAAGGCAAATCGGGAGTCAGCTGAGCGCGTTACGGCCCGCGCAAATAATTATTGAGAAAAAAAATATAAATATGTTGTACTCACCATCACCTATAAAAATAATTCCAGCATTCAAGGTACAAAAAGTTAACAAAATTACAACTCTTTTGCAGTATTTAACCTGATCTAGGTAAATATTTCGTGTTTCAGGATGACCTCTCGAATAAATATTGTTTTCTTCTTCGTCCGCCAAATTTAACAATTTTATAATTTTTTTGGATTGACACAGTCTTAGTTTACAAGAAATTAAACCGACGAATATCATTCGGGAAACGTTCTCTAAAGCTAAAAAATATTTTTCATTTTTAATGTATTAAATTGGACTTTATTTTTCGACAAAATGTTTTTGAAGAATTTCATAGATAGTACGAACCACAAGTACTATCTGAAATAAGTTTTTGAAAAATTCGATAAAAAAGATGTCATACCTCCGTCTACATTTCTAGAATTAATCAACCTATATAGTTCAACCCCAAAACATATTATACTAGAAGTGTAGGTCAGCTGACTAAAAATTGCGTAAATTTTGTAGAGGATCTGGAAAAACGGTCCTGCGTTTGGAATTTTCTGCGACCACACTCCACCTATCATCATCAGAGTTTTACAAAGGCGAAATAATTCCAGTTCTGTCATCATTGGCTCGGGAATAGTTGAGTTTTCATATACTTGATGCTAAAAGTTCAGTTATTTAAACATATTTTTCTAAGCCCCTATATACTCTAATATTCATAATGTTCATTATGACATGTATTTGCATTATGAAACCGCATTATTAGCCCGTTTGGAACCCATACATTTTTAATCGTCTCTTCTTAATACAAATAATCTGACTTTGACAGTTCGTTTGCTAAAATTTACATTTTCATTGAAACTTTTAAGAATATTTAAATCCGAAATTACGTCAGATTAGCTTCCGCCATCGACTTCGTCCGCGTGGTAGTCCTTCGAGAGCTCTGTTTTCGAAGTATAGGTCATAAAGAGGTTTGCTCTAGAAGAAGCCCATCTCAAACTGAAACTATGAATTAGATACGTCGAGGATGTTTTCGTATGTCGCTAGTGAAATTAAAAGATTTTCCATCAATCACGAGTCTCTACTCCATCAACACATTAATGTAGAAGCTATCAGGCTTCTTGACAACCAAGACCTAGTTAGAACGCTGAAGAGGACCAAACCCTTTTGCAATTGTATAGATTTAAAAAAAAAGCAGAATACAGTGCACAAGTGTGTGAGTGCCTAGTGCCTTGGCGATGAGTTTGAGTCATAACAGATAAACCTCTAAGACTCCATTGGGTGAACTTTAGTATAATATAAGGATTCTAGTTTTTTATAGAAAAATTAATGGTTTTTCTAATAGCCTAGTTTTAGTAACGGTAAACGCCGCAGGCTTTAGTAAAAATAATAATAGTTAATATCTCTTGAAAAAACACCTTGAGGATTTTCCTCCTTTGCAGATGTAAGGAAAGTCAGGATTTGTAAAAAAAATCGGCAGTCATAAATAAATCAGCTGTCGGCAACAAAAAAAATAGGATAAATTTGTTAGTCGGCAAATTATCCGCTTGTCCTTGTGGTCATTGTTAAACAGTGTTTTTAATCAAATGTGATATTTCTTATTCATATATTATCTCCTAATCTTCGGAAAATATTTAGGAAAATAAATTAACACCCAAATTTATAATACACCCGCCATAACAGCACTTTTATTTGCATATCATGTGACGTCACAACCAACGTTTTGCAACTTTTGAATTTTACTAGAAAATTTATAATAAAAATTGTTTTATTCCTTAATAAAAACCAAAGCGAATGGGTAATCGAAACGGTCAAAAATATTTAATTTATGTTGAGAATACAGACATTTATTTGATTTATACGCACATTGCCTACTGAACTAATAAAAAAAATTGCATTTACAGGTATTAATGATAAAAGTTACCCAACTTGAAAAAATCTTAAAAAATATTACTTACAATTTCAGAATTATTGCTCTGGATTTCTGTCTCTTCAAATGACTATTTTTAAATGCGGCCGAGATTTCGCCGACCTGCCATTTTAAAGTAAAATTAAATATAGGTTGCAAAGAGACTCTTGAAATAAGTACTGTTTTTACGACCGAAGTTGAGTTTATTACGGTTTTTAAAATGTAACCTTAGAAATACGAGATATCCAGCGAAGAAGTATTTTGGCATGGGCGGACGTGGAAGAATAAAAACTATGAAAAATATATTATTTTTACTCACATTTCACTAAATCTGAATATGTAATAAGCATGTATTTTTTCTAGTATAAAATGTTAGAGCAAGTCATTACAAACCTAAAAATATAATTTTCAGGAAATTTAATTTAACTACACTCCTCACACTCATCAGTAAAAAAAACCGAACAAGAAAATTTTGGATCAAGTTTGATGTTAAGCAACTCTGCTAATTTAAGACCGTTTTTAATGAAATTTTCGGTAGATTGTACATGCATTTATCAAGATTATCACTTGCTTTTCGATTTAAGACAAATTTTGACATGTGTGATATTATACGGGGGGGGGGGGGGGGGGGGGACAAATTATACTTTTTTTCCTTATGTTCGAAACACCCTGTGGAGGAAGTAGGTTATGCGATGATGTTCCAGTGTATTCCATATGGAAGTCGCGCCTTTGCTCAACATTTTGATTTTTTATTCGTCCCGATAAAAAGATAGAAATTTTCTAGAAAATCCCTGCAAGTTTTAGAATTTTTGCGTCTGTAGAATAAATTTAGCAGGGTCATATGATGTCACCATTTTTTCTTAGTAAAATAAAAGGTGTCTTGTATTAGCCTTTATTGGCAATGCATGGTAAATAAACACTGCTAACGCACTCCACAGAGTGTTTTGAATTTTTCAGCTCAAATTCAAACAAAATTTAATTAAGTTTTCTAGCATTCTTAACAAAAAAAAATATAATTTCCTCACAAGTACTTACAGGATTTTATGAAAATTTAATTTTAGTACAACACTAGGTGTTTAAATATCAGCTATTTTCTGCCGAAAACATGGAATACTCTGTGGAGTGCATTAACAATGCCACAAATTTTAAATTAAATAAAAACTCTAGTGTTATCTTTTTGTGCGTACTTTTTTAATGATTTTATTAACAACTTGTTTTCCATTTACTATAGGGTGTTTCAAAAAACATGTGCCATCGCTCAAAGGGAGATTCTTTGAAAGAAATTAAGGCACAAAGTTTACATGAACATATGCCTTGTTTTACAGATACAGCGTGTTAAATTTTTTATTCTTTTTTTAAGTTTCTAACAGTATGTTCAAAATGACGTAAACAATTTTAATGAAATTTATGTTATGTAAAGTACTTAAATTAAGCATAATTCTGACTAAGAAAAGACTTTGACGGGTCCTCTAGGGGCGTGCTTTTGAGAAAACGATAACATATTTTTTTTTTAATAAAAACCTGCACACTATTGATTTTTTGACACCAGGTTAGTTTTCCCAAACAGATAATTGCACATCGGTTTTTAACAAATAAAGGTCATTTAAAAGATTTAAAACCCGGTATCTTTGAAACAAAGCATCTGCGAACCCGTGCTCACATGAACTTTTTGCATTAGTTTCTTTCAAAGAATCTCCCTGTCAGCGATGGCACATGTTATTAAAATACCCTGTATATGGAAAATGTTGTTTTGTTGCGTTAAATATGTCTAGGAGTGTATTTGGAAGAGCTTTAATGTATTACTCTTGTCGTGAATTCAGTATATATCATCTAAAATAGTTTTCATCCAAACTTACCGTTTTTGACATGTATGTATGCTTTTTAATATAATATATATACGTATATATATATATATATATATATATATATATATATATATATATATATATATATATATATATATATATATATATATATATATATATATATATATATATACTATTGCTGAAATCGATGTGTTTAAAGTTTTCATAGAAAATTTCTAAAGAAAATGACGATTTAAATATGTTTTACTATAATAGTAATAATATAATAATTTAGAAACCAATTTAATTGCAGAAGTAGAGTAACTCATAATTTTTTGATAACGATTTAATAATAATAGCACGACAAAATTTTGTCGAGATCTAACTGATCAGCTAGACTTTCTAAACTTAACCAGGACTAGATTTAGGTGTTAAACCTTTTCTATGAGTCCCAGTGAATTTTATACTGAAGCATTGCTACAGCTAAAGAACATTTCAGAGGACGAAGTTTTGTACTTAATATAATACGAGATAAAATATATAATTAATATAATTGTGTTTTAACCCTATTATCGTTAGATTTTCCGAGTTCAGGTGCTTACAATTAAGCTAATGCGTTGCTACATAATTGACACCATAATTAGTAATATTAATAGTATTGAGTTCCAACAGGATACAACTCGGATCGAAAGGAGTTAATTGTAATTCATCCTAAATTACTATTAAATAGCACTTAGAGGTACAATAATATTTAATTATTGTTTATAGAGCGTAGGAACATCATCTTTCGCATACTATATGGTAGATCTTCGTTTACGTCATAAATTTAGTCAGTTCGCCATATTTTATTAGGCACCATTTGCATTGTGGAAATTTGCAGGTACATTTCTAAATAAAAATCTTGCTTTTATACCAGAAGTAAAGAAGGCTTTGATATAGAAACATCTCCAAATACAAAATTTCTGAGAACATGGCTTGGTGTTAAAAGTATCGTGTATTAAATAGTTCTTACCTATTTTATACCGGGTGTTCACAATAAGGTTTCAAAAATGACACATTTTAAACTAATTGTTCTAAAGTTTTTTAAGTGGAACTCCCTGTAGATTACTTATTTTACTATTTGATGAAGAATTTCAAAACAAATAATTTTTGTAATAGAATATTATTTAAAATTCCAACCTGTTTTCAAAATATTTATCAAGAAACAAATGTCGCTATTCATAATAAATTTACTTATTTTTTCCTGACCGTGTTTGGCAAATATTCTTGAATTTTCATGGGGTTATCTGTCAATTGGCTTAGAATTAAAAACTATTCTGTTGACGTTTCGGTTTATTTAACTTTTAAACCATCTTCAGAACTTATTTATGGCACTAAACTAAGGTTCTTTCTTATATGCTAATTCAACCATCTTATTCTATTGAAATAAGAAAAGAAGAAAGAAATAAGCACCAATAGAATAATTCATGGTATTTCTAACCCCCTCGTTATAAATCTCACACAATGCCGTGGTCAAAAAATGCTTTTAGGTTTTTTTTTTAATTTTTTGTCCAGGGCCGCGAAACTTTTTTTTTAGTTTTTGATTTATTGCTTTTTAATTATAGAAGCAAATTAAATAAAATTTTAGGCAATTATGAAGGACATTAATAGAAGCCTAAATATGCAAAAAAATACGGGGTGTCCCATTTAAAAGACTACAACTTTTTGTTATCACGCTTTCTGGGGCCACCCTGTATATGTGAAAATATTTGCTGTAATACAGTGAAAGTAAATATATATTAAAACTAAACTCATTTAAGCAACTTCATAAAGTGCAACCTTTCCCCTATCTATAGTTAATAAGCTATGAGAAAAGAGCAAAGGTCAAGAGCAATTTTATGTCGTCTTCTTTGATGAATAGGACTATTATGCCAAAATGGCAACATTGTTGGCCCCAGCACTGAACGTGTCGCAGTTTCTTAGCTACGAGTCAACTAATATCGGACTTGGGGTTATAATCGGTCGAAATGCGGCGTTGTCACGATGAAAATTGAACAAATGGGCATATTTAGTGACTTTTAAACTTTACTTGCTTGTTATGCATTATTTGTTACAGATACGGCGAAAGTTGCCACTGCCTTTTTTATGCAGATTTAATTTCTATACAACTTTTGTCTAAAACTTTATTGGACATGTCAACAGAATTATATTGGATGAGGTAGGACACTTGGCTTCATTGTGCGCAACTGCAAGAGCTTTAATAATCTACAAGTCTTTAACACTCTATTTTTTCTTTTATACAATCAAAACTTGAGTACGTCTCACGTCTTTGGAATCCTTACCATGCATGCCATATAGAAAATATCGAAAAGATTCAAAAAAGGTTTCTAAAATATTTAATCTTTAAAATGGAAGCAGCTTATCCTGTAAGGGAAATGAATTACAGTAATCTCTTGAATAGATTTAACTTTGATAGTTTGAAAATAAAAAGAATATATGCTTCTTTAGTTTTTCTATTCAACTTGCGCCGCAGTGCAGTTAATTGTCCTGAACTCCTCAGTCAAATTAATTTCTTCACATCAAGAATAAACAGTAGGCAAACTCTTTTGTGTGAAAGAGCAGGAATTGCGATTTCTACATTTACTTGTAACCTGCAGGAGTTCAAGAGAATGGCTGCGACCGTTTGGTAGTTATTGTTATATTTCTATGAATAGTTTTAGATTCTGACGTATGATGTTTATTTGCTATGCTGTTATAGTTATTTTAGAGCTGCTTAAGTATAAGCTGGCTTAACCGACTACGGTGTGAATGGCCGCAGGTAGCCGATGGTAACTTCAATCGTAATCGTTCTTGTCCTCTTCAGTAACGTTTTTCCACAATTTTGCGTCACAATTTAATTTTGTTGTTTGTAGGAGTCTTTCACGTTCAGATTTGCTGACGTTCAGATTCAATAAAAAGGTTTAAGATCTGGTTTAAATTATTATTTTCTAGATGTTGCGGTGAGTTTTGACATGTTTTTGTCCTGTCATTGTTAATAAGTCGTCATTAAAAACTAATTAGTTATTCTAATATTTTAGTTGGTTTCCAAATGATTTTTATCATTCAGAAAACTAAGCCATTTACAAAGCAAAATTTTATTTTTCCAGATTTTAATTAAATTAAAATCGTGTGTGTCTACGCTAATGGAACTTTTATGAATATTTTCCCCCTAGTAGTAGCAGCCCTTTTATTAGTATAATTACATACGTTAGAAAAAATCGCAACCATCCCTCGTGCATGGAAAAATTGTCAAATCGCGGCTTTTCTCATAATTTTGTGAAGTTATATTGATCATTTAAGAAAATCTGCACCTGTTGTTTTGTGAAGAAGTTAATTGATTTGTGACTTTTGTGTATTATAAAAAAGGCAGATATTTGAAAAGAAGTAATAATAAAGTTAATTTTTATAATGAATGAATGGGTAAATATCGAAACCTGAAATTCAACTAAGGTGGTACTAATATAAAGGATGTTCCAATAGGTACTTCGGGACTGAGCACTGTTCAAAATCGTTTAAAATTTTCTTAATCGGAAGAGTTGCTAAGAACATTAGGTAAAATATTTACCACACTGTTCGCGTTAGTTTGTTATCTGAATACTCTATAACAACACCTAAAGCAAGTCGTGATTATAATACTATTTTTTAAATAGAATATATGTATTTGTATTCATATTTATTTTTAAATAGTTAACTAGTTTTTTCGTTACGCCATTGACAACAAAAATTTAACAAAAAGTGGACAAATTTTTGTTAAAAAAAAAATTTAATTAATAAAGGCTAACCATATAGTAGTTTACTCTAAGTATATATTTAAAGTAATGTCAACTTTAACACTTAATATAGCCTAAAATGCTTATTTTCTTATTTCTGCTAATCTGACAGTCGCTTACAAGAAGCTCTGTTTCTGCCAGAGTGGTTTGGCAAGTTTTTATTAACGAACTGAGCAATATTGAGACCCTTGAAAACTTGCCACGAGTCTGTAAATTTATCAGTTCACTCAATATTTTTCTGTTCTTATCAAAACACTGCTAATAACGTGTAGGCAAGGAACTGGACATAATTTTTACATTTCAGTTTTTTTTTAATAACACAACACACAGTCCTGGCGAGAACTTGGCCTGTTTTTTTACATATATGTTTTTGGTGGGATATAATATACTGCATACCTTAGGGTATGTCTCTATATATTTTTCGCGGTGGGGTCTCATGGTTCTTTTTAAATCAACCTTAAATTTGGTTATCGCTTAAAAATAATTGTTATGGGACACCAATCCATAAGATACATGTTATCGAATAAATGTAAGTTTATCTAAATATCGTTACTATTCCAATATAAAGTACTTAACTTCAAGATATTTCTCGTAGAAATATATCACGTGGAACATTTTTAGACAAATACAGGTTAATCGCAAAACTTGCAAGAAAACTACAGTTATATCACAGTCAAGCGAAGAAATTAAACTACCACCAAGTTTGCGTCTCTGTTGCCGACCCAAATGTGATATAATGAACTAAAATTCTAGGTAAATCTAGGTGGATATTTCCCTAAACTACCTGCAAAATATGATGCTTTTATAACAACTACACTAACAATACCATTTTTTCAGATTTATAATTTTTCGGACCACAATTATTCCGCGAAAAGGTCATCGCTAGCTTTGAAGATCTAAACTGGCCGACCTCTCCCGACCTCACCCCACTTGACTTTCTTTGGTGGGGATATCTCAAAAGTAAAGTTTATGTTGATTGGCCTATCAACTTTGCAAGAGTTAAAACAAGAACTAGGGGAAGAAATTGGAATACCACCTGATATGTGTTTAGAAGTTTTTGATCACATGAAGACGGCATTGCAAGAGTGTTTTGACCGAAATGGAAGGCACCTCGACAATCTAATTTTTAAGACATAAAATCCGCATATATTCTGTGTATTTTTGCCGTGATGAATTATTTTTAAAACTTCAAGAAAATTCTTAGCGAATTTCGAAACTTGTAAAAAGTGGTCCCATTGGCTGTGTCTCAAAAGTGAACTTATGATTCATCATGAGTACATGGCGAATTCCAGTGTTGTAGAGTCATCGAAAACTCAATAAAAATGGCATTTAATGCGTAACTCATCCAGTGAAATATCCCTGCACTTAAAGTAGAAAGTTCCTAAAATCTTATTCCTGTATACTTCAAGCCCAAATCGGTCCAGGAACCTTTCAATTTTGCAACAAAAATTGGCATTTTTGCGAAATTTTGATATATCATCTTAATAATAATTTCTAGTAAATAAACTGCAATTATTTGCTTTCATGGCAATCTTCGAAAACTCAAAAGTTTTCAAATATTAGATGTCCCCGATGCAAATAAACCTAATTATTTATAACTTTAACGAAAAAATAAGCGATTTAAATTAGTGGGGGGTATTCTTGAATGATCAACGGATAAAATAAACCGAAAAAGAATCACTAAATTAGGTAAATAGTGTGTGGAATAATGTCGGTTAAAAACAGGATTTGTCGAAAAAAAAATCAAGGAAATCATATTTTTACCGCCTTAAATACGCTCCTGGATGACCCATTTTGTATTCATGTTAGTGTGATTATCCCTTTATAAGGCAGTGTTAAAAAATTGCGAAAAAATTGGATAGGAAAAAATACAGAGTGATTCAAATGTACTGATGTCGAGGGCAAAAAAGCCAAAAAAATCGAAATTTAATCGGCGATCGACCCCTTCCTATAGAAAATAAAGAAACTAAAAATTAATATGGATATTATATACTTCGACGAGCTCATTCCGATGTATATGGGATTTTAATTTGAACCATTTTGACCCCACAAAAAAATTCAAAACGTATAATATTTGGGTCCAGTATTTTTCCAAACTATTTATCTTTTTCCAGTGATTTTAGGTTTAGGTAAATGGTAAATGTATTGCAAAAAAAGAATTTGAGATTTTAAAGTTCCACTTATGAATCCATTTTTCGATCTGACGTTGTGTTCTCCAGTTATTAGGTACCAAAAAGTGGTCTGCCAATGGCCTTTTTCGTCCTAAAAAAATTCAAAAGAATTACTTGCATTTTCTAATCCTCACCAGTTTCAGTGGAGTTCCGAAGCTCCGGGTCCCCTACAACCTCCGAAAATTTACATCGATTTAATTCAATTTTGCGACCTGTACCCAATTTCAACCGAAATCGAGGAAATTTCGACTTTGACGTTTATAGCTCCGAAACGAAACACCCTGTATAACTGAATTTTTTACCGAAGCTAGTTGAACTATTCCTCTATCAACCCAAAAAAATTCGATTTCTCTCCCTGTTACTGTTTCCGAGAAAACAAACCTGTTCGACTTTAGGTTAAGCATGTAGCTTCACATTTATTTTTCTACCTCCCGACCTCATTTTTGATTAAGGACAAATGGCTGCTTTTTAGATTGTAATAAATTATACCGAAAAGTAAGCATTTTCTGTAGCTAAATTATCCTAGTACTTTCCTTTAAAATATTTTTTTGGGTTTGTAATGACTTCCTTAAACGATTTATGCAATAAAACAAATATGTGCATATTCCTTATTGTAGAACAAATATTTAATTGTGAAATTCGTGCATTAAAAAGCAAAAAAACTTTTTTATATAATATACATTACATTTTCTTTGAAATGTAAACGCAATTTAATCCATTCAGGACACACTGTATAAGTAAAGTGCGTGTCTACGTTACTAAATTTCCCCTAGTTTTATGGACTGTTTTACTTGGAATAATTATACAGTACAGGAAAAATCGTGAGAGTTCGTGCAAGGAAAAATTGTCAAGTGAAGAATTTCAATAGGATTTTGTGAAGTAATATTTGTCTTTTAATTTAATCCTGTTATGTTTTGTGAAGAATTTAAATTAAGTTAATTTTGTCTGGGGAAACTAGTCTTAAAAGCAATAATGTTAGTTGGTATTGGGTCTCATAGGGGCAGAAGTCTGTGGCGTTTCATCCTGAACTTGATTTGGAACATAAAACTAATCATTAAATTGCCAGGTCTCGAGATGACACATGCAAAATATAAAATTTCTAGGTTAATTTGTTGAAAAATGGCGCCAAATTTAAATCCTGAAGAAGGTACCTGTTGATTGGGACACCATCTATAAGGAGTGAAAACAAAATATTATTCTTTGGTGAAAAACATTTATTAAACCATAATTATTTCAACATTTTGTTACTTCTAAAATGTTACATAGGGTCTTTGGGCATACTTTTCGTAGGTTGCATTCCATTCAGCGTAACTAGCTTTTGGGTTTGTTTTAATTTCCAGATCGGTATCTATATCCAAGTAGTAGTAAGTAGTAGCATTGACAGTTAGCCAGGTTGTATTCTGAAGCAGGTCAGATTGTTTAGGTGTAGGATTCCTAAAAATAATTATAAATCAATACTAATGTAAGGAATGATGTACACTCATCAAAATAGGTGATTTAACTGAATACGACGCAAATCAAGCCACTGGGTTGCTACTTGGAGGTGCGCGACAAGATGATGTAGCAGAGTGTGATTTCCGGTCTAAACCACCGATTAAGTGAGACCGAAACTGTCAGAGAAAGGCCAAAAGACGGCGGGCCAAGGTCAACGAATGCCATGGAAGATGGATTATTAGTCTAGGAGCTAGGATGGAGCCTCCAAGAAGCTGCACATTTTTGAGTCAGCACCGTTTCGCTGCCAGCAGAGCTCGAATAACCCCGAAAACTATCTTAAATCGTTTAAATGAGGCAAGTCTACATTCCTCAAAGCCTATAAGGGGTCCTTCTTTGAATGCAGATCACAGAGCTCAACGTTTGCTTTGATGCAACGAATGGGTTAACTGGCGTGATGAGTGGAAGACCGTGATGTTTGCAGATGAGAGCCGCTTGTGTCTTCGTGACGACAGACTACATTTGATGTCTGGAGATCGTCCAATAGGGAATATGCATGTAATCCAAAAAAAACTGAAATATTTTTTTTTGTATTCTATACATAAATTAAAGGTCCATGGCAGTTGCTGTTTTCCATTTATTTTGGGTTTTATTAACAAAAAAAAGGTTTTATTTTGCAAATTTTCCTGCAAATATCTAACATCTCGTAAACGCAGTTCTTTTGTTTGTGACGTCACTTTTTTGTTTGTGACGTCACTTTTTTTATTAAGTAAACGTGCTAGTGTAATATAAATTTCACTGTAAATCCATTTTCTTGAGTGTTTCCCAAAGACTAGGAGATTTAGTCCATAGAAAACCTTTTATTTTATTAAACAGACTGGTTATAAATGACCAAAACATGGCACTTCTGCAAAGAAAATCGGAAAATTGGCTGGAAGTTAGTGCTGTTGGATTTGCCATTACAATTTAGTTACAAACACTTATTGTTTATTATACTATAAAAATAAATGTACAACAACATATGATTACTTGAATTTAGCGATACTAACATTTACAGATACCTCTTAATGTAAAATTTTTGATTAAATTTGCAGTAGGTACTTTCTTCGACATCGGTTTTTTGGGCACATGAAAAAGGAGGTTTGCAGTGCACACACAGTGATACTTTTGCACATTGGCATACTACAATATTTGTAGTTTATATTTTTAATAGATTTTAACGTTTAATAAAAAGAATTATACACAAATAGCACTGTAATAAAAACACAACCGCTACCAGCATAAACAACTAAATCAGCTGGGAAACTAATGCCGGTCTCCATATAACTCTGTACTGTAGCTGTCTTCTTGTCTTAGTCCGAGAGTCGGTAATCATCTTGTGTTTCCTCTCCCAGAAAAATGTTCTATAATTATTGTAAAAAAATCACCTTTTTGACTTTAGGTCTTGTCGACTGACATTTTTCTATTCCTAAGCATATAACTTTACAATATTAACAATCAGTTTGGTAAATCAATTGATAGAGGATAGAGGTACAATCATTCGAGAAAATACTGACTTGCTTTCGGACTATCACAGAATTTCTTGATTTTCTAGACGTTTGTAGGTAGGCAGCCCTCGGTTCAGCTTTACGTTAACATGTAGATTGCCACTTATCCTCGTGACGTAACTTTTTTAAGCGGGCAAATGGCTGCGTTTGAAGTTGTAATAAATTATGCCGAAAAGTAAAAATTTTTTGTAGCTAAACTAACCCAGTAATTTTCTTCAAAATAGCAGTTTTGGGGTTGTAATGACTTCCTTAAACGATTTATGCAATAAAAAAAAAGTGCATATTCCTTATTCTTATTTTTTTTTTGTTAATAAAGACCAAAATAAATGGATAAAAACAACCACCATAGATATTTAATTTATGTAGGAGAATACAAAAAAATATCACAGGTTTAGTTGAATTATATGCATATTTTCTATTATCGACAGACACGTGTCAGTTTTTACAAAAAGTCGGCGCAGTTTCATAAGCATTTATTTCAGCATTCATTATTAACATAAAACAATACTCTTAGTAAGTGTTATACGGTTTTTGAGCATATTTTTCATAAGTTGTCTTCCATCCTGCATAACTTGCTTTAGGATTAGTTTTTATTTCCAATTCAGTGTCGATATCCATGTACTGATAGTTGTAAGCGTTGACAGTTGGCCAGGTGGTTTGTACATACTGAGATTGTTGGGGTGTTGGGTTCCTACAAAAAAGAACAACATGTCAAAAGAATAATTTACTAAACAAATCAACTATGTTGAGAAAATGAGCCAAATATGAAAAAGTATACTTAATATTCGCCATTTCTAAGATTGAAACTATTTAATACCAATCAGCGATCAAATGAGATAACTTATAATCTCAGTCACTCATTTGGGTATCGTTTTCGTTAATCAGACTTGCGATAATATAAATACATGTGTATTGCTTGTATATAGTTTTTTAGCTGCCGATGTGGCTATTAAAGTGAATTTGTGTAGTATAAGATCTGCATAGTCTTATACATATCATAATATAAGATGGAATAAGCAGTTTCTAGCTACATTAGTGTAGTTAGGTAAGAGGTGACTCATTTATAACCAGTAACCCTTTTTTATCTGAGACTTTAAGCCTAAGTACTAATGTCCATTCGCATCTGAAGAGAAGGGAAATATTATATAATTGTAATTAATTTTTTTCATAATCTGAAGACCCTAGGTAACAATGAGCGATAGCTCATTGTTATAGACAGTAAAGGGATGCATACATAACGAACCTCTTGTTTTTCTGTTAGGAACAGTCGGGGGCGGGGGGGGGGGGGGATTATAGCCGCTAGTTCTTCAGAGCGAAATCCGTAGAAATATACTAGAAAACGGACAAATCCACAGCAGCGCGGCGATTAGCGACAGAAGGAAGTTCTCTTCTGACCAATGTCTCTCTTCTGAATAGAATCAAGGGTGTTAAGTGTCGAAGGTGATGTCGCTCCTCAGATGTGGGAACAGTACTCTAGGCTTTGTCTTATTTGGAAAACATAGATAGTGTGTAAGTTGGAAGTTGAGAAGTATTTTCTGGCTCGAAAGAGACAACCAAGATTTTTAGCTGCCGATGTGGCTATTGAAGTAATTTGTTTGTGCCATCTGAGATCGTGTTAAAAAGCGATGCCAACAAGATCTAACATTTCTTTGTTCTGTGGAGCTTAGCCATTCATGTGGATGGGGTAAGTGACGCCGGACTTTTTGCGTGACAGGGAGCAAGACTGGGTTTTGGAGGCGTAGATCTGAGCAAGGTTTTTTGTACTCCAGTCTAAAATTAATTGAAGATCTTGGGAAAGGGATATATGCATGGATCTGCGTCTGTTATCCGGCTCTTGATTCGAGATTTGTCTGGAAAAATTAATGTTAGACTGAAGAGTACTACCGTCAGCATAACTGTGGATGGGATGGTAGTTGAAGAGAGGAGGTCATTAATGTGAAATAGAAAGATTGTTCTACCCATAATACCCTGTGCCTATTATAATATGCTATACCTACTAAGCCACAGGGTCTCCAGGTTTTTTTTTATTGTGTGGTGTTGGAATGTCCCATAAGGATCGATAAAGTATAAAATTAGATTATAAATAATATAGAGTGAAACAAGAAAATCAAGGTGCACCACTTGCACTCGTTGCAAAAATCAGAGATTGGAGATAACAATATCGAAAACACTTCAAAGACTTTCGAAAATCAATATTTTTTACAATGAATTTAATTAAATAATATGTCCTTGTGTTATCTCAAAAAAATGATTTCCTGAATTGCGTATTAAATCAAATTCTTCTAGTAACCATGCCAACAATAATTTCAGAGTTTGGCAGTTTTTAGAATATTTTATTATTAAACGGTGATATACCAGGGCCGTTTTAAGTTTAGAAGATGGATTTTTGGTAAAAAAAAATGTATTGGCAAGAATTTTCGCAAGGAATATGCATGTATTTTTTACTGAATAAATCGTTTAAGGAAGTAATTATATACAGCGTTAAAAAGCAGCCATTTGCCCTCAATGCTAAGTGACGTCAGGAGAAAATAAGTGTCAATATATATGTTAGCGTATAGCTTAACGTAAGGGTGCTGCTACATACAAACGTTAATGAATCGATAACTTTTGTGAGAGTCCGAAAGCAAGTAAACATTTTCTCATACGATTGATTTACCAAACTAACTGTTATTATTTGTAATATTATATGCGCATAAGGGTGACAAAATGTCAGCCTACAAGACCTAAAGTTAAACAGGTGTGTTATGCAACACAAAAAACATCCACATTTCCTAGCATCACAAACCCTATCCGATTTATTTTTTCATCTTCGCAACACGTCAACCAATCAGACGACGTTCAATGTCACTGAATCAGTTCCGTCAATCAACCAAAGTAGGAATTCGTTTCAATGTTATTGAAACGCAATATTATTGAACGATATCGTTGAACGACTGTTCGCAATAAACTATTTTACTTCAATGGCATAGATTTAATGATATTGATCAATAAGGTCGACTAATGAGAACCCAGCTTTAGTGCTTACCACTGTTGGAAAAAATAACACAGAACCATCATAAAAATATGTTAAATATCTAGTGTTTTCTTTTTTCGGTCATCACTATCTTTTGTTTTTGGTCGCCACTTTTTCATGAGTAGTAAGTGTTTGTGAATTTTACAAATTTTCTTTAAAAAAACTATCCAACACCCGAGTAGCCTCTCTACAAGATCGAAGCTAGTTAGGCCTATGGCATGGGATGATTTTGGTTTTTGTTGCTTACAAACTTTTAAACGTGCGTACAATTTGGTATTTTTCGTTTGTAGTAGTATGATTACCCATACACTTTTAATATTTAGTTATTGTTGACATGTCTGTTTATGAAATTTATTACACTTTTTTTCTACACCTGTACTCTAACATTCAAATTAAATGTCTTCGATATGTTTCATAATAATGTTCATTATGATACAAATTTTCATTATGAAACCGTGTTAATAGTCAATTTGATAACCATCCATGTTTTAAATAATCTGACTTTGACAGTTATTTTATTAAAACTTGCATTGTCATTAAAACTTTTAAAAATATTTAAATTAGAAATTATGTAAAATTATGGAATAGTGATAGTGAAGAATTTAATTTGTTTAACTGCTGCTAAATTAAATAAATACTAATCAGTTTAATATTTATTATTAAATGGTTGTAGAAAAAATAGTGTATACAACTCTCATGTAATGGCTATTACATAATCGTTGTATAATATAGATACTATTTTGCTTTAATGTTTCATGACAAAAATTACATTTTCTTCAAACCAGCTGAATAAAAAATAGTAAACATATCAATTTTTTTTTAAATTATTCAACGATCGGTTTCTACTTTTTCTATACTTACATGTATTTAGCAAAATCAGTCCACATTTTAATGAAGCGTTTACTAGTTGTTTGATCAGATTCTGGATATTTGGTTAAATCTTCATTGCTGTGAGTGCCTCTGGTTACCCAAATATAATGAAGGTCTTCACCGTGTTCAACTTTCTCAGCACCTATAAACAATTTATTTTTATTAGTTGTTAAGACTAGACAACAGCTCTCCAAAAATACATAGATCACCTACTTCTCATAAAATCCCTTTGTTAATAAAATGGCACACATATGAGTCGTTCTTGCCTGTGTGGGCCATTTTTGAAACCTAATCGGTATTATACTTTTTTTAGAGGCGTGTGGGACTATACAATTAATAGTAAGTACTTTATTTAGCACCTGGCTAATATAATTAATACACAAATAATAAAATTCTAAAATAAAATCTCAAAACAATAAACATTACAATTAAAAGAACAAAAAAAATAGTCAACAAGTATGCAGTCACAAAATATTAAATTTAAATGGACAGATCAGTAGTGGACATATACATGTGATAAAATAACAATTTTTTACATATCTTACAACAATTGACAGTCTTGTAGCCTATATTTGACCATTTATGGCACATATTAAACATTACGCACATTTAGATATTCCAATAATTCAAACAGAGCATGAATCATTCTCTCTGTCCCTTTAAGTGTTGTTTTAATTGATTTTTAAATAAGTTGAGGTTTCTTACATTTTTAGTATTTGTTGGTAAGACATTAAAACTAATTAATCTTTTATGATACAATGACTTTTCCGACCTATTTTTACTCTTTGTTGTTACACGAAAGTTATTTTTGTTTCTTGTTATCCACTAGATATGTTTCGTTATTAAAGGTGCCAACGGAAAAACATCTTTAGTAAGAAACGTTTGGGAATACCATGAAGAGATTTCACCTAAAGTTTGAATTCACTAAAAATCCTTAGTAACTGACCCACATTTAAAAAATTCCTGATTAAATTACTTATATAGGGTAAGGTTGCCCATATTGAACCGGCTCCTAAATTGAATCCCCTCGATATTTTCAATTTATAATAAACCTAGCGCGACCAACTAGTAATAGTTGAATCAACACTCACAGACGAGTTTATTTTTCTACCACGTGACTTCAATAGATCTAAACAATTCCATTCATGTTCTAACAAGTTAAACTACTACCTGATATGTAATATTTTCTATCTGTTCTTAAGGAAATTTAGAACCTACAAGTAAGGTAAGGGCAACATTGATATTAGTAATAAATAACATGTTATTTAAGGCATTTTTTAGAATAATTAAACCAGTTTAAAATTTATTCGTTTTTAAATTTGGGGCTATAATTCAAATTTTGTTGTCGGTTGCTCATATTGAACCTCAAACGGTATCCCAAATTGTACCCTGGTTCACTTCGGTATTTGGTATTGATATGTAATATTTTGTTAATGACACTTTTGTATTTTAGAAGAAAAAGTAAAACCGGTTTTAGTTAGAAAAGAAGTTTTTTTATGTTGTGTTTTAATTTTTTTAATAAGTCAAGTGGCACAGTTGTTATGTTTTAAGTTTTTCTTTAATTTCATTACAATAAAAGATTTATTTTTGTGACAAGTATTGTTTTTTTCTATAAGTACTATAACCTACAACCCTTTTTTGGTTATCCTAATGCACGAAATAAACCCGTATCCTATTATTTAATAAAATCCAGTGCTTACTCTTGTACAATATTGTGCAGGTTCAATTTGGGATACTGGTGGTTCAATTTGAGCAACACGTTTCCCAAATTGAACCACTTGCAACTAATTTTTCTATAATGAATTAAAAATATTCATAGGTTTTATAGATATTATTTATGGGTACCAAAATGTTTCTAAATGTCCAATAGACATTTCTGACACATGGAAATGACAATTTTAACATTTTTCGCCGGGCTACAGCGATTTTTGTAAAAATTGGTTCAATATGGGCAACCTTACCCTAGGTACTTAAAGCTGTCATGGTTGCTAAAGGTTAAACTTTACTCACCATCCACGCTCTTGTTCCAGCCGCCTAATTCACCATCATAGGAAAAGATATAGAAATATACATTTTGATAATTTGATATAAGTTCCCCTTGCTTAATTACGCCTCTAGTAAATCCACTGTCGCTTCCAAACTAAAACAAAACGGTGCATTATTCCAAGCAACAATTAATTAATAAATTAAACATATTTTCCTAAGAGATTTTAAAAAGAACTCGAATCAACGTGTTAAATTTTAAAAAAAGTTTTGTCAAGTCGCCCATTATTTAATTAGGCTGGTCAGGGCCTGGGTTAAAATCGGCGATTACATTCGGGCAATCGGAAGCAGTCGTGTAACTGCCAAGCGTAAAAAGATGTACCTAACCTGTCGTGTTTGTTTTAATGTGTAATTAATTAATTCTGTATTTTTGGATGAATAAAAATTATGGAAAAGAAGCAGAGGGAAAGGTACTAGCACCGAATATATAACACAGTGTTATATATTCGGTGGTACTAGAATTTGTATTGGTAACAGTCACTGAATTCGTGGAAGTTAATGGCCGATAATTTTGAAAAATCAAAAGGATAAAATACGAATGTTAATATTTGGCTACCTAAAGTTATTATTTTAGAGCTATTTTGCAATACGATTACTTAATTTGTTGTTGACGTATTTCAAGTAACAAAGCTACCACCGTGCCAACATATAAACCTCAATCCCACAGACAGTTATCCTTTACATAATATGTGTGCCATTTGATTAACAACGGGTCTTATGTGAAGTAGGTAATCTTTTTTTTTCGAGAGCTGTGCTTTGACCGCACAGTAAATAAAAGGAAATTGATTATCGAATTAAAACAATTTCCAATTTTAATACGTAACTGTTAAAGTAAGTCGTTTTAAACTTAGACCTGTTTTCGAGAATCAGAAGATGAAATTCTTACCCTAATTACTGCAGCTGAACTATCTGCAAATAGTTCATTTTCGTTCAAATAAATTGCTTTAATTTCTTTGGCCATTGCATCTCGGTTGCTGTCGGCAGTAACTAATCGGCCAGGAATTAGCGTTTGAAGATTGGCGTCGTAGCCACGCCCAAGATCTTTTACATATTTGTTAGCTAAAGGAATGGAAAATGTTAATCGTAACAGTGGCGGATTTAGAATTTTGTCTAGGGGGGGGGGGGGGGTTGAGCACAACGCCACCTCGAGTGCGACATTACTTTTTTATTGTTTAGCGTTCCAAGAAATGTACCCTATTTCATAATGGACAAAATATCTAAACCTGTTCTTGCGAAAACAGAACGGTTTGTCATCCTAACTTACCAATATTCTATCATTCTTTTAATTACTGATACCTTCTGTAGATTTGGACTGATAGTATATGAAAATTTTTCGAAAACTCATTTTTTTCGAAAATATATTTTCTCCAAAACAGATCTTTTTCAATAATACAGATATTAGAAAACTAGGGATGTTTTCAATTTTTTTTTCTGAAACCAACTCAGGATTTTTTAAATCACTTTTTGAAGCTAAATTTTTTCAAGAAAACATATTTTTAGAAAGAACATTTTTTAAACATTGTTCCGAAAATTCAAAAAAGGTTCGTTTGGGTTTGTTCGGGATATTTTTTCGTCTTTTTTTCATTAACATTTTCCAAGCTACTAGTGTTCATATTTTATATTTTCACAATATTGTTTTCAAAAAAATATATTTTCTAAAAATGTCTCTTTTAAAAATTATTTGTTTGAAGACATTTTAAAAAAAATGTAATTTCGAAATACGGGATTTTCGAGAAAATATTTCCAAAAAAAGCATCTTTGAAGAGGCAGTGAAGAAATACTTGAAAAAATGTAGGTACGAAATATGCTTTCGAGAAAATATTTTTGAACAATTTCGTTAATCCATGTTCGAAAAGGCTGTTTTTCCAATAAATTTACTTTACAGATGTTTTTGAAAAAAAAATTATTGAGTTATTTGTCTCGTTAAGAAGCCAAAATTATCCCGTGCAGATTTTGATAAGATCGCAGTGAGACGTGTAAGGAATGTTTTCAGAAACAATCTAAATCATGTAAATCAAAAATGCCAAAAAAGGCTTGCATTTTCTATATTACATATTAGTATTGATCTATTATTCATATTGTTTTTTTGGTATAATTCATATCAAAGACCTTACACAGACGGCAAAATGTTTGTTATTGTTTATACTGTTTTGTAGAATATGTAGAAATGGTTAATGTTTATATTACAATATTTATATTGTTATACTTATATCGTTTCTATGCAGTTAAGTTTGTGATATTTGCCTCTTTGTTGATTGTCAGTATAAAAGTCAAAGTAAAAATGCGGAGGTTATTCGACTTTTATCCAACTTTTGAGTAGAAAATGCAAATAAAAGAAGAAATTGAAGAGAATATGATTGGTGAAGTACCTGAAGACATTCTCGAAGAAGCCAAGAATGTAAACGTCGAACCGTTACCAGAAAAATTGAAATACCGTTTGCCAAAGAATTGGAAACATTTAGTAAATGGTGTGCAAAAAAGAAGAAATTAACAATTTCAAGAAAGAAGACGTAATTCTAGTACATTTTTCCGACATTTTAGAGACATAAACCATCCACGTTATGGTCAAGGTACTCAATGTTAAAATCTATGTTAAAATTAAAGCATAATTTGTATATAAGCAAATACTATAAAGTGTATCTGGTTCTTTTACCATTAATATTGTTAATAACAAATGGAAATAATATTATATTGAATTGTATTTTTTCTTTAACGTCAGTACTGAAATAAAATATTTGAAAAAAATACCAAAACTAAATAATTTCCTCGCGCTCCTAGAGAAAACGTTGTACCCAACAGGTGCGGAAAGTATCTTTTCCGCACTCGACTGCTAACCGAATTCCACTTAGCGTCGTTCGGTCAACTGCAGTCGCGTGCGGAAAAGTACCACTTTCCGCATTGGTTAGGTAAATAGCTATTAAAGTCAAATTTTATCTAAGCCTACACCAAATGTAATCGTTAAGAAAAACTTGTTAAAAACTTACATTGTAAAATGAAAACGTCTTCCTCGGAGTTGCAACCAATAATTAGAGGAACCTGGTTAATATTTCCTGATTCATAAGCTTCGTACATAGTTTGAGTTATGAAGGCACCGTCGTGTTCTACTTCAACTACCGGCAATGTCAATGCCTAAAAATAATGTTTCTTTTATTATATATAAAATTAGAACGGCTAAAACCACTATTATAATCATAAATATGCAAGAGCTAACCCTACTGAAAAATAATACTGCAAAACTTTAAAAAAACCCATCTAAAAGGTTTTTCTTTGTATTCACATAGGTACGTCATTTGATGGCACTTTAAATTCGTACTGTGGAATCTATTTCAGTCTTTTTGCAAATTTATAGTAACAAGAACAATTCAAGAATGTATTTTACACAATAATAAAACTATATTCATTTTAGCAGTATGTTCCAAGATGAAAATTATTTGTAAATCAAACAAATCGCTGAAATGTTAGAATAACTCATATGGTCTTAATGACATCTTATTAACAATAACAGGACAAAAACCTGTCAATACCAAACTTATCAATAGCATTTATATAGGGTTCGGCAAAATGAACTACCCAATTTAAACAGCTTATAAAAATTTATTAACTTGAATAATAAAATGACTTAATACATATTTTTAAACTAGAAAGATGGGAGTTTTTTATGATTTAAATATAGTGCTTCGTAAATGATCCCATTATTCTCAATGCATTCTTCTAATTGATTAGCAAATTTTTGCATAACGTTTTGAAGAACGTGACGTGGGATAGCATTGATTTCATTTCTAATCTTTAATTTCAAATCTCTTAAATTTCTGGGTTTATTCACAAACACTTTAAGCTTTAAATAGCCCCAAAGAAAATAATCCGGAGCTGAAAGATCAGGGGATTTTGCTGGCCATGGAATCGTACCATTTCTTGAAATGATTCAAGTCTATTAATCTTATCTTGATCATTTATGTCCTGAGCTATTGCGATCTTATATGGATGAAAATTCATGCGTTTTAACATTCTTCTCGTGCTTCGATCACTCAAACCAAGGACGGAAGCATGTTTAACAGCGGGTTTTTTCGGACTAGCAATAACTGAATTTCTTACCCTTTCTTCGTTGCGTTCATTGCAGGCAGTTCTTGGTCTTCCACTTAACTTTTTGTCTACAATAGATCCCAGTTGTCTCCATTTATTGCGCCAAGCCAAAATAGTCTTACGCTGAGGACAGCGACGGACATTAAAATGACGTCGAAAACATCTTTGAACAGCGATTACTGAATTAAATTGAATCAATTTCTCAATATAAAAGACGCGATGCTGTGTAGACCAACGCTCCACTTTGACAACTGTCAACAATTCTAACAAAATTTCCAAAGCCTACTTTTCCAATTAAAAAGATTTTCATTCAAAATAGCCGAATCGTTTTTGTATTAATAAAATAAAATGGGTAATACATTTTGCCGAACCCTGTATTTTATTGCATAAATCGTGTAAGGAAGTCATTACAAACCAAAAAATATTATTTTGAAGAAAATTATAGTGATAATTTAACTAAAAAGAAATGTTTACTTTTCGGTATAATTTATTACAATTTGCAAAGCAGCCATTTGGACTCAGGGTCAAGTGACGTCAGTACGCAAAAACAAGTGTTAATCTACGTTAACGTAAAGCGTAACCTAGGGGTGCTACATACAAACGTATATGAATCTACAACGTGACAGTCCGACAGGAAGTGAGCACTTTCTAATACGATTATACTTATATCAACTGATTGTTATTATTTTTAAAATTGTGGGCTTAAGAGTGGCAAAATGTCAGTTTACAATACCTAAAGTTGAAGAGGTTTGTTATGCAACACAAAAAACCTTCACATTTCCTAGAGTCACATACTCTATCCGATCTCTTTTTTCCTCTTCGCAACACGACATCAACCAATCAGGTGAGGAATTTAACTTTAACAAAGGTGTGCGTTTAGACGAGTAGCGTGTGAAGAGTCGCCTTATTGCCCAGATAGTAATTATTGTTGTTTGTGGTACGGCTTTTTTTTATTACAGGGTAATTTGTGTATAATTCTTTTTATCAAATGCCGAAATTTATTAAAAAATTACCCTAGAAATATCGTATTATGCCAGTGTGCAAAAATACCACTGCAAGTACCCTAAAAATCTTATTTTTCACGTGTACATGCTGGAAGAAAGTACATACCTAGTGCAAGAAAAAATTTCCATAAATATACGTAAGTATCATTAAAGGTCAGTATCGTTAAATTCAAGTAAGCACATTTAGAGATATGCCATGAGAATGTTCTCAAGGGAATATTTCCGGAGAACGGTAAATTACCGAGAATATTTCCGAGAATGAGAATGTTCTCGGAGAATTTATGAGAATATACGGAAATTTAAGGTAATTTATTTTAATGCCGCTATTGTATCATAGATGGAGCGTGGAGCATCTTTATCTTTATTTCTTTTCTGCGTTGTTTTAAACAACTTGTTTAGACTTGTTATTTTATACAATGCGTTTCTAAGTTGTGTTTTATTTATAAAGAAGGATACTCGAATATAACGGAAATAAAAATTTAATGTCTTTATTTTGACTAAGATGCGTAATCACGTTAATTTACAATTTAAATATTTTCTAAATTAGGTATTGTGCAGTGTTATCTCTTTATTTTTTTAGATAAAATTATTTTAGAAACTACTTTGGGTAAAAAAATATGTTCCTCCAATTTATGCAGTCAAACAAAACATAAAATTCTCCAACATATAAAATAAATTCTAAAAAATTTCCGATAAGTTCTTATTTTTCTCAGAGAATATTTCCCAATAATAAATTCTCGAGACTGTTCCATCTCTACATTTATTTATTTTTTCAGATAAAATTATTGTAAAAACAACTTTTGGTAAAAAAATATGTTCTTTCAGTTTATGCAGTAAAAGCATAAAATTGTCCAACAGATAAAATAAGTTCTCCAAAATTTCCGATAAATTCTCATTGTTCTCGGAGAATATTTCCAAAAAATAAGTTCTCGAGAATGTTCCATCTCTAAGGGAGAGGCCACAACACTGCGGTGCGACGACGCACCTTAGAAATCTACGACGTCGCACAACGCATCGTGGAAATTTCCGATGTGGTGCCGCACCGTACAAATCTGCGGTGCGACGACGTAGTCGGTGTGCATCTTTCGAAGCAATAGGTTGCGTGCGTGCGTATGCCACTGCAAGATGACTGATTACGATATCGATTATCTCATTTCCTTAATTCAGGAACGTCCCGTCCTGTGGGATAAAATAATAGCAGAGTTCAAAGATAAATTTTTAAAAACAGAAGCGTGGAAGGAAGTGTGTTAAGGTTTATATGAAAATTTTGAGGAGTTGAATAATGAAGAAAAAACAAAACTCATTCTAAAGTAACCGAAAAATTTCCCCTCCTCTGTTTTCAACGCCTCATATTTTCTTTTGAAGTGATTTCCATCGTTATTCATAATAGTTAGAAATGGGTGCACCCAGTACTTTCTTTTCGGTTTTTTCTTGATGCGTCTTAACGCAAGCAGACGTAGGACACGTGTTGTGCGGTCCATGTCCCACTAGAAGTGAAAAGTGTTGCGTTTTATCGGAACAGATTGATTGATTTCTCCAGCTGTGATTGGCTGATTTGAAATGACATTTCATTCAATCATGTTCAAATTGATCACGAAAAACCGCAGCTCTGATCAGCGTCTTCTCGTACGATGCCGTATGCGATGACATTTTTGCGTTGCGTCCTCGCACCGCATTGCGGTGCGACGTCGTTTTTGCGATGCGTCGTCGCACCGCAGTGTTGTGGCCTCTCCCTAAGCATATTTGGATTTACGTTTATTTTTATGTTACAACTATTTGTAGACAAATAAACGTCCATCCATCATGCAATACAAATTCCGTTCCGGTCATTGTTAAACATTCCTTTTATTTAAATATAATGCTTCTTATCCACGAAATCTCCTAACATCTGGGAATTAATCAAGAAAATAAATTAATACTAGAATTTACCATGTACTAGCCATTATAACACTTTTATTTACATGATATATGACGTCACAACCAATACTATCATGTTTTGCTTGGGTTTGCTTGGGTTTGCTTGGTTTTGCTATAGAAATTTGTAGTAGAAAATATTCTCTTTTTTTGTTAATAAAGACCAAAATAAATGGATAAAAATAACCACGATAAATATTTAATTTATGTAGAGAATACAAAAAAATATTTTAAGTTTATTTGGATTATATAGATATTCCCTATCAGAAGATCTTAATTTAAATCAGAACTAAATCTTAAACCTTTTTAGTGATTGCTGGTATCGTGGGACAAATATTTTTGAAATAATCCTAATACTAAATGAGAGAACGTAACACTTTATAAAATGTGTTCTACTGAACATTTAATAATGAAAAAAATAGTGTTACACCATAGACTTGCTGTGTTTAAAGGTGGGATAAGGAATAATGAAAATTAATAAACCTATACTTACAGGAGTCGTAGTTTTTGAGGCAGCATCAATTTTTGACGCGTCCACATTCTGCAAATATTGCAATTGTTCCCAACTGCTGCTTCCCACGTTGGCATTGGGGTCAATTTGTTGAATAAGACTTGTGACGTAAGGTCTTGGATCTGCTATGGAAGCCCATTCATTCAGTGGTGATCCACTTTGTTGAATAGCTGCTCTGAATAAACCTTGAAAAGAGAAAGTAATACATTTTATTTACTTCCCAAATAACTGCTATCCAGTTACCTCTATTTTTTGTACTCAAAAGTTGGTATCCTACTGAAGCTGATCCTGCACTCTCTCCAAAGATAGTTATCTGGTTAGGATCCCCACCAAAGGCCGCAATATTATCATGGACCCATTGGAGTGCAAGGGCTTGATCTTTCAGTCCAGCATTTCCAGGAACTACTGTATCTCCTGTTGAGAGGAACCCAAATGGACCAACTCTGGAAATTTAAAAATCATTTACATCTTTATTTTAACTCATCAGCTCTCATCCCTTGGGTGTCTTAATAGGTACTTATTGATTTATTTTTAAATAAAACCAACGATTTTAGAAAAATAACATGCTTGCTTATTTTATCAAAAAGTAGAGACTGTTTCTACAAATGGCCATTATTTGCGCAAAATTATCACCTATTTTGTCTCCAGCTTTTAAATTATTGCCGGAAATTTTTCGGTCGCAAATATTTTGAAAATATCCCCGAGCCGCAGGCGAGGGATAACCTAATATTGCTCAAATTCGAGAATAGATAAATTATTTAGCTGATGAATTAAAAACTTCTAGGTGGTCATAAAATAACAAAAGGTACCGAAATTATAATAACTGCCGAATTTACGACGTTAACTATTTTATTAAATCCATCTTACTTATTTGTTCTTACAATTGGCTGAAGATAATCATTATTAAGAAGCATCAGATCTAAAGCTATTTAGAAGAATCCAAGAATATTTAGTGAAATTTTCAAGTAAATTTAATAAAATATCTAAATTAAAATTAACTATACTCGATTTGAAATTGGTTGATAGTAATAAATCATTAAAATCCGTCAAACACGTACACAGAGTGGTCCACCTAAATTGCCAAGTTTTAAATAGTATATACATTGAAAGTCTAGACCCTTTTGCATTTATTAAACTTTCCATTCCTATAGATCTGATAAGGGCGTCGAATACAAAGCTTAACCCGAGGCTCGAACAATAAGCGGTAGTATTCTACCTGTGATGTTTTGCACTCATGCACGTGCTTTCGGGTGGGTTTAAGTTTATATTAAACACAATAATTATATAATTTAGTGAACATTCGGATGTGTGGCATAATTTGTTACCCTTGTATTTGAATAAATATAATACTAATAACAATAAAGCAACTAATAAACAAGTAAATTTGGAAAAATGTTTCTATTTGAAATTCTATAAAATTTATAGTAAGTCATTACAGTTCTTCGCTTTAAATTAATCATCATCAGAAAATGAAATATCTGAGGGACTGTCTTCTTCCCCTAAATTGATAATAAGTGGTTCGACCGTTTTCTCCAGTAAACTATCCAATTGCCACATTTTTTCCTCCTCCTTTAGTACATGCTCTATACATCTTTGCCACTTCCCCGCGTTGACTTCTTGAAGCGCTTCTTCAAAGAGTTTTTGAACATCACTCATTTTATAAGTGGTATTTTTTCTAGCCACATAACCTTTCACATGAGCCCATACCAGTTCGATCGGATTTAATTCGCAATGGTAGGGGGGGAGCCGAAGCACTATTATATTTTGTTTTTTGGCCATTTCGTCAACAACATATTTTTGAAACCGATGTTTATGGGTGTTTACAATTGATAGCAACTCCTTTTTAACCATATTGTCCTCAAATTGTATTTGTTTCTCCACAAGCCACTCGATAATTTTTGCTTTTCGCCAAGCAGTTGTAGGCATCTTCTCCAATCTTCTGGAGTGATACGGAGCGTTATCTAACACAATGACGGAGCCAGGTGGAATCAGCTCTATCATTTGTTCGAAATACTCCTCAAAAACATCAGCATTCATATCCTCGTGGTAATCGCCTGTACGAACTGATTGGAATGATAATAGTCCACCTTCTAAAAATCCATTGGAGCTACCGATGTGAGTTATAATTAATCGTTTTCCTTTTCCAGAGGGCGGATTTATTCCTGTTGATAGACCGTCTAAAAATGCTTGCCGGTGAGAAGTCACATTTTTGTCTGTCCATATTTTTCCAACTGTGTAGCCTTCGTTCAGCCATGTTTCGTCCAAATAGAAAATTGTTTTGTTTTCATTGCGAAATTTTCTTATTTTTCTCAAATAATTACGTCTCCAACATACTATTTCATCTTTTTCGAGCAAATGAGACTTCCGACTATGTTTTTCCCATCTAAAATTCATTTCTCTTAGAACTTTCCATAGTTTATCTCTCTTGATTGCAGGAAAGTCTTCTTTTACTGCCCCTAAAACTCTATCCAAAGTAGGGATCTCCTTATTGAAATAGAATGAATGCACCTTTCGTCTTATGATGGCCTTTTCGTCCTCATCGATCGGTATTGTTCGCCTTCCTGGAGATGGTTTTGGTGGCGTCACGGTTCCTGTCTTTTCTTCCCGCATCAGCCTGTAGATGGTTGCTTTTCCAATACCTGTCATCTTTGAACAAAGTTCCACTGCAGAATCGATACTTATTGCACTTTTTTGATATCTAAGTGCATTAAATACATTAAGCACAATAATCTTTTCACTAATGCTTAGCGCTGATTTCGCAGCTCGCTTAACTGGAATAAATCCTGAAAGACTCTCCATTTTCAAAAATTACCCAAATGTGTGTCCTAGAATACTCGCATTAGGTTTGTTCGCTCTTAAAATGACTCACAGTTTTATACCAATAAGTAGAGGTACCTAATTTTTCGTAACTACCTGAAAAGTAACATTGTGTATTAATTGTTCCCGGAATTCTCGGCATAATTATTTTTACCTGTTATGACAATAATGATTACTAAATTATTCGGATAAGTAAATAGGGTTCAAACCGGCACGTCAGGTAGGTGCGCCTATGGAATCGGCTGCTAAAAATGATTTATTACTATCAACCAATTTCAAATCGAGTATAAAATTATATCTAAATATTTTGTATAGGTATTTAATGAAACTCAAACACTTGCCAAGTTCAGTTTTCAGACCTACTTATCCTCCGTTAAAACGAGAAGAATTTTTACTAGACTCTTAATAGCACTTAAATTTAGTATGGCACTTAAATTTGGTAACACTTAATTTTAGTATCACTTAAATTTAGTAGCACTTTAGCAGCACTGAAAATTAGAAGCACTTAAATTTAGTAACAAATAAAATTGTTATCGTTTATTAAAAAAATAAATACAATTTTAAATGTAACTTTATTTTCTTATGCCAAAAATATTTGTGTACCAAATATGCTTTTTACCTCGACAAATGACTAACTTCGATATTTCTATCGAATTCTTGCGAGGCACCGTTTAAAAGGAAAAGTACAATGTAAGATTTTGGGTTCTTTAGAGTATTAAGTTCTGTTTATTCATGAAATGATCTATACCATTTTTGAAAGAGTATTTACATATATTATAAACATGTATTTTGGAGCAGGCAAATATCAATAACGTTAATATCAGGTCCAAATCTTTTGGGAATTATTAATTGCCATACAAGATATTATTTTTCGTTTCGCATGTATATTGAACTTTAGAAAAAAAAATTCCATTGGCAGAGCTGATATTACGGTTGGTTCTCAATCATTATTTTTAAAATCTGCTGGAAAATGATACAGAAATTTTATATTTCAAAAAGGTTGTAAACATACATACATTACACGTCAGTAAATACGCGCACACAAAACAATTTTAGGTCAATTTAAACCAACCCTTTGATAGTTTCGTATGAAAGCCCATTTTAGATTTCAGATATACAATACTTTGTTGTCAGAAATTAAATTTACATGTGAATATACCTTAGAATTATTTCAATCCTATAGTAGCCGGGAAATATAATACATACGGAAGCACTTTCAATGGATTCTTATCGTAATTTATATTGAAATATTAATTATTTTACAGAAAATGAGTATTATTTGGATTGTAAGTAAGACAGTAAGCAGTATGCAAGGTAGGGCCGCGCCGGGGGTATTTGCCGCCGGGTGCAACTTAAATTTTGCCGCCCTTCCAGTAGCGCAACCAGAGTTTTAGCTTGGATGGGTCTGACCCATGGTAACTTAAAATTGCTTATAATTTGCCCTGTTGCTGAATAATTGTCAATACCACATTGCTATTGACAATTTAAAAAAAAAAAACAACTTGTTGTAGGCCCAAGTAGGTGCCGCCGGCTGCCTGAAAGCGATTAACCTACTTTTGCAGTATTTTGACACTAAGACCCTAAAGTAAGAATGAAGCAGGAAAAAGCCACGTGCGTCATAACTGACAGATATATATTATTGCGGAGAATGTAACCTTAAACTTAAATCAAATCAAGCAGCAATACAATGTAAAATAAGTTGTAAAAACTGGTATCACTATAACGTCGAGTTGCACAAACAACTTAATCACGAATTAAACTAATTAGACACTTATAATGTGACAGCACTCATGTTAACGTCATTGCTAAAGACGACTCTAAACGTCAATTAAATTTACTACTTGATTAAAAGATTTGGGCAAGCTGCTGTAAATGTTCTAAGCTGGATAATACTAAATTTGATTTTTTCTCAAAAGAATCGAAAAAGCCAAAAGGCAAAAGATGGAGTTGTAAGTGTAAGAAAGTTTCAGAAGAAGAAAACAAACAAAAAAAAGGAAATGACAATGAAGAAAGTATGTTTGAAATTGTTAATGAATTAAGAAATTCTGTTATTTTTATGTCCGAAAAGTTTGATAAAATGGAAATGGAAAATAAAGAAATTTTTGCAATGTTTAAAATATGAAGGAGAGACTTAAAAAAGAAAACGATTTATTAAAAGAGGAAATAATTAAATTTAAAAAAGAGGTCAGTACTTTAGCAGAAAAAGTAGGTAGAAATGAACAAGAAAAAGTTATGAACAATATCGAAATAAAAGGTTTCCAAAACAAGAAAGCTTCATTGATGGGGATTTTACAGAAAAAATTTTAACAAAAATTGGTGTAAAAATTAAAAAAGAAGACATAATTAAAATAGAACGAGTAGATTTAAAGAAAAAAGAAAACTGTAGTAGTAATTCTATAATCAAGGTCAATTTTAAAAATCACGATATAAAAGAAGAAGTTCTGAAAAAAGGCAACAAATTACTTTAAGAAAAACGGCAAAATTATCAGTGCAGATTTTAATATATCAGGATATATATCAAAAATTTATATTAATAAACATTTAACTTATAGAAACAACTATTTATTGGGAAAAGCCAAAGAATTAAGAAGATATAATTAAAAATTTATTTGGTCCAAAAATGGAAAAATCTTTGTATGGAAAAATGAACAAGAAAAAATTATTCATATAACAAACGAGGAAAAAATACAATTTCTTAAGAACAGGGGGTAAATCTTACAGCTTCTTACTTTTCTTCTTTACTTTTTGGAAATTTAAATTATCTTTGTAATACATTTATATTTCTATATAACTTGTAACTGATGGTTTAAATCTGAAAATAGACAAATAAGTTAAGGATTTTAAAATAACAAATATTGAAACGCAGCTTGTGAATGATAAGAATGAGTTTAATAATTGGATGACAAGATCAAATAATGTTTCAGTATATCATAATAATATTAGAAGTATTGCCAAAAATTTTGATGAAACTAAATTATTTTTAAATCATCTTCACCATGATTTTGACGTTATTATATTAACAGAAACTTGGAAGATATTTAATGCTGATTTATTTCAATTAAATAATTACTAGTTGATTTACAATAACGGAAGTTTCAATAAAAGTGACGGTGTTTTGGTGTATGTTAAAAATAAGCATAATTATTTTTTTGATATTATCTCTTTAGGAGAAATCAAAATAGTTTTTTGAAAATATGTCTTAACCATGAAAAAATTAATATTATAAGTATATACAAACATCCATCTATTAATGTCCTTGAATTTACTTTCAATTTAAAGAATTTCTTTGAAGATATTAAATATAATTGTAATAATGAAACAGTAATTGTAGTGGGCGACATTAATACCGATATTTTTTCAAACTCTACAGAAAGTAAAGAATATTTAAATTTATTGAGTGAATATGGTTTTATATCATTAATCATTAACAAATAAAACTACAAGATAAATAAAAGACCACAATTCTTGTATTGATCATGTATTTGTAAAAACAGGGGAACACTTAGATAATTTTAAATCTTTAATTTTTAAATGTCAAATTACTGATCATTACACAATAATTCTACAAAAAAAAACTTAATAATAATAATATGGAATCTATGTATTTCAGATTGTAAAAATTACATTAATTATTCAAGACATTAAAAAATATGACAAAAATCGATTGGTCAAACTACTTACACTTATTCAGAAACAGAGGATTTATCTAATAATTTAATTCAAGAAATTCAAAATAATGTAGAAATATGTACAACTAAAATCAAAGTAAAAATTAGAAAAAGGAAAGAATGGATTACTAATGGATTATTAAATTGCATTAAGACAAAGAACGAACTTTACAAAAAGTTACAAAAAATAAAAATAATCGATTTTTTCTGTATAAATATAAAATATACAAAAACAAATTAAATAAGCTAATAAAAGAGACGAAAATTAATTTTATAAATCTCAAATTGATAAATGTGAAAACAATAATAAAGATCTTTGGAAAACTATTAAAAAATTATGTAATTAAAATCAAAAACAAAAAAATTATAAATGAGATTAGCGTTGAAAACAAATCACTTACCGATAAGAAAGTTATGGCTGTTAGTTTTATTGATTATTTTTCTGAAGTGGGAGAAAAATTAGCGAACAAGATAAAGAACGGAAATAACAGTAATTCATTTCTAGATAAAAAAAATCAACAACATAGGTTCATTTAATTTAGAAAAAACTAATTGTCAAGAAGTTGAAGATATAATTGACAGTTTTAAAATAAAACAATCACCTGGTGCTGACGGCATAACTTGGGAAATTTTAAAATATATTAAAACTAGTATTTCTGGACCACTTACTTTTCTTATAAATAATATTTTTAAAACAAGTATATATCCAGCGGCTTTCAAAATTGGTGTAATAAAACCTATCTTTAAAAGTGGAGATTCATGTAAAATTACTAATTATAGACCAATAACATTAATATCTTCATTAGCTAAAGTTTTTGAAAAAATTTTAAAAATAAGAATTGATGATTATTTTAAAAAAATAAATGATATTTCTGAAAAACAGTTTGGTTTAAAAAAAAATAAGTCAACGCAACATACTATTTGCTATTTAACTGAAAAAATATATGATGCATTAGATAATAAAAAACCTAGTATTTGTATTTTTCTGGATTTAGCAAAAGCTTTCGATACTGTTAGCCATAATTTGCTTATTAAAAAATTAGAAAATATTGGATTTAGAGGAATACTATTAGAGTTGATAAAAAACTATCTAAAAGATAGGCCAAATCATGTTATGATAGATAAAGAAGAAAGTTATTCAAAAGTATTTAAATACGGTGTTCCCCAAAGAACAATTTTAGGACCTTTATTTTTTAATATTTACATTGATTTATTTAGTATAAATTGTGAAGGGAAAATTCATAGTTTTGCAGACGATACTATTATTTTTTATAGTGATACAAATTGGAACAACGTACATTATAATTAACTGAAATACCCAAAATTTTCTTAAACATAAGAATTTTTTTTTCATATTATACTGCGAATTTTATGGATGCCTCTGTACATATAAAGTAATAAATAATAAATTCACACAATCATTGAATCATTAGTTTTAATTTTTGCAATTATTTTTTGATTCAATAATTATTTAATTAAAAAACCTTGTTTAAAGGGACTACGCCACTGGTGTATTGATTTGCAGCAAGAATGCCAAGAATATTCTAAAACAAGATAGAGCACGCGTGATGTTTTCATGCCTCTGATGCTTGTGGTTTTCTTGCTCGATTCTTACTTTACAATAGTAGTAGCTCTTGAAAAGGCTGGAAAAATTAATTTTTAATTTTTTTAATTATGGCAGTTATTTTTTCTTTTAACCCGTTCCAGATGATCACATTTTTTTCCGTTAGCGTCTGTCTAATAAAAGTAGATTTTATCAGCAATGTATATTTACCGAACCTTTTAAAAAAGCTCTATTTAGTAGATATAAGTATTTCTTCATGCCACTACTCGTATTTTAACTCCTTAATATGCCGCCCCCTAAATCTGCGGCTTATGTGCGATGTTTTGAATTTCCTTGCCAATACAGGAAACTATAAACTAAAAACAGAGGACTATTTTTGATTCTTAAAAAAATAACTTTACCTGTAATTATGGGTAACTACAATAACTCCTTGCTCAACCAGACGATCTGGGCCGGTTGAATAAAATCCAGCTGATCCACCTCTAAAGGCACCTCCATAGATCCAAAACATAACTGGTAAGTTACCGGATCCCTACAAAGCAATTTAAGTGGTAAGAATAAATGTTTCAACATATATTCCATCTACCGTTGAATATAATATAGGTATTTTACATTTTAGTGACACGGCCTATAAGCATTTATTAAAGGGTATAACGTAGTGATGTAAGGATACGTATCCAAAAATCCGTTGGATCCGAATATTAAAAGAATCCGGATTATCCGGAACCGGCCGAGAACTTGAATACGGATTCGGAATCAAAATAAATTCGCATCGGATGGTTACTAATGCAAAGTGCAAAGAGAAAACGGAATCGGAATCGAGTGTAAGCGAACAACACGGTCTGCGATTTGGCATATTTGATATTGTGCTTTCTCTTTCTAATGACATTTCCTAAAAAAAGATGGCATAGTTATCGGGGTAACGGGTATCATATGAGATGAGACCCATTGGTTAAACTAGTCCCGCCTCACCCGAACCGAATTCAAACGAGAACGGCGCGACGCGGTGCCTTCTTATCCCTAAACTTCAACTTCGACTGGTATGATACCGATACCGCATCGACCTACCTAGCCGTGTATCCGGATAGAAAATGTTTTAGTCTGTTGCATGCATACGTATACATGATCTGTAACCGCTTTCGCGCGGGTCAAGAAATGGATTCGAATTCGGATAATGGATACGGATATTAGCTGATTCCGATTCCGTATGATTCGGATATCTAATGAATACGGATATTTACAACACTAGTATAACGCAGTGTAATCAAATGAAGGAACTTTAATTTTAAAATATTCAAGAAGGGATTATGCTCGTAAATACAAAAAAGGTATTCTCGACAATTAATATTGCAACACAAAAGGAAATGATTAAAATAAATTGGCCAATAGCGATTAAAGAAAATTAAATAATTATTGAAGTATTTTTAAAGCAAAGAAAATTTTGAAGTTTTACTGAAAATCATTCATGTAAAAATTATTCAAACACCTAAGTGGTCAGATAATTGATGAATTGAAGTTATTTAAATAATTTATACGAATTAACTTACATGAATAGAAAAACAAATCTATTATTTCACAGATAATTGAACATAATACAAACAATTTATTTCATTTAATTTCACCAAGCAGTATCAAAACTTTTCTAACCGACTCAACATTTTACAGGCAGGATAAAACTAGACTGTTACTCTAAATGGTGAAATTCTTCCCCGCTCGGAGAAGAAATATTTTAATTACCCTGTTATGACAAACGAAAATACGTTTTGTCTTATCTGATTGGCCAACAGAAGATCAGCCCCGTGATGACCTATTCTTATCGGCTCATCATTACCAAATGTTGCACCATATTGATATCCATATAACTTAATAGCTCTTTTATGTGCACCTATAAATGCCAACAGACCCACCCACCCACTAGATAATTAAAATGTAATAAATGCCCGATGATTTAATATTTTTTACTTCATTTGCCTATTAAATTAGGTCGCCCACTCGTAGAAATTCTCGGAAAAGCGAAGTCGTAAATGTCATTACATACGTGAAGAGGTCGTTAACAGGGAAAAATTTATGGGAAGGTTTATATAGATAAACGGGATGACTACTGCTAGAAGAGTTAGTTAAAAGATACTCACCGATGTAAGATGTTACGCTGCCCGATCGCGAACTGAGATTCTGTCTACGGGAAAGTCCAAAAGTCTAGACTCAATAAGTACGGTGTATAGGGAGAAGTTTTGAGGATCGGCATAATTTCTTAAGTTGTGTGGAAAGTAAGTGCGTTAGAAGCCCAAGAAATTGTCTAGGATTTGAAAATTTGTGAAAATGAAGAATATTGAACAATTGTATTTTGGGTGGCATAACGAATGGGCTATACCTTAGCAGTGACTTCCCTGGCTCAGTCTAGATCAATTTAACCTAACTTATCTTAGAACAAAAGTTGATAGTAACAAAGATACAGGGTGTTAAAATTAAAATTTTATTTTACATTGTTAGTGATATGTTTTGAAAGATACTAAATAAATTCACAAAATTTCCTAGGCGGGTGTCTTTTGGGATGAGAAAGGCAAATCCGTTTTCAAATTTGTTGTATTTTGTAGGGGCGCCCAATGCGGCATTAAATGCCTTTTTAAAACATCTCAACTTTTTTGTGCTTTAGTGTTCACAATTCCTGAATAGATATTCTTATCTCCCTATTTTTTTTAGTTACAAAATGTATATTAATTTGATTAATGTCGCTAGAAGGTATATTTGATTAAGGTCGCGCTTCACAAAATTTGGTAGGCGGGAGTCTTTTGGGATTGGAAAGGCAACTCCGTTCTCGAATTTGCTCTATTTTGTAAGGGCGCCCCATACGGCATTAAATGCCATTTTAAAATATCTCAACTCTTTTGTAGCGGATCGAGAATGGATTAAAATTTATCCTTTTAAGAACAAGTGTACAATCCATGTCCCCGCTAAAAGTTTGTACAAAAAAGTAATATACGTAATGTATCTACGAGAACACAGCTTGAACAAGTTATAATACTGCTTCAAACCAACTTCATAACCTAAAGTAGACAAAGCTCGGTTAAAGTGATAATTTATGTAAACCAGGAACTTCTCTTGAATAGATTATATCCTATTGATATACTTATAATATAGGGGATTCCAAATAAAGCTGCCATGTTCTAAGTGGGAACGAACCAGAGCATTATATAGAAGTATCAAAGACCTAAGCTCTCGAAAATATTTAGAAATTCTTAAAATAAAACCCAAATTAAACTTTTTAAGAGAAAGCCTGTTCTGTTTGCAATAATGTTCGATCCTAAAATGATCATCTTGTAGCAAAGTACAGTCCTGCAATGAGGAAATATTTTTATAAATTTTCACGCAACTACACAATTTTTCTATGGATTTTAATAAAAATTCGCTCTCTTTAATATCGTTCCATTTTCAAGAGAAGATTAGTTAAAGAAAGACATTGAATAGGGAGGCCGGACAATGTGGTCACCACTTTTAAAATTTTAATTTATAGACAAGTTCTTCAATTCAGCCATTTATTACATGGCCTCGATGTGACCGACACCTGATTTAAAATAAGGCTTTCAAATGCTAAGTCATGAAACAGTTCAGACCGATGGGCTGCACGGCATAGTTTATAAACACGATGACGTTAACGAACTGCACATGGCTCCAAAATGCCGATTGTGCCGATCACACACGAATAATTAACCCATGTCATTGTCATTATTTGGATTGTTTAAATTCAATTTATTTTTAACAGGTTCTTACTTGTCGATCAAAAATTATGGAACACATTAAGCTTTAAAGTTCTTTTTATTATCATTAACGCAGCTTTGGTTCTAAGATAGAGAGCATACCCTGCACACCCTTCTTACCTTATTTGTAGGAACAAAGACATTAAGGTAGAGGCAATCTTCGTTTTCGCCTGCTGAATCGGTTTTAACTTGGTAGCAATAATTTGAGTCTTTGGTTGTGTCCTTTACACCGCTCCAGGAGGAGGGTGCTTGAGGAGCCTGAAAAGAATTAAGTGCCAATAACTTTTATCGAATATTTTCCGAAATACAATTTTTTGAAATATATATACGTATATATATATATATATATATATATATATATATATATATATATATATATATATATATATATATATATATATATATATATATATACTAATGGACAAAACTAAAGAAACTTTGTAAAACGTCAAAAATTAATTTAATTGAACTCTGTGTATCATTCCAATATACATTGCTTTGTTTACAAAGAAATAGTCGTCAGTTTGTATGGTACTGTTTTTTGCTGATCTCACTAATAAATATTTATTTGTTGGTTTAAGATTTTTTACTGGGACAAAACTAAAGAAACCACGTTTGAACATACTTGATTATCAGTTGAAATTTGAGTTTTGCACTGTATATTTCGATATTTCGTAGTGTTTTATACTGGAGGGTGTCGATAATGCCTGCCGGACGATATTTATCCAAAGACTTGCAGTCAAAAATTGTTGAAGCTTATTCAAAAGGCATGAAACAGAAGGATATTTCCAAAACTTTTTCTCTTCCCAAATCTGTTGTATCCAAAGTTTTAAAAAGGTATAGGACAAGAGGAAATGTAATTACTAGTAGGCGTTCTGGTGGTAGACCAAGAAAAACAAGCAAACAACTGGATAGGCGTATAAAAATGATTGCAGTGGCAAATCCATTCATGTCGGCAAGGGGTATTCTAAGCCAATTGGGAGTGGAAAATTTGAGTTATAAGACTGTACAAAGACGCTGTAATGAAATAGGCCTTCCCAGCAGACGGCCAGCAAAAACTCCATTCATTTCTCAGAAAAATAGAAAACCCCGACTTGAGTTTGCGAATAAATATTTACATTGTGATCGCACGTTTTGGAAAAAGGTTCTATTTAGTGATGAGACCAAAATAAATCTATTTGGATCGGATGGTATAATATGGGTGAGGCGTCCAATTGGTAAATGGTATGACCCAAAGTACACTTTACCCACAATAAAGCATGACGGAGGTTCTATTCTATTGTGGGGATGTTTTTGTGGTTATACAATGGGTCCAATTTATTTTATTGATGAAAAAATGGACAGATTCCTTTATTTAAATATATTGAAAAATATAATGGAGCCATTTTGTGATGAAAATATGCCAGTTACTTGGACATTCCAGCATGATAATGATCCAAAGCATAAAGCAGCAATAGTTACTAAGTGGCTAAAGGAGCAAAATATTACTGTTTTGGACTGGCCAGCGCAAAGCCCAGATCTTAACACAATCGAAAACTTGTGGAATGAGTTAAAAGTCCTGCTTAGAAAACAAAATATTACAAATAAAGATAATCTAAAGCAAGCTATTCAAGAAGTATGGAGAAAAATGGATATGTCAAAAATCGGTACTCTCCTTGATTCAATGCCCAAAAGGTGTGAAGAAGTGATTAGAAATAATGGGTATTCCACACATTATTAATTTGTTTAATGCTTTTAGTAATTTTTTTTCGGTTTATTGCTACATTTATGATAGTTTCTTTAGTTTTGTCCAATGTTTTTTCTATAGAATACAATAATTATTTTGTTTACATTAAAAGTTATATTAAATATATGCTATTATGTCTGCTTTATCACCTTAAACAGATATTATTAGCAAAAAACACATTTACTTTAAAGAAAATATAGAAAAATAGATATTTAAAAAGTTTCCTTAGTTTTGTCCATTAGTATATATATATATATATATATATATATATATATATATATATATATATATATATATATATATATATATATATATATATATATATAGTGAGTCTACTTAACTTCTCTACATATAGGAAACTTTTTTATTATTAATTTTACGAAAAAAAGTTACTCTTTATAAAAAGTTCAGTTTCCTGAAAAAATAATGTTAGACTATTGAAACTTGAAATAGCATGTACAGAGTGGTCAGGAAATTTATAATTAACCCAATAGAGAAGTACCCTTAGTTTCTATTTTAGAGCAAAACGAAATAAGAAAATGTTACTTAGAATTAATAATTATATCTAGGTTTAAGTCCATTGCTTTCTATAAAAGATAATTTTAAAAATTTAAATATATTAATTCTTAATAGCACCAGCACCACCAATGTCTTGATACCTTTTTCCATCTAGATACCATCAAAATTTCGTTATTTGTCGATAATTGATTAGTGGTTAATGATCATTAACTTGAGCAGCATATTTACTTGTATTTTTTAGTCATTTAAAAAATAATTTACAAGTTTTAATATTATTTTTTAATAGAAAGCAGTGGATTTAAACTTAGATATAATTTTTAATTCTAAGTTAAATTTTCTTATTTCATTTTGCTCCAAAATAGAAATTAGGGGTACTTCTCTCTTGGGTTAATTATAAATTTTTCTATTTTCTGACCACTCTGTAGCTGCTATTTCAAGTTTTAATAGTCTAATATAATTTTTTGGGTGAGCGAAACTTTTTATAAAGAGTAACTTTTTTTCGTAAAATTAATAATAAAAAATGTTTCCATATGTAGATAATTTAAGTAGACACACTGAAGCTATACTGCCCTCCTTAGTTAAAACGTCCTAACTACATTTTTTCCATTTTCGGCTTATATGCATATAATGGTTATCCGATACCATATTAAACTGTCCTACCTGTAAATTTTGAGCAAGTCAGAACTATTTATTTTTATAAATGCCAAATAGGAAGTTCTAAGTTAGGGAGACTATAGATGAATATGGTATCGGACAACCGATATATGCATAAGAGCCGAAAATGGAAAAAATGTAGTTAGGACGTTTTAACTAAGGAGCGCAGTATAGGAAATCTCCATATTTTCCGAGTTATAGCAGTCTAAAATTTATTTTTTTAAAGGCTTATTTTAAATTAAAAACTTGCACATAAACTATGTTAGTGAACTCTAAAATCCTGAGGTAAACGTACTTCACTGCCTGTATACAGGGTGTCCGCAAAGTTTCAGTATGGGCAAGTATTTTTGCTATTAGAACAGATAGAGACACCAAATTTTAGGGGTGTTTTATTGGTACATAAATCTAGTAATTTAACTCTTTCAACCCCCTTGAGGGGTGGCACTATTTAGTTGAGTTGAGTAATTTAACTCTTTCAACCCCCTTGAGGGGTGGCACTATTTAGTTTTGAAATGGCAAGCCTTGAAAAATTAAAACCCTTGTTGTTCAAAGTGACCACCATGAACTTCTTGGTGGTAATAAAGTTGATTTTGGAACTCAGTTCTTATTTCCTGGCAGGGTTCCAATATCGACCTTATTACTGCCAAGAAGTTCATGGTGATCATTTTGAACAACTTTTAGACTAAGAGAAATAAAGGTGGGTACTTAAATTTTTAAAGCTTTTTTTACAATTTTTAGTTTTTATGGGCTTGCCATTTAAAATCGAATTAAGTTACGGACTTCGGGTTTGCGGTAAAATATTTCTTTTTGAAGACCTTTAAAATGAGGTGCCACCCGAACACACGGCATAGTGTTGCATTTAAAATGTTTGACCCCAAATCCCTAGCGTCAAAAACGTTAAATTACATAAAAGGGTATATCAATAAGATACACCTAAAATTTGGTGTTTCTGTCTTTACTAATAGCAAAGATATTTGCCCATACTAAGACTTTTCGGACACCCTGTATATATTTTTAAGTAGTTTCTTGGGCATTTCCTACCAGAAAGGTATTTTTATTTAAATATTACTTGTTTAAATTTATCATTATTATAAACAAGGGTGTTTATATTATGTGGTAAGTACTTTAATCTTACAATAACCACTTCAATAAAATAATAAGATAAGTATAACAGCAGCTTATCGGCAGTGTTTTGCAAAAAAAATCATCTTTTGTGAAATAACTCTCAAATCTGATAAAACCGCTGGATAAAACCTGTCATGATTTCAAAAAAATTTATATGAATTTTACTTACTTGAAATCTCAATGATCCTAGAGGGGGAGCAGCGTAGGGAATTCCTTGCCAGGCATAGTAGGAACTACCAGTTACAAAGGTCTGTATTCTCCCTTTGACTTGACCATAGTTTGTTTGGACTACCAAATCATCGCAAGCCTAAAAAGTTTTGGAAATATTCTAGTTATGTCCAAAATATTTACTGCTAGGGTTGCTCGCGTGTCAAAGGGTTACCTACTTTGTAGGAACGGAATAAAACTACATTTATTTTAATTGATCAGTTTTATTAACATAAAGTTACTTATGCGAACGCAGTTCAATTTGTTAGCAACGACACTTCAAACTATTATTTATCTACATATCTACACTAAAGTAGTTGCAATAGAAACAACTTTAAAGTGGGTTTTAGATCGATCAAATAATAATCTTAATATGTCTGATAAAAAGAAACTGCGATAATATATTTGTTAAATACACGTAGGGAACTATTTTTATTATTTGAAATTTATCAATTTTAAAACACAATGTTGCATGGACAGATATTGAAATTTTAAAGTTGTATATCTCTGTTTTGCTACTTACGGGACCCATGCCAAGTTCAGGGTTGTTAATAGTGAGCCTACTAGGAACGTTTTGGTAAAAAAAAATATTTTGTAATTTGACCAAAAAAAAGTTGAAATTTTGAACATGTTTAATAATAATAATAATAATAAAGATGTTTATTTATGCCAATAAAAATAATTTAAATATAAATATAAAATTGATAAAAGTAAAAAAGAAATCCAAAAAATGACAGTAGTATACTAGTTGGCATAAATAGGTAGGATTTTGATTTATAAGAAATCATTCTTCCAATCCTACCCCTACTAAATAATTTTTTATATTATTTTTAAAAGTTATATAGCTTAAGCCCCTTAGACTAGAAGGAATATTAGTAAAAATTACAGAAGATGTATATTTAAACGAAGACTTATATTTTTCAGTATGATGTTGAGGTATTTCTATTGCGTTCTGATTTCTAGTATTAACATTATGAATATTATTCCTGAATTCAATTTTTTCAAATAAATATCTAGGTTTCTGAGTTAAAATTATTTTATATATAAAACAGGATAAGTGGATTTCGCGTCTTTTTTCTAATTTAATTATATTATGTTTGTTAAAGGTAGGTGATATGTGATCATATTTTTTTAGTCCTATTGAAAAACGAACACAGTTATTTTGAAGAATTTGTAATTTCTGTTTATCTTCGTTACTGATATTTTTGTGATAAATTATATCACAATAATCTAATCCACTTAGAATAATTGAATCAACCAGCCTAAGTTTAGTTTACATATTTTATTTATTATATTTTTCAGAATTTTTAAATTTTAAGGGAAAAAAATGTATTAGTAGAAGAAAGTTATAGTCATTTGAATTTTTTTAAACCTAAAATATAATTTAAAAAAATTCAGATAACTATAACTTTCTACTAACACATTTTCTATCTCAAAATTTAAATTCTCGCTTGACAACAAGAAGAGTTACCCTTCTGGTTATTATTAATTCTTGTGCTAATACTATGAATCCGTTATTAATGGTACCAGGGACGTGAGGTCCATGGAAGCGGGAGAGCACCTAAACTTTCTGGTAATAAGAATATAAATTTTTATACATTAATAATGCCTAATTTTTATAAACATTATAATAATTTTATAAAAATATGGATTACGGATTTTTCGGGGCGTATTTTTTAATTATTTTAATCGAATCGTTTCCCCCTTTATAATTGTCACTGCACGCACTGAATGGTACGTTATAACAGCTTACGCCATCTAGGGTTGCTTCGAAAATTTCAGCTGCAAACACCACTATAAGATGGAATGTTTTAAATTTGTTCTCATTTATTCGCATTTTTAACCGCAAAAGTACCAAAGGAAGGCTAATTAAACTGATTATACTTTTTCCATAATACGAGTTCCATACAGGTGAAATATGCCATTGGAATTAAAGATATACTCGTACCTATTATGTAATTGGATAGAATCTGATAAATTTAATTAATGACGACATCTAGTTATTCACCAAACACTCATATTTTTAAATTAATTATTGCTTAAATCAAAATCAGTATACCTACAGTAATATACAGAAACACTTACAGCTAAATATATGATGTTAAGAAGCACTAAAGTCTTGACCAGAAACATATTGTTCCAGTACTTAAAGCAGAATAAAGAATGTTTTAAAATGCCAATTTTATAATTTTTGAACCTCTTATACGAAAGATAGTAGATAAATTAATTATCTAGGATCCGCAATTTTATAAATAGAACTCTTCAAATTGAAAAGGTTGGATGTTTTTGACTTATGCATTTATTATGTTTAAGAGAAGTAATCCAAATTCCATCCCTACTATTTTTTAACGTTGTTCTTGCTTAGTTACAAGGATCGGATTTTTTTTATCCGAGGCAACCCACGTAGACTTTAAGCCTAAGTAGTAATCGTGGGCGTCTGAAGAGAAGGACGATGTAATATAATAAGTTGGAATTTAAAGGATTGGCGGTTTGGAAGGGAAGGGAAAACATCTGCAGGCAATTTGTACCATAATCTGGATACTTTAGGTATGAATGAGCGAGAGAAGTGGGATGTGCTAAGCTTTTGTAGTTGGACAGTAAAGGGTGTTGTAGAAATTACTTAGTTGTTAATTTTCGGGGTTCCAAATTTTCGCGCGGTCGGTAAAGTCGGTGACCGCACCAGAACAAAGTCTAAAGAAAAAAAGAAGAGACTGACGCAACTATGCAAGATATGGCAAACGAGGAAGATAGTAGTAGTTAATATATTTTTAGGAGATATAGTGGTTTATCGATAACTGTTAGAACAGCGATAGTGATTTAAGAATAGCCGTGATTTTTAACGGTGATTTTTTACTACAGCGATTTTTAATTTTAAGGCGAGAAGGAGGAAGTTGCTGCTGTGGATCTTTGGTGACGAAAGCCGTACTGCCTGTCATGGATGATTTTGTGTTTTTCTAGATATTTTAGAATTTGCAAGTAGACTACTTTCTCCATAACTTTGCTGGCATAGAGAGATAAGTATCTACTATAGATGCTTTCCATGCTTAGATCATGTGGTGTATATGTTGCCGGCAACCTGCGAACTCCGACAATCCGCGAAATGCCTAGCCATTTTGCAAGCCGACCATTTCACCAGGCATTATGCAAATTGACGAGATCTTCAGATAATTTGAAAAATGACTAAAACACTTCAGGCAATCTGTAAAATGCCTGCTAAAAGCGGGAATCTGCTGAATTGTAATCTGAATATTACACAATTGCTAGGCGTTTTGCGAACAATAATTGCCATGCCATCGTCGCAACGAACTAGACCATGGAGGCCGGGAAAAAAGAGTTATTTCTCGAGAAATTAAGTAAATTGCACAGTAAAAAGAATTATAACAACACCTTTGTTACATTTGCTGAGCGAGAAGACATAATTAACATATTCTGAACAGCCAGTCCGAAACAAACAAAAACAAATATTACAGATTAAAAACCTGTATATAGAAAGTTGGGTTTACTCAGGTTTGTTTAATATACAATACTTCCACATAATGAGAATTGTTTCCAGTCAGCCAACGGTTTGCATAATGCCTACTAGTCCATACGCCAGGTACGATCCTGTATTTGTTTTTAGGTCCCCGATATATTTCTTTTGCAAATCATTTTAATAAGTTTAAGAAAACATATATTTTTTGTTACCAGGCTGAAAAATGGTCAGTTATGTTTTAAAGGCTTTTCAACATATACAGTGTGTCTGCTTAAGTTCGCAGCATATGGGAAACTTTTTTATTATCAATTTTACGAAAAAAAGTTATTCTTCATAAAAAGTTCTGCATGGTCCAAAACCTAAAATGCAACCAACAAATATCGAAATTTCCCAGTCATATACGAGGTCTGTCAGAAAATATGAATTTTACCCTATAGTACATTAAAATACTTTTATTTTTGACGATATCGAAAATTTTTATGAAGAAAATTTATTTAGAATTGTAAACTAATTTCTAATAAACAGTTATCTCTTTATTCATTAAAAATTTGATAAAAATAAAAACTGTTATGATTTTGTACATTTTCCCATTCTCTACCCTACAACAGTGAGCACATTGATATGAATGCATTTATAATTGGCTTGCCGTGATATCTACATACCTGCTATTAAACGTGAAATACTATTAACTTATTACATAATTATTACAATATTAGTACTGTATTTAAGTTGATAATTGTGAAATAAATTATTTTGACATGTATGAATTATTTTAATGCATCATCAAAATACTGCAAGACAGAGGTTAAGAAACTTAAATGTTATCAAATTTTAATGATAACCCTTTATTAGAAATTAGTTTACAATTCTAAATAAATTTTCTTCAAAAAAGTTTTCGATATTGTCAAAAATAAAAGTATTTTAGTATATAGTAGGGTAAAATTCATATTTTCTGACAGACTTCGTATATGACTGGGAAATTTGGATATCTGATGATTGTATTTTAGGTTTTGGACCATGCAGAACTTTTTATGAAGAATAACTTTTTTTCGTAAAATTAATAAAAAAGTTTCCCATATTATGTTGCGAATTTAAGCAGACACACTGCTTCTACTTCCTCATATAACCCGTATATTATGTTCGTATTTTAAAGTTAAGTAAATTATTTTTATCGGTTTCATTTACCATGGTATGACACAACAGGTCTGAAGTCATCCAAGTTTCGAAAACAATATTTACATCAGAGTTTGTAATAAATGAATAAAAGTATACATGTAAAACATATTTTAAAAATTGTTGCAGCTTGGTACTAATTCTTCAGTAGAGGAGAAAATGTTGGTGCCAGATATCCGCTGATGTCTTCTTTGTACCCAAATAAAAGAGGATCAAGGGGTACCATTTTTTTGCTAAACAGTTATTTTGGGTATAAACAATATACAGTGTTCTCAAAATATGTAGTCCAATAGATGCAGTCGTAGGTGGAAGCTCTAATAAGGAGGTCATCTTCCCATGATGAAACTTCCAATACCTTAAGTCGTCGAAAGTTTTGGAAGGATTATCCTTTTGCATCACTTGTATCAAATACTCTTCTGCGCATCGAACTCAATTTTGGATGTCGAATTCAGATACACCTGCGTCAAAAAGATGTTAGAATATTTATAATAAAATTAGTCAATATTTTGTACCTTGCCCGTGCAGATATTTTTAAGGATCCGCTCGAAGCGTATTGCGTTTGGTTCCAACTTTGCTCATATAGTCAGCTCCAGATAGGCGATAAAGTGCAGCAAGAGCTGAGCACAATGCTGAATCATGACGGGCAGCAATAATATATAATGGAACATCTCCTTTTATAGCTCTTGATCCTGCTCTTATCCAAAGTTCCTGAATTATTCAACAGTTAGAGTGATAAAAAAAAAGTTACCTTTAGTCCACTGGCTTTAGAGGTTTGTAGATGATATAACGCCATAACAACTATGTCAGTGTCTGAAGGCAGGATGTAAATTTTCTCGTGTCCTTTATTTGATGCGTGCATTGTATGCAACATCATTCGAGTATCAGCTTCCTCTATATCATGGTTTTGTAACATGTCTAAATCTAGCTGGGATTGTGATAGGTTAGTCTGATATTCTCCTGCGTTCGTAGCACTACATACAAGTTCAACTTCAGACCAAAACAAATCACCCTATTGAAGAATATAATTTAATAATAATAATAATAATAATAATAATAATAATAATAATAATAATAATAATAATAAATCGATTTATTATTTCTCGCTACCGGCACGGCACGAACTGGCAAAATAAGGCGATCACCACGATCACGGTGTGTTAAAAAATTATTATGTTATAGTCAGGAAGGCGAATTATGTTATAGTCAGGGAGCAACTAATGAATATAGTTAACTTTTTGTTAAATGAAAGAAGTTGTAAAATAGGTAAGTATAGCAGAAAATTAATTTTTTTGTAGTGTTGGTTATTTTTTTACTACTCTATGTCTGGTAATTTTATAAAAACTAAAGTGACCATATTCTTGTGTGGTAACAAAGAAAAAACAATAATATTAACATCAAGAAACAAAATGCACCTGAGTTATCTCGGGGACCTTTTACTTAATACAGAACTACTGCTAGCGGCTGTATTATACTCAATGTACCTAAGATATTAATATCTCTGTTAAGCACATTGACGATTATAGCAGGCATTTTACAGATTGCCTAAAGTTTTTTAGTCATTTTTTAAATTATCTGAAGATCTCGTCAATTTGCATAATGCCTGGTAAATTGGTCGGCTTGCAAAGTGGCTAGGTATTTCGCAGATTCTCGGATTTCGCAAGTTGCCGGTAACATATATAACGCAATTAAATAAAATACTCAATTTAAATACAGAAATTACAGCTTGTTTTTACGACTACATAATTATAATATCTTTCCGTATTAAGTACAAAATACTCTTATATAATTTAAATTTTATAATTTTTAAAGTATGCCAAGTGCCTACTTGTAAGTTATCAATTTGCTGCTGATATTAGCGTCAGTGACAAGTACCTAGTCCTGCCATAAGTTTTGTCCCTACCAAAATTGCGCCCACAAAATAACGAAATAAAAACTTAGTTCTACATTACTAGTTAAACCTACTTAAAATGTCCTTCATTTGCCCTCACACATTTTCTCAAACGATCTGGCCACTCATCGATCACAGTAGGCAATACATCCACTGGTATCGATCCTGCTGCTTTGACCAAATCTGCTTTTCATGACTTGATGTTTTGGTGGGTCTTATAGGCCTTCTCCTCCAATACACTCCAGAGCCGGTAGTCCAACGGAGTCAAATCGGGACTCCCGAAGTCCAATCTTTAGCACTAATGAACTTAGGTAAGTTAGTAAGTTAGGTAACCATTACTACAGCTGGGTGATGACCTCTTGGGATTCTAGGGATATTTGCAGCTGTTTCTTGGGAGCTGTGTGTGTGTATCCTATATCCTGTCATTTTGACGATTATATTTTTCTTCATCGTAAAAATTTTTGTTGAAAAAGAATTTGTCTGATGTCCACCACTGGCGTACCTCTCCAACAGGCGTTGTGATCTGGTCGCCCTTATGCCTCGTAGAGCTTCTGCAAGTCTTTGTCCTGCCCTTGTTCGGTAAGCACCAAGTCTTAAGTCTTCTGTTATTATATGAGACATAGTCCTTGTAGGGATCTTCATTTCTCTGGACAAAATTTTTTTGTTTCCTGAGCGGATTACGGCGTATCCTCGCTTTGACAGCTTTAACTGCAGGTGGTGTCCTAGAACTACGTGGACGACCGCTCCTTGGTCTATCGTCGGTAGAAGACAGTTCATCATACCGCTTAATGGCCGGATGCACAAATTTGTCGACGTACAATGAATTCCACAGAAATATTATTAGCTGTATGCTTATTTAAAAGAAAAAATTTACAAAAGTGTTTACACGGAACTTCCCTCGCGAAACGAAGTTAAGTATCAATCAGTTCTAACAACTCACGGTAACTAGTCAATTCTAATTACTCTTAATTCATTTCTGATATAAGGATCTAGTAAAAAAAACCTGTGTAGTTCAAAACTGTATTCCCAATACTACGACGCAGTAACCTAATAAAGAGTGTAATCTCCATTATTATCAAGCACGCCTTGACAATGTACAGACATGCTTTCCACAAGCATCTCAACATACTCACTAGGTAAAGACCTCCATATCTGGCGAATGTGGCGACTTATAAGTGCTTCAGTGTTACGCGTTTTTAACTAAGCTTTCGCTTTATAGTAGCCCACAGAAAACCCAAGCCCAAAATGACACTTTATCAGAAAAAATTATGTCGCTCTAGTCGCGATCAATTTTGGCTCTTCCCAACTCAGTCGCTTTTTAATGCGTTTTGCAGAAAGCAAAGGTTTTTTTAGTGTGCTTCTGTTAGCGATCTTGCTTTTCCTTATTCTCCTTTTTATTATCATTAGTCGTTACACTAAGGTATATGATGTTAATAGTAATGTCGGATTTTTTTCAAATAATTTTGCAAATAATTGAATCTTGCTTTTTAGTAGTCCTTCGAGTTATACCTGTAACAGTACAGATATATTGGATAGATTTAATTATTATTGATAATATTAGGTCATTTTAGAGAGATTAACAGAGCTAGTTGAAAGCTCTTTCGTACAAATTTTAACCATGTGTCTGTCCTCCTAAAGGCCATAAAACTGAAAGGGCGGATTTTAAGACATTTTAGGGATCACTTATCATGGATTAGTTAAAACTTAATAGAGACTTAAATAGAATATGTATCTTCCCTATTTCAAAAAAGTATCAGGTATCTTCAAAAGGATCATTACATTGCGCGAGACAGAAGAAGCTCTTAGTTTACGACTGGTTAGAAAGAGGCAGATACCAGTGTCGTGTCTATAAAGCTTTTTGGTAATTTGCTAATTATCGCGAGATATCGAATATTCTTCTTTACTGATTAAAAAAGGAATAAAAATCCAGATTCAAAAATCTGTATTATCGTGTTCAGGATATTGAACGTTTGGGTTTTCCTACCCAGTGTTAAACGAAGGAGGTTTTTTCCCATGTACTTATTCAAATAAGCCTTAACCTTTATATAATGGATCAACAGTCTATTTAACAGAGAACAATAATTTAATTCTTCAAATGCCTAGTTTCCTGAGCAAATTTCTTATTTTTTAGTTTTATTGCTTTAGCGTTCTAAAAATATACTTCTCTTAAATGTATAAAAACCATGGCAACAGATTTCGACCCCCTTACGTCTCACACTCGTACCGGCGTATTAAGCTCGGCCTCTTCCTATTTGCTAATGGTCAGAGTACATTCGCAATTTATCGCACTAGACAGAGTCATCGCCAAATTGACTGAATTGGTCCGGGCGGGTCTCCAAAGGAGTACATTTCCTTTCAACTTAGTTCCCGTCGGGGAAACAAGTTAGTTAGCTAGATAACTCAGAGCGAGCGTGTTGTGCCCGGGGCACGAAAAGAAATTCAGTCAAGTGTATGACCAAACAAGTTCACACAAATTCGGTGTGATGTAGTGAGTGCGGGAAAAAGTCCTCTCATTCTCTGGGTCGTCAGTGCCCATTTCTCCAGGCAAAGTCCTGTTCTTGGTTCACGGAACCCCCATTTCGCCAGGCAACGTTCTGCTCTCTTTTGAGCCAGCAGCGCTCAAATATTAGTTTGGCCAAGAGCCTATGCAAGAAGTAAAGTCTCGCAATACAGTGTTACGCAAAACTAAAATGTCTTCTTACCACTGTCAGAATCCAGAGTTGTGTTATGTAAATAACTGTAAATATACATAGTGTTTAGTGAAATTGATGTCTTTTACTGTCTACAAGTCGCAGCTGCCAGAGATTGCGCATTCAGATGAAAATGAACCAGCAACCTATAGAAATAGTTTACAGTAAGGTGGAGGTAAGGTTTTGGTAGAGCCACTTATCCATCCAACTTGCAATTTAAATTTTTTTAATACTACAGGGTTTAAAAAAATTAAATTTTTATTTACATTGATACTTTTAGAAACAATTCTAATTTTTTTACAAAATTTACTTGATGAGCAATTACTAAATGAGCAACGTGCCCATCTTGCTCTTCCAGACAAATTCGAATTCTTTTTTTTATAGAATCAAAAATATTATTCAATTTTTCAGGAGATCTGTTGATTTTCTCAAACTTTAAAGTGATTCGCCCTTTCAGCTTCTCCAAATTTGGACGTGGGGTTTTAAAAATTGAATTTTTAATATGCGGCCATAAAAATAAATCGCATGGGGTAAGGTCGCATGATCGAGGTGGCCAGCTTACTGGTATATTTCGGCTAATAAGTAGGTCCACAAAAATTCTTGCAAAAAATTTAAATTACATATTTCGCTGCTGAAAATAAACTTGTCGGACTTCTTCATCATCTAATTGCTCGATAAATCATGTTAAAATTTCTTGTAGGTATCGATCCGCATTAAGAGTACCTTCAAAAAATATTTACCCAAAAGCCTTATTGCTGCCCAGATGCCAATTTTCTGAGGATGTAGAAACTTTTATATAAAAAAATGGGGATTATTTGAGCTCTACAATCTTATTTGCTGGGAATTGACATACCCAGAGAGGTGATTCCATCTCGTCGCTGAAAAATGTCTTCTCATATCCATTATTATTGTTGTGTAGGTTATCCATAAAACATTTGGAAAACTGTACTCACCGCGGTAGGTTGTTAGGAAGTAACTCTTATACATAGCTGAGATGGTACGCATGAAGATGCAGGTCCGATTTTAAAATTTATTGCAAGTGCCATAGAAAACATTTACTTGTTGACTTAGATGTCGAATTGGGGTTTGAGTCTGCCCTTCTACAATTTGCCTTACTTCCTCAATTTTTTCGTTGGTTCGGATTTTTGGTTGGCCACTGCCCTCTTTCCTATTAACATCACCGGTCTCTCTAAATAAACTTACGGAATTTGCTAAAACAGGATGAAATTGGTCGTAGTCCACTAACGCTTCAGGAAATTCCTCCAGAACTTCATGTACTGAATACACCCACTGGCTAAAGTCTGCCCAGCGGTAATTGACACTCGAAAGGAATGAAAAATAAATCACTATGATGCCGTAGGGAATTTTTAAAAATTCGGAATACTAAAAAACTATGTAGTACGCGTACGCCTATAGTTTTTTAGCATTCCGAATTTTTAAAAGTTAACAACGGCGTCACAGGAATTTTTTGTCCCTTCGTTCCGAGTGTCAATTACCGCTGGGCGTATATTATCAGCTCTCCTGTCAGTTCTAAAGTAATTTTCTACCATAAACGATCTTTGCTGGGGGGGGGGGGGGGGGTGATAAAACATATTTTAGGTTTTCTTTTAAGAAAATGCAAATTTATGTCAAATTTTTGACAAGAATAAAATACCTTTATCACCTTTTTCTGTACCGTGGGTATCCAGCGCATATTATTATAGTCTAATTAGGTATATTTAAGGTTATGTTCACTCAAAACATTATCGTTCAGATTCACTAAGAAAGTTTAGGATTTGGTACTGGCTTGAATTAAGATCTTATAGTTGATCAGTTATGTTTTAACAGGTTTTTGTCTTGTCATTGTTAAGTCGTCATTAAAAACTTGTGAGTTATTCTTATGTTTCAGCAATTTTCTTGGTTTTCAAATGATTTTCATCTTGGAACGAGTTGCTGTAATGAATTTAGTTCTATTATTATCGAAAGTACGAACTAAAATTGCCATTTTCTTTATAAATTTGCGAAAGAGCTCAGAAATAAATACATAGTATAAAATTTAGTTGTCTTATTCATACACTTGTCAGTTTAAAACTTTTGGTTGTCAAAGTAGACCGGACTAGCGTTGCAGAATCTGGCTGTTAATTATTGCTCTGACGTCATCCAACGTATCCATAGTTAAGTGCATACTGCGTAATGGCCATTATGTGGTTTCGACATCGTGCAACAATGGCATTTTTGGAGAGAAGACCGACAGTTATTTATGGGTAAGAATAATACAATAATACAATTCTGATAATTATGGCAACTATACATTGCGCGTCTAAAGTATTCCCTAAATGTTTTTGAATTGTCTTTCAAAGAATTTTTGAAAATATTTTTTTGATAAATTAAATGAATTGAAATAAGTGATTTTTAAAAAATTATTTTTCAACAAAATATATATTTTCGAAAAACTGGTTTTGTGGAAAAATGTTCAAAGATTCCTTTTATTAAATGGTCAGCGACGCCACTGTACTATGACCTTTTTCTCAAAAGCAGCACTCGAGAATCAGAAAGCAGGAAAGATAAAGCACCGAACCTATTTAGCTAGACAAACCTTATTAAGCTCTTCTGTTTCCCTCTGGCATAGCTTTTATTAATTATTGTCTTGCGGTTGTTGGTTCAGAATTAATCAATTCCAAGCATCTAATTTTATAGTTATCTTAAATTAATTTATTCTGCCAAATTAGACATAATTTTAGGATTGAAATTGAATAATTCCGCTGTTCTTAAGGGTTCCAAAGTCTGTGTCAGATTCTCTTTACTTCCTTGACTAAAGGGAATATTGTATTTGTCAAAAATCAGCTCTTGTGATTTTTTCAGTTCATCGCGTTGGAATTACGAAAAACCTGGTTTCCTGGTTTCCACTTGTCCGTCTGTCTCTCGGCTGGTTAGTTTGTCTATTGTCACAAAAACTTAAAAGCTGCTTGATCAAAAAAATGTTTGCACAATCATGTGTTTTTGTCACTTACGGTCATTATTGACAGAAACTGGAAGTTGATTTCATTGAACGATTATTATTTTTCCTAGCAACCAAAGTACACAAGCCGTATCTAGGCCGGTAAGTGCAACTTACCGCACTAGTGCAGTAAATAAAGTTGTGAATATATCTGCAGCTAAAAATTGACTAAAAAAATAACTCATAATATGGGTCATTATACTTTTAAGATGCCCTAAGCATTTGCTACTTGTCCCACATAATAAAATCAATTATAAGCTAGTGTTTTTGTTCGTAGAGGCGCCAAATACATAATTTAGAAATTTTAAGTATACGTAATTAAAATTGAATTAATTTTTATTGTAAAACTTCTATTTCAATAATATTTATTTTTTATCAAACTTCGCAGACCCCATGGATTTATTAAGAAAGGATTCGATGTTCCGTATACTGTGAGCGTATCGAACGTGAAGCCTGTTTATTTGTTGTTTGTTATGAAAACATCTTCCCCTAGAGGTACAGTTTACGAACTTTAAGGAAATACGTAACTGAATCAAGAACGGTAGTAGAAAGAGATAAAATAGCATTGGAGTGTTGGAGCTCAGAAGTGTTGCTGTCTCTGCTGGTTGCTTAGGAAATACGTCTGAACACTCTGTTACACGTACGTCTTTGTCTAATCAACTAGAAAAGAAAAAGTGCGCCTTGTAGATTTCTAAATGACTCGGAGCGACTTTAAATAAACCTTTAGAAATATCATAACCTATAAATAATAAAACCTTTTTAACTTAAATTTATTATTATTCAGCAGAAAAGAAAATATTTTAGGCCTTTTATTACTTTTAGTAAATCTTGTAATGGTTCTAACGTATTTTTTGTACACAAATACAAGGTAAAATAAGATGTGGCCAATGTTTACAAATTGGGTTTACAGTGACGCTTAGAGTGGTTTGTTTTGGCTTCAAAGAATGTTAAATCATCCCGTATCCATTCTTAATAAATCCATGGCAGACCCCATGTCGCCACCATGCGGTATCTATTAAATAACGATTTTTAAAAATGTATTTGCATTCAACGCGATTTTTTACACATAAACTAATTTGGCACAAAGTTAGCAATTTCAAAAATGAAAACAACATCCTTCTTTTGTCTACTACTTTTTTTTTAAAGCGTGGCGTAAGTTTGCCCACATTTTTCATTTTCTGTATCCTTCGTCATACTGCTCTTATATGAATACAGATTTTCTATAAACCGTCATATGTCGCAACTGCGCATGTAAAGAAACTCCTCATCCCTTAGTAGTGCGGGTGGTGACCACGGGGCGGCGTTGAATCTACCAAGTGCAACGGTTAATTATTATTTCCAGCGCTAAGCCGTGAGTGTTTATTGAGGTTATCCTGCGTCACGTCTTTTCTTGGTAAGTTTTTGCAGAATCTTAAAGTGATAGACATAGTGGTTAGGTTTTGATTGGGACACAAATTACGGACCCATGGTAAGTTATTTTGGGAAAAGATTTGTCTAATATGAGAAATTTATACTTCGTAACACGTATCCTTCGTCACGCTACTGGTCGTTACGAAGGGGACTAAAAAGTTACGAACGAGATTTTTTTGGTGCAATATGGAATTTTTTGCTATTTAATGGGCATTTCTGACAATTATTTTGTACGCTAGAACAAATTTATAACGTTTAACTTCTTATTTCAGTATATGGTGTATCGGTGTAATTGACAAAAATTAAAATGGCGCTAACAGCAGCGGAAAGGCAACATCGATGTAGATTGAAGAAAAAATCTGACACAGATACGCATGAAGAATATACAGAGCTGAGGATTTTACGTAGAAAATTAACTTCTAAAATTTTATACCGTCTACTCTGTGCATAAGATATAGGTTAACTATTTTTTGATAATCTTCAGTCATACTAAAATTGTCTTATCAAACCCAAACAACTTGGCCAAATTCAAAAAGGCGTTTGAAGAACTGTATTTTCGAATCATGTATTTTTGAAAAATTATTGTGTTTAAAAAAAATTTGAAACATTTTATTTCTGAGAAAATGTATTCTTGAAAATTCATCTTTCGAGCAATTTTTTGTAGATTTATTCATTTTCTCCGCCCTTGGCGGAGCAGAACTGTTGAAACTTCGGAACTTTGTAAGGAAGTTCGTAGCGCATTGACTGCATCTCTAACGACCGTGGCTCAATCATTCTGTTCGATAATTAAGAGTTTCAAATTGACATAATTATGAATTTAACTTTAGGGCGGAATAACAAGCCATTAGCAGAACATTTGCAACTTAGTTAAAATTTTAATAAAAATAACATATTTCGAAAGTTTTTGTTGAAAAATACGCTATAGGGGTATTATTAGGGGTCGTCCATAAACCACGTAACGCTCTTGAGGGGGTCGGAGGGATGACCACTAATGTCTACATGCAGTGGCACATTGAAGGGGGGCTGCCGGACCAGTGGCGCAGCCACGGGGTGGGGGGTGGGGGGGGGTGGGTTGGGGTTAAACCCCACCCCACCCCAAAGGCCTAAAGATTACCCTACCCATTTCCCAAATTAACGAAAAAAAAGCAATATTCTTTTGAATTTGTTTAGGTCTAAAACACGTAGTATCATACGGATTCATAAGTGAAACTTTAAAATCTCGAATACTTTCTTTTTGCAATACATTAACCTAAACCCAAAATCACTGAAAAATGGATATTCTTGGAAAAACTGGAAATTTCGATTTTTGCCCCAAATATTTCATGGTTTTTAATTTTTGTGGGGTCAAAATGGTTCAAATTAAAATCCTATATACATCATTGGAAGCTCGTCTAAATACATGATTTCCGTATTTTTTAGTTTCTTCATTCTTTATAGGAAGGGAGCAATCGCCGATTAAATTTCGATTTTTTAACTTTTTTTGCCCTCGACATGGGTACATTTGAATCACTCTGTATTTTTCTTATACAATTGTTCCCACTTTTTCAACACTATCTTATAAAAGGATAATCAGGCTTTAAAATGAATACCGAAGTGTATTTAAGAGGTAAAACCCTAATTTTTTTTTCCGACAAATTATATTTTTAACCGACAGTATTCCACACTATTTTCCTTATTTAGTGATTCTTTTTGGGTTTATTTAATCCGCTAATTACCTAAGAATACCTCTAGGGGTATAAATAAATAGGTTTATTTGCATTGGGGACACGTAAAATTTGAAAATTTTTGAATTTTCGAAGATTGCCATGAAAACAAAGAATTGCAATTTATTTACTCGAAATTATTAAGATATGAAAATTTCGCAAAAATACCAGTTTTTGTTGCAAAATTGAAAGGTTCCCGGACCAATTTCGGCTTGAATTATACATGAATAAGATTTTAGGAACCTTCTACTTTATGTGCAGGGATATTTCATTGTATGTTTAACACGGGAATTCGCTATGTACTCATTATGACTCATAAAAACACTTTTGACGACACAGCCAATGGAATCACGTTTTAGAAGTTTGGAAATCGCGCGAAAATTTGCATAATCCTTTTTTTTTGTTAGTAAAGGCCAAAATAAATGGATAACAGCAACCGCCATAAACATTTAATTTGTGTAGAGGATATAAAAAATATATATTTCAGATTTATTTGGGTTATAAACGCGTCGTCTTGTACCCTATAACACTGGTACATTAAAATAGAGTTTTGTACCAGTATTCGTCAGACGTAATGGACACTGTGGCGGCACATTTTAGAATTAAATTTGATCTACTTGTTTTAAGGGGCCTATTAGTATTATGATAAAGCTGCGTTTCAATTAAATTAAGAAATATCCGTGCCAGTAATCGTCATATCAATAATAAGACAAAATAAAAAGTTAAAGCCCTCTAAATAGTACTGACGAACGAATACTGGGTCAGTTGGTGACGATAACTGGGTATTTTTATTATAGCTAGAAGTCGACTTAACTATATATAGTGAAATGGACGTGGGGAAAGCGATTGACTCTGGCCAAATATCAGATATAAATATTTATTTTCAAAACTCACATAAAAGCGAGATTAAGAACTTTTAAGAATTTAAAAACCTTTTTTTTGTCAGTACCACTGTACAGCTAGGGGAAATAAATAAAAACTTTGGATTAGATTGTTAGACCCTAAAATGCTGAAAAATGTGGCAAGACCTACCACCGCGTACATTTACAGATGTAATTATCGACCCGTTTCTCAAATCGTATAAAAATCAGGAAAATGTCGATTATTTCTTGAAAATTACAATGTATATGATCATAGCAATATGTGATCAAAGTGATTTTTTCCTATTTCATACATATAAAAATGCATATACAAATAAAGTAGATAAGTAGTTTTAAACAACGGTGATTAGATTTTTTTTATCACTTTGAAAATTAGTTAAGCTAATAATATATATCTTTCATACCTTTATACATTATTACCGGAGAGAGAGTGCAAAAATATTACAATTAGGTAATTTCATTAATTTCATTAAAATTGGAAACTCATCGTGACATCTTGTGCCAAATAGCTGAAACTTAGCATTTAGTCTTTTTGGACATACCCCTAAATGAAACTCAGAGGGATAAAGATAGCTATCATTGGTCACAGGGTAAAAAGGGTAGTTCTTACGGGGATGAATAAAGAAATACTCGGTACCATTAGGTTACCCCTAAGATAAAGTGGATATTCAAGAGCAGTTCATAATCTACGTTCGTTTTAACTCTTTCTTTTAGTGTTCTAACTGTTTGATCAGTTTCTCTTATGAAAATTGTGCTCTTGGTTAATTTCTTGCAAATTTCATATAATCTTTTTTAAAGTGTAGTGAATATTTTTGGGTAAGACCATTTATTAATTTGTTACGGGTCTGACCAACTCGAGTGGGGATTTTCAATTTTTATAATTCGTGGGGATTATCAATAAAGCCTAGATTTTTCTTTAAAGTTTAACTTTTCTTTTGATTTATAATTTTATCTAAATTACCATTAATAGAATTTATTACCTCACATTCATTTAAGTAAACGCCTGTCTATATCTCTTCTCCTGTTTTAATTTAATCCAAGTTAATTATTTTATCCAACACATGACAGTTATGACTGTCATTATCAATGTCATTTTAGACAAGTAAACTATCAAATAACACACTAGTGAGTTATAATCCATAACTCACTAGTGAGTTATGGATTATAACTCACGTTCATATTTAAAGTAGTATTCTATTTATTTATTACTATTACAAACAGAATTCACATTGATATCGAAATTAAAGGAAAACGATAACGGTTTATTCGAATTTGAAGTCATTGTAAAATTCGTTGGTTCATTGGAACCAGACACTCCCATATCGGTACAGCTGCTGATAGTGCTAGAAGACGCCGACACATTAGAACCTTGTATTTTTTTTTGCAATTTGTATTTTGTTATGCACCGATTCTTCTAGGTATCCTTCTGCTACGTTAGTTTGCCATATTTTGAAATGTCTTTTTTCTTGTAAAGGTGAATAGTCGAGCGAAGCATCGAGTATTTGGTCCATAGCGACGATGGGGCTAATTTTTTTTGCAAATGTAAAAAATAAGCCAATAGAACATTTTCATCGATACCTTTTATCTTCCGTGAATTCATCCAAGACTCAAACATTTTGAACTCCTTGTCGTAAGCATCTCGGGACTTTTCTGGCAAAATCTGCATCGCTGCTTCTTCCGCTTCCGTAAGGATATCCTCAGGAACGTAATTTTCATCGGTTTCCTCCATTTTCTATAGATTTTTTTCTTCAAAAAAGCTTCCCTTTTCTGCAGAGAAAACTGACAAGTGTCAAAATTTATTTAAACATTTGCTAACAATGTATCATGCCCGTGGCAACCAAACAATCAACCAACTTTGAACAAAATGTAAAAAAATCACTGTCAAGTCATTCTGACATTTATAGGATACTGAGATGCAAGTAGCTTTGATTTGATCATGAAACTTATTAATTATTATCTCATAAAAAACGATTTCTTCCACTTGTCATCTGTTGGATAAAACATTGTATGCCACTCGTGTGTTATGTTTTCTAAGTCACTTGAGAACTTATACCACTCGGCCTGACGGCCTCGTGGTATAAATCTTTCTCGCGTGACTTATTTTCAACATAACACACTAGTACCATAAATAACTATTATTGTTCATTAATTTTAAGCTTACCTTTGTAAAGTCCATTTTTATTTTATTTTTGTTAATAGAGTTTAAGTGTTTTGAGACACAAGTGTTTTATTTGCTAAACAAAAGAGGCTATAAATTCATAGCAAGCATTATCTAAGAGCTAAAGTTCATTAAAGGCGAAATTGATATCTCGGGATAACTCGCGGGTCGCGAATCATTGGCCGCGCGTTCCAGTTCCTGACGAGTTCTGCCAGAGTTTGCTGACGAGTCTACACTTCATTATTTGATCAAGTTTGGGTTGGTAAGAGTTTTATATTTACTAACACTCTTTATTAACTTGATCCTTTGCCTTCGAGGCTACAAAAATCTTTAAGAGTGCTGTTGGGGACACCCAACGTTATTTAATTTCTATAATTCTATTTTTTATTTCTTCATAAATATTAACCAAGCACGTATAAAATCCCCTTCAAATAAAACAATCTTAAACTTCTACTTCTACCTTGCTAATTTAACCGCCTAAAAATACGCAGTTATCGGCGAAACATAAAGACCCTTTCAGTAAAAATATCTAAATAAAATCTTTCTTTAATTTTGTCTCTAGAACCGGCCCCTTTGTTCGTCGAATATCAAAGGCTTATTTTCCTTTGAAATGCTCTTATCTTTTAGTTTTATTACCTTTTCGTTCTAAAAATATACTTCTAGTATATGCATAAAAAACTAGCAAGTATGGCTACCAACTTAAAACTCCCTGCCTCTTCACTTCGTTGTACCGAAGTATAAGAACAACCCCTTCGCGAATCAAAAGGTATCAGCTTGGATATCATTAGTAAGCCCCATAGCCACGCAACCTGTAATTGGCCAAGGCTGGCCAAACCCTTCTCTGAAGGGATCGTACTTTTCATTCTAAATCGGCCGCGTCGGAGAGACGAGTTAGTTCTTCAGTCAACTCAAACTAAACCGGTTGTGCCGCAGGCACAGAAATAAAAGTCGGTCAGAAGTATGACCAATCTCTAGCACAAATTAGGTGCACAGTGTAGTGAGTTCGGGAAAAGATAGTCCGCTCTCATTTTCTGGGTTATTACAACCACTGTTTCTTAAGGCAAAACGCCTATATTCTAGGGAAAAAATCCCTTTCTATTCGGGTTTTCAGAACCTTCTGTATTCGGGTAATTAAACCCACATTTCTACAGGCAGCGTCCTGATTCTCTTTCGAGCCAAGCTCAAAGAACTTTCGGCCTAAGAGCCAACTATTGATTTTACATCAAAAAGTAAGATCTCGAAATGTTATGAAGACATGAAATTTTGCACAATTGTAAAAGTCAAGAGTTGTGTTATGTAAATATGTAAATAACTGTAAATATACAAAGTGTGTAGTGAAACTAACGTCTTTCAATGTCTACAAGTCGCAACTGCAGGAGATTGCGCAAATGAGATGATGCTAAACCAGCGATCTATGGAAATAGTATACAGTAAGGTGGAGGTAGGGTTAAAATAGAGCCTTATCCATCCAAGTGCCTTGCCTTCATAATTGAGATTAATATAGGTAGTTCGAAATATCATCTTTTATGTTACAGACAGGATTTATTAATTAACGCTACCATATTCTCCATCGAGGTTCTGATCTGTGACAAATACTTGGACATTTACCTTACATTATGTCGATTTTCGTGTAACGTCCTGTAGAATTAGTCACAATCACAATAATTATAGTCGTAGTTTTGTAAAGTTACAAGGCGTACTACAACCTCAGATGGCTACAATCTACAACACCGCAAATTTGATTAACAAATTTTATATGTCAGTTATAAAAGAATAAAGTCGGCTAATTACCGCCAATAAATTTATGTTTAATTACATATTCGCAACCAGCAGACCCACATAAAATTAAAAAGATATTAAGCCTTGATCCCTCCCCCACTTAATCAGTCCATAAACGTACATTTCGAAATATGTTTTAATGAAAGCCAATAGTGTCATGTCCTGAATAAGGAAGGCAAAAGGGGCCTTGTCGTATCCGATGCATATTGATGATGATTAGCAGCAAAGACAAGCTCGAACCCGGATTTACGGCAAAAGCCTTTGTGTCGAGCCACCTCCCGCACCAACTAAAGAGGGTTATTGCTTATTCCACTCCCGGCGAAGGTCTTAATGAAGTCCCGATCCCGTGTAAGGGCGGCCTGATGTATGATAATGCAGTCTTATTTTGTATGTAGCCACATATCCGGGAGGCTAATTTGACGCTTCTTTAGAATATATTATCCGACGTCGGCTGCTGGGAGCCTGTTCGCACGCCGTTTAACCGGATTAAATTACTTTTATGGGTACGTAAGTTGATTTTATAGAGGAAAGAATTTAGATGATAAAATGGTCGAGACAGTCAGTTGTCGACATTAAATATGAGAGGTAATTTTCAATCGTCAACTCTGTTGACATCGTTTTTTACCATGGCAGTACAGAGGTTCATGCCCTACAAAAACTCCTTCAAGAATTAGGAAGTTTCCATCTTTTTCTCATTTTCTCTTAATAAATAGTCCTCAAAATGTAAAAAATGTCTGTATTTTTCTGTTTTAGTTATCTGTAGAAATAAAAATGTTATCGTCCTCCAAGGTTTGAGACGCCACGCTCACGTTGACTGAGGCTCGATGACGTCACAACACACAACTCGGTCAACAGCGGAATAGGCGCCCGTTTATTGTTTAGTACTATTCTTACCGGACAGGACACTGCGTACGGTCGTTGTAGTTTTTGCTTGTTTAATATTTTAATCATCTGTAAGTACTATGTTGTTCCAAAATGCACCAATACCAGTGTAACTAATAGTCCCAATAAACATTTTTGACAAATCTGATATTATATTTTCGAATATAATTAAGCGTGAGGTGATGCTAGAAGATATTTATAATATATATGCGACACAAAATGCATATCATAACACATAATTTTCCATAATTTACTTTATCTATGGGTTACACGATGTACGGGGTGCGCTGAAGAAATATCTTATTTTTTGAAATGTTTTAAGAAAAGAATTAAATCTATATTATTCTTCAAAAAAGCTGCTAGCCAGTTGGTTTAAACCAGAGCCATAAAGCTTAATCACACACACAATCAATCAATCAGTATAATTAACTTCATTTTTAGCGATTTAAAACAGACCTCACATTTAAACTTTGCAAATAAATCCAGACATTCTAAATTCCAACGGAATTAAAAGACTTTTATTTTCAGTTGCAATATTCAATTCGCTATTTTGAATGTTTTAGAAAGCGTAATGTTTTTATAAATGGTAAACTCGCAAAAACTCTCAAACAACATTTTATTAAAATGGAACTGTTTTTTGATTTCTCTTTTCAAAATTGGATCCCCTAAAAATTTAAAGCTCTACGGCAATGAGTACCACAAACCAAAAACTAGTTACAGACAGACATGTACCCCGACAAATATTTATAAAAGTTTACTAAAAATTGAACGGTCTTTTTTTTAATTTTGAAGATATTTTTCAACATTTGACCCTCTTAAAAACCCTCAAGCCCTACGCCAATGAATACCAAAAACTAATCAGCTCTATCCTCCATACATGTACACCAACAAATATTCCTGAAAGTTCAGTGAAAACAATTGGTTATGAGGGTTTGATTCATACATCACAACCAACAATAATAAACAAATAAATTAATTAATAAATTGAAAGAATTAATGGATTTTCCTAGTGTCAAAAGAGGGTATAAGAACGGATACAACATAGGTCAAACATACTTTGGAAGCTTAGCTCCTCGGATCCCGGCACTACTGTATAACGGATTATTCGCAAAAAAAATCCATTATCATATCAATAATATCAATTTTGAGTAGGACACAAGCCGGGCGCGTAGTAATTAAAAATTTAACATAGTAGAAATTGAATAAGTTCGTCAATTTTGACTATTTTTTTTGTTTGAAAGATAAGTGAAAGACTATTAAATGATCTTGAAGTAACTCGATATTTCTGAAATAGGAAACTTCCTAATTGAAGATTTAATCCTTATAGATGCTATTGAGTAGAATTTACATTGTAGATTTAAAATTATTGATTGGTTTCTAGCATAGGTAAAGTTATTTCTCCAGTTTGGGGGGGGGGGCTGCACCCCCCCCCCCCCTGGGTGCGCCACTGATGATATGTCTAACCCCAGAACAATTAATATTGGTGTGCCGCATATATAAATGACATGCCTAATTATATCAACGATAGGATAAAAATAATGTTTGCAGATGACACAACAGTTATGTTAAAAGTAACGATTGTTATTAATCTGTTTTATGCGTGGTGTGCTTCCAATAATCTAATTTTAAACGTCAATAAGACAGTTCGTTTAAACTTTTGCAGTTCAATTGTTAAACCAAAAGTGGAGGTGGAGACTCTTGAAAGCTCCAATACAACTAATTTTCTAGATCTATGTCTGGATAGTTTGGTCAACTGGAGTGCACAGATGAACTGTACATAATATAGCAAAATTAATATACATTATTATGTCAGTTGAAACCCACAGTCAATCAGGAAACACTTATAAATATGTATTATGTACTTACTTACAGTCATCTTAATTATAATTCTCATCTATGAGGAGAGGCTATGGAGTGGGAAAGAGTCTTCATTTTGCAAAAAAAAAAGGTCACTCGATGCATTTATAATGTCGGCTTTCGAATTAGTTGTAAACCTATATTTATTGCGGAAAAAATAGTGTCTCTCTATGTATATTATATACATATATAAAACTTTATTATTTGTAAAACAGAATTTTACAAATTTCCAACAAATCACCAGAATATGCTGGGAAAAAAAGGTTTTAATAAATTGCCAAACGTATTGAGGAATCTGGAGTATGACAAATTTAAAGATGAAGTTAAAAAAGGGTTTTAAACCAGTGTAACTATTTAACCAAAGATTTTTTTTCAAATGACCCCTATATAGATTGTAAGTAAGCGTTCTGTTTGTAATTACTATTAGCGTGTTTGTCTGGTGTAACCTGTAAGATGTTTTTTTGTTGTAGCTACTTTATTTATGTTATTTTACACTTTGACAGATATTAGGTTACTAGGCTTGGAATGACGTATACACATTTACTATGTAGGTATAGCTAAAGTATTAATAAAATGAGTACTAGAGTAGGTATTGTCACAAAATATATTTGAAAACTATTTTTGTGTTTCAGCTTCAATATTGACCTCCCTCTTAAGCTCTGGCCTATCTTCAGCCACCCCTGCAAAAATAATCTGGCGTCGCCACTGCTAAAAAGGTCTAAATTTTATACAGCTGCTTTCTCTGAAAACATTTTCCATTAAAAACTATTCGATGTCGTTAAAAATATAAACTAAATAGCAAAATCCCGATTTTTTCTGGATATTTCCAGAAATAACAGGAATATCTAAAATTTTAAAACAACACATCCAACTAGCCAATTACACAAATTTGTTCAATTAAAATATTTTTTTATTTGTGCCGTTTTTATACATCCGCCTATACATGCTTTTTTAATAAAAGAGACACTATTAAACTTGTCGACTGTTCTAGATCTAAACTTTCCCAATTAACATTAAAAGCACTCGATGTAAAATAAATTTTAAATAAGCTTTCCAGAAGCTTCTCTATAAATTCAAGAACAAAATGCTTTGCCACATACCAGTATTGAGAATCATGCTTTACCGCGTAATGGTCGTTAAAATACCTAGGCTATGTCGGTTTTATTATAACACTATATTTATTAAAAATATCTTAAAATAATTTGGTATGATAAAAATTGTTGTATAATTCAAATACTGGTTTATTTATCTGGAGCAGCCAGGGCCGCATTTACGCGCACACTATCTAGGCTGCAGCCTATGGGCCCGCACCACAAAAAAAATGTTTAGAAATTTTAATTTTGAATATGCCAAAATAAAAAATGTCTTAAAATGTTTTAAAACTAGGGTTACGATCATAAAAGACGTGGACGCAGTTATTTTATGTGGACTAATTCTGCTAAACTCTTCAGTGAACAGCTGATATGAGTTGAGTCAGTTGAGTCAACATTCAGGAATCTCAATCGCTTGGCGGGGCGTGGGAACTGGAACTTGGAAAGTGAACTGATCCAGGTCAAGGCTTTTTACTACAAATTTCAAAAAGATGAAATTATTTAGATAAATTATTAGCAGTAAGATAGTTATGAATTTGAACATAAATGACTTTTTCTAAAATTTTGGAAAGTATTGACAACAAACTTATAGGCCGCATGTCAGAGAAAGCAACAGGGTTAATTACTTTAGGTATAAGATGTATGATGGCCTCTCTCCAGCTTGTGGGAAAGTTACTCTGCTCTAAACAAGAATTCATTACATGACAGATCTGGTGCAGAATAATTGACTGACAATAAATAATCATTTCTAAAGATCATTACCAGCAGCATTGGATTTAATAGAATCTATTATTCTTTCGATATCTGTAACAGTGACTAATATTTATTCCAGGTTTAAACATTGCTATTACTAAGTATTGTAATTTTATTTAATATTCTGGCAATTGCCATTTTTATTGTTTAGAAAGGGAAAAAATGCTAAGCTCTAAAGGTAACTCAACCCGATCTTTGGTACCAACGTCCATTTCTTGTAAATCACGCCACCATTTCTTATCACTCTGATTGAACATAGTTGTAAAGGAATTTTTCTTCTCTCGCCTTATAGAAGCCAAAACAAAATTTCTTACTGGTTTATATCGATTGTAGTTTTCTTCGTTTCTAGTATTTTTAAATTTTGTTGATGCTAAATCACGCCCTTTCATCATTAGCTTTATAACGTCTGTCAACCATGGAGCCTTTGACTTGCTGACTCTTATAGTCCGCAGACGCGCATGAATGTTGAAATTATTTATAACATTGTCTGTAAAAAATTTAATTTTCTCATTAATATCATCAGAATAACAAAAATTATGGGATATTAAGCAAATGCAATAAAAATGATGATGATTAAAGTATTTATTCACTACTTTTAAGCGATTTTTTGTTTGTATTTATTAATTCTTATAGTAAGATCACGAAAAACAAGTGTGTAATCAGAGTAATGAATATCAAACTTATATAATCTGATCCACAAGAGTTAGGGATATTTATAATTTTTGAATAAATAACCAGTTAAGTTGGATTGTTTTTATATTAACAGAAAATATATTTAATAACATACAAAAATTAATACTTTTTTCTTAACAAATTAAATTTAACAAAATTATGAAAGTTTAAAAAAATGAGGTGCAAAAATATCGTCGCTGGACGATAATAATGAAAAGAAATAAATAGGTGGAGAAGCCTTCATGTGCGGCAATAACGGCTTGGCAACATCTTGGCATGCTATCTATGAGGTTATTATACAGTTCCTGAGGGATTTCATTCCAGAGCCGAGGTAAAAGGGCTCTTAGCTATTCAAATTTTCAACGGCCGGTCTATGGTCATCCAGCCATTGTTGAAACATATCCCAAGCATGCTCGATGCAGTTTAGATCTGGCGATAATGGAGGTAGTGGTAAGTGCGGAATTCCGTCATTTTCTAGGGCATTCAAAACTTTAGAAATAGAACAAAATAATTCAATAATTTTTTTAGACCTAACAATAAAAAAGAAAAATAATAAGCATGATTTTTCAATATACCACAAACCTTCACACACTGATATCACCATACACAATAAATCTAGTCATCCATATACTCATGAAATCTCCGCTTACAACTCTTTTGTCCATAGACTTATTAACATATCACTGTCGGAAGAAAATTATAATAAAGAATTAAATATTATTAAACAACTGGCAGTAAATAATGACTATAATACTAATTTGGTTAATCAAATTATTAATAAAAAACAATATAAAAAAGCTATCAATTCAGCATATCCTACAACAAAATCAAAAGCTGCACTTAGGTTCAAAACACTCACATATAAACTTACAGAAAAAATCAAAACACATTTAAATAAACTAGATTTGTATATTGCTTTCAAAACGAATAACAAATTAGGAAAATTAATAACAAACAACAAAAGCAAAATTTAAAAAGAACAAAAATGTGGTGTATACAAACTTAAATGTGGCAGTCGTCCAAAAATTTACATTGGACAAATAGGTAGAAGTTTTGAAAAAAGACTTGAAGATCACAAAACAAGTTATAACAAAACATTTAATAATTCACATTACTCTCTACATTTGAATATCGAACAACATAGTTGTGATGATAATTTGGAAATTTTACAGTTAGAAAACAAATCTGTAAAACTTAATTTTTTATAAAGTATGGAAATAAATAAATGTAAAAAAATAACCATATTATTAAATGACCAGCTGGACTTTAATAGTTCCCCATTGTAAAATTTATAATTTGTTGGAAATTCCACCAGCAATAAAACGGTATTGAGGTATACTCTATAACTTAAAATTGTAAAATTATAGGACATTACCTAATTCTAATTGTATTGTAAACATAATCACCAGGTTGTAGAAATTTAGGTAAAAATTTGTTGAGTATTTAATATATATAATACGAACAGTTTAGTTTATTCCAACCATGCGAAGAAGACGCTGTCTGCCAGATTCTCCAACGCTAGTCCGGTCTAATTTGACAACCAAAAGTTTTAAACTGAAGAAAAGAAAAGGGCAATTTTAGTAAGTACTTTCGACAATAATAATAGAACCAAATGCATTCCAACAACCCGTTCCAAGATGAAAATCATTTGGAAACCTAGCAAATCGCTGACAGATCAGTAATTCATAAGTTTTTAAGGACTACTTATTAACAATGACAGCACAAAAACCTGTCAAAACATAACTAATAAACTAGAAGGTCTTAATTTAAACCAGTACTAAATCTTAAACCTTCTTAGTGAATCTGAAGGCAGTGTTTGTTTTATGAATACAAATTTAGTGAAGATTTAAACACGTTTGTTGTAATTTTGAAATATTTCAGGTGGAGCAGTAAATGAAAACTAAATCTAGTATTGGGACGTAGAATAATCATGTGCAATTTTTTAGAAGACTTATTTCGTCTTTGTAGTCGTTAGTCAAAAAATTATGAACTTTGACAATTTTGTATCTTATATATATACAATGGCAGCAAAGTTTAGTGAAAGTACCTACCTATTGTTCTAAAGCTCATCCTCTTGCAGTGAATTTTAGCATTTTAGGGTTAATACAAATAGAAATTAGGCAAAAAATCCACTTTGATAATACTGTCAACAAATTTAATGTCCTTAAAAATAAAATCTGATTGTCTAGTCTCATATTTCTAACAAAATTCTCTTTTACCACAGTTTTTACAAATGTATTTTAATTTTAAAACGAAAACTAGTTAAACCGCTGGCCTTTTAAATTTATACAAAATATTCATTAATAATTCGCGCTAATTAAAGTGAATTTCTATATAGAGAGGCACTTTATTAACGTTGTCCGCAGTAGCATAAGATTTAAAGTTTCACAATTAACAAGCTTAAAAGCACTTGCTGTGAAAAGAATTTTAAATGGGGTTTTATGGAGCTTTCAGCAACGTACGAACGAGCTCGTTCCACACATATTCTGGACGGCAGTATGTTGCACTAAGAGTTCTTCGTGGGATCTATATGTATACGTTCACATTCAAAGAAGTGGCAATGCTATCACAGGGCCGTCTCACGAAATTCTTGAAATATAAGTACTGGATAAATACAAAATTTTTGAAAAAAAGAACTAACAATTTTTTTGGATAATACTAATTTTAAAAGCATACTTTTTACAACAGTATTTTTTGAGTATTTTTTTCTACAAGCCTTTAATTTGTATTTTTTTATCAAAAACACGCTTTTTCAAAATGCATGCATTTTTAGAATGTTGTTGAGATCATAATGCTGACTATTTTCTTTCACAGGTATCATAAATAATGTCTATATGATTGTGGCGGGTTCATATTGAAAAGATTTATTATTAGAGTGTTGCGCTACTCTACTGTTAAGAAAAATTAATATTTTTAAAAAATAATAAAAGTCACTGCCTTGAAAATACAAAAACAAATCCTGAAAAGAAATGTTCTGTACACTGTCACTGACTTTGAAACCCAACCTAAGCAAACTTTCGTAAAGATTTATTTAAAAGTCATTAGGGTAATTATTTTAGTTTGAAACTTTTCTAATAAAAACCATTTCATTTTCTAAACTATCTCTATCAGAACAAATCATTTTAGCTCTGTCATATAAACTTTTTACTACACCTGTTTTTACTGAAGGAGCATGATTTGAGTTAAAGTTTAAATACCTATTAGTATGTGTTGGTTTCAGATATACTGAAGTTTCAATTCTATTATTTTCTTTAAAACTAGAATATCTAAGAAAGGCAAAGGGTTATCACTATCCATCTCTGTAGTAAACAGAATAATCGGTTCCCGAGAATTAATGTAGTCAAGAAAACCATGCAGATAATCGGCGTTATGTTGCCAAATAGCAAAAATACCGTCAATATATCGCCACCAGACCGTCGGCCTGTTTGGATGCATCCCGACAACATTACTCTCGAAATTCTCCATAAAAATATTACTCATTAATGGAGAAAGTGGTGAACCCATTGCCATACCTAAATCTTGTTGATAAAAATCATTACCTAACTGAAAATATATCGTTTTAATACAAAAAGTTAATAACTAGTATTTTATTAACGGATAATTTAGTTCTCTCGCGTAAATTATTATCATTTTCTAATCTGTTACGCACAATAGTTAAAGTTTTATCTTCCGGTACATTAGTGAAAAGACTCACTACGTCAAAACTAACCATCAAACAGTTATTATTCAAATTTATTTCTCCTATTCTTCCGATAAAATGTTTAGGGTTTTTAATAAAAGAATCAGTATTGCCTGCTAACGGATTTAGAATGTCTAATAAATATCTAGCCAATGAATGGCATGGGGAATTAATCCTACTAACTATTGGCCTAAGAGGTATATTAGGTTTATGAATTTTCTGTAAGCCAAAAAAATGTGGAGGTTTACTATAATGCGGTGTTAAGCTCGACCTTTCCAAATCTGTAAACTCATTTTTATGTTTAAAAAGCAACCTATAAATTTTATTGTCAATACTTTTTGTTGGATCTCTTGCTAACTTTGTATAATTGCCGGAGAGATTAGGTCTCGAAAAAACCTATTTTGATCAGATTAGGTTTTAGACAGAGAGATGGATTAGGGTCAGGCAAACTTTTTATAATTAAAAGTCATTGACATTTGACATGGATTCGTTTTTTGTATTTTAAACGCAGTGACATTTTTTTTAAAATATTAACTTTCCTTAACAGTAGAGTGGCGTAACACCCAAATAATAAACCTTTTCACAGGTGTCATATTTTTTACCGTTTAGGAAATCTGGGTAAGAAGAAAACCTGAGCAAACCTAAGCAAACCTAACTAGACAACGCCCCAAAAAGGTAAATGTGAGTAGACTGCTTATGTGCAGCCGAAAAACAGGTTCCTAGTCCCTTCCCTTCAGTTATAGACCTATCTCTCATCTCTCTGTTGTCAGCAAAGGTATGGAAAAAGTCATCAACTTGCAAGTTCTAAAATATTTAGAAAAACACAAAATCATACATGACAGACAGTACAGATTTAGTCATCAAAGATCCAAAGCTGATCTCCATACCTTTGTCACACATAACTGTACCTGGAGCGGTAGCTTTCTCTCTAATGTGCGCATATCTGTCCAGGTGGACGGTCACTCATCTAACTGCCATGCTGGCGTATCCCAAGATTCAATCCTGGCACTAACCCTATTTCTTCTTCATATTAATGACCTGCTCTCTGCAACCACCAATCCCATCAACAGTAACGCTGACGATATGACTCTTCACGCCAACATTAATTTCCCCAGACAAGTCCCAAATCAAGAGCTGGATAATAAACGCAGATCTATGCACCTATGCCTTTCCCAAAATCTTTAATTAATTTTAGACTGGAGTGCCAAAAGCCTTGTTCAGTTCAACGCCTCTGTTGGGGAAACCCAACAGTTCGTTTACATTCTATTTTTCTGTCTTTATTCCCAATAAATATTAAAAATCAATAAAGAATAAAACCTTTTGCAAATAATAAAATTCAAGCTAGCATCTCTTGTTTATTTTACTTTTATTTTAAATACGTAGTAGTCGGCTACACAAACCCTATTTCGGAGAAAATATCTAAAGAAAATCTATTTATTCCAAACCGGCACCTTTGTCGGCGAAACTTCAAAAGCCTAGTTTCTTTAGAAAACTTTTTATCTTTTAGTTTTATTGCTTTAGCGTTCTAAAAATAAACTTCTCCTAAATGCACAAAAAAGCCAGCAAACATGGCTACAGACATCCTACGCCTATCTCTTCACCTCGTCGTACCGAGGTATTAACGATCCGCCCTTCCTAATTTATAACAAATGAAATAATATCTGCTAAAATATAATTCGTAGGCGTCATCGCGAATCTTACCCTAATTGGTCATCCCCTAACAGACGGGTTCCCTAAGGGGTGGTACTTTTCATTTCAACTTCGTTGCCGGCGGAGCTTCACTTCAGTTGACTAGTCTACTCAACGGGAGAGGGCCGTGGTCGCGTTGCGGCTAGCGACTTGACGAAAGTCGGTCGAGTATATGACCAGTTCAATTAGCAAGTTAACTCAGAGCAAGAGTGTTGTGATCGGGTCGCGTCGAGCAACTCGACGTGACGAAAAGTTTGTCAAGTGTCACACCCATCGGGTAGAGAAGTAGTGAATTCGTGAAAAAGTTCCGTTTCTCTCGGGTCATCAGTGCCCATTTCTAAACAAGGCATAGTCCTGTTTCTTCGCGGTTCACAGAACCCCCCATTTATCAAGGCAAAGTCCTGTTCTCGGGTCGTCAGCACCCATTTTTTCAGGCAAAGTTCTCGGGTCACCAGAACCCCCCTCTCTTTCAAGCCTTCAGAGCTCAATCCCATCAAGGCAAATTAACGTCCTTATTTTCTTTCGAGCCATCAGAGCTCAAGAACTCTCAGCTCAGTGATATTTGGATCATAGCACGCTCTAAATCTTAATACTTCTTCTGGCCGTCAGTGCCTAAACTTTCGATGGTGTTGGCATCACTTTCAAACATGACTATGATATCAGCTGGCAACATATTAGGCACTTCAATAGCCACATCAGCAGCTAAAAATCTTGTTTTTACTTCTCCCCTTCCAATGTTTCTCAAATAAGATATAGCGAGTACTGCTCCCCCATCTGGTTAGCGGCATCACCTTCGACACTTGACATCCCCGATTATATCCAAAAGAGAGCCATTAGACTGAAATACTCCCGCGTAGGACACATAACATAATATAAGCAGTTCAGTTAACTATACAAAAATATGTCTACTGCGTCCCTGCTTAAACTCTTTCAACACACATATTCATTTCATGTCGAAACGAATTTCAGCGTCAAAGGCTTTAAGCCTTTATTAGAGACTAATTTAAGTTTAGAAGTTCACTCTCCGCGGCTTTGAATAACAATACACCCGCCTCTTCGGCTAAATTACTTCTTCTTTCTTTTCACACACGCAGCCTGCCGTTTCGAGTTTTCGAACCGACCTCAATTAATCATGAATGCTGGATATCTTTTGTTAACAATTTATAAAGGTAAGACAGAGCTGGTGGTAAGACGAATTGCGTAGTTTTAAACGGAAATTTGTCACTTACCTAATGAGTTGTTAAAGAAAAATAATTATTGCCATAGGCGCCGAAATCAGGAGGAGAAGCAAACTCTTAAAAAATTCAACAAAAACGATATTTTTGTCATTTCTTTTTTATATGTATATAAATTTTGCGCTGGTCTTACAAGCTAGTGTGTTGGCCACCACATTTCTTATGTATTAATTAAATTACTTGAGGTGAGAAAGGCTAAATCAAATAATTCCATAGAAATCAGACAACATGTACACACTCAAATTATATAACATAACAACTTGCGAGTCGCATTGTCACTGATTGTGATGATTGTTATTGTCTTTTCACTTAGAGCTGTTTCTGGTAGTAGTGTAAACGGTCATAGCATGAAACTATCAAGGAGAAAGAGAGCCGATAGTGCCCCAAGTTACTTGAGGTGAGAAAGGCTAAATTAAATAATTCCATAGAAATCAATAAACATATATCGTACATACTCAAATTATATAACATAACAACTTGCGAGTCGTATTGTCACTGATTGTGAAGATTGTTATTATCTTTTCACTTAGAGCTGTTTCTGGTAGTAGTGCAAACGGTCATAGCACGTAACTATCAAGGAGAAAGAGAGCCGATAGTGCCCCAAGTTACTTGAGGTGAGAAAGGCTAAATTAAATAATTCCATAGAAATCAGAAAACGTATCGTACATACTCAAATTATATAACATATCAACTTGCGAGTCGTATTGTCACTGATTGTGAAAATTGCTATTATCTTTTCCCTTAGAGCTGTTTCTGGTAGTAGTGTAAACGGTCATAGCATAAAACTATCAAGGACAAAGAGAGCCAATAGTGACCCAAGTTACTTGAGGTGGGAAAGGCTAGATTAAATAATTTCATAGAAATCAGGAAACATATATCGTACATACTCAAATTATACAACATAATATCTTGCTAGTCGTATTGTCAGTGATTGTGAAGATTGCCATTATCTTTCCACTTGGAGCTGTTTCTGGTAGTGGTATGCATGAAACTATTAAGCATGAAACTAGCATGAAACTATCAAGAAGAAAGAGAGCCGATAGTGCCCCAAGTTACTTGAGGTGAAAAAGGCCAAATTAAAGAATTACATAGAAATCAAACATCATATTACATACTCAAATTATATAACATAACATACATATTGTCAGTAATTGTAAAGATAGTTATTACCGTTCTAATTAGAGCTGTTCCTGATAGTGTATAAACAGGCTTAGCATGAAACTGTCGGAAAGAAAAAAGTCCACAGTGCTTTAAGTTACTTTAGCTGAGAGAAGTCAAATTAGAGAATTATATAGAAATCAGAAAATATACTACTAAAATGACACAACGTAGCTTGCGAGTCGTATTGTTACCAATTGCGAACAAAGTTTTAAAAGGTCACTGTTATTACTGCTCCAATTAGAGTTGTTTCTGGCAGTAGCATTACCTAGCTTACCACGACAGGGTTATACAGAATAAAAGCCGACACTGCTCTGAATTACTTCAGCTGAAAGAAGCCAAATTTGAACAGTTACATGAATGCTAGAAAATATATATCGTCACACTCAAATTATGTAACTTAACCAACTTATGAGTTATAGTCACTAGTTGTGAAGAATGCTTAATGGTGCTCCAATTAGGGCCGCTTCTGGTACTAGTATTTCTAGCTCTGCTCAGCTTGCACTTTTGGAATCTTTATATTTGAACTATTCCAAAATTTTTTATTTTGAATATTCTTTCAGAATTGCATACCTACCTATGCAATTTTGTAGCTTATTTTGTACAAAAAAATAAAAGGTTTTTACTTGATTCAAACTTATTTGTGAACATTTTATACAGGGTAAGTTTTTTACAGTGTTACAAGGCGATATCTCCAAAATGGTTTAAACTATTTTCATGAAATTTTGATGATTTAGGGAGATTAAACATATTTTTGATATTTACCCCTCTCTCTAATTTGAGGGATGGGGGGTAACTTTGGAATTTTTATTTCAGAAGTATTATTCGTTTCCATAGAAATGCGATAGTTTTACTTAAGATAGTTGAGAATTTTGACGTTTTAACGATTGCTCCTCAGTTTATTTTTCAATTAAACGTGCAAGCGAATTTTAATGTGCAAGTTGATATGTTGTTAATTTTGGGGGAGTGCAGAAAAGGCTACAGCGAAGCTGCACTAGTGTAGGCGGAGAGGTTTCCTAACCCGAAATCTCACATGGCATTTAAAAGGCTGGAAACCAGAAGTCGTACTACACTGGCAGTCTGAAGACGAAACCACGAGTTCCGAAGCGAACTAAAATGGACTAAAATAGGGCAGCTGGCGTTTTAGGAGCGGTAGCGATTGACCCGCATGTAGGTACCAGAAGGTTTGCTAGAGATGCCGGAATGAGTCAAAAATCAGTTGTGACCATATTGTACGTGTACAATTTTCATCCACACCACATTACACTCCACCAAGAACTATATGGGCAAGACTTTGGAAATCGCGTTACATTTTGCAATTGGGTCACAACGCAAATGCAAGGAAATAACAGGTTCCTAATGAATGTTATTTCTTCTGACGAAGCTACTTTTCATAATTGTGGGCAGGTAAGATTTTATACTTATCAGTAGAAACTTATTTTTTTTTTGTTTGGTCGTTTTCTTTAGGAAACTATACACAATCTGCACTACTGGGCGTCGGAAAATCCCCACTGGATGACAATTCTGCCAAATAGACATCCCTGGTATAATCAGGGATAAGAGTTATTGGTCCGCATTTCTTTAAGGGGCATTAAATGGAGAAATGTACACAGATTTTTTAAGAAACCAATCAGCTCAATTATTAAACCTAAACACAAATCTTGACATGTGGTTTCAACATGACGGAGCTCCACCCCATTATGCAATACAGGCCCGTAATCATTTGAATTAAATATTTGAAAACAGGTGGATTGGACGACCCAGTAAACAAACGGCAGTCGGCCGCCTGTTGGCACTGGTGGAAAGTCGGCGACTATTTTTGCCATTTTCTGACTACATACGGTACGCGCGTTTTTCCATGCGATGAATTGCGAGTCTTCAACCTAAAGCGTCATGGACTGTTCACCAGAAACGATACTTCAGTTTCGAATCGAACGCGGTTACGATTCTGGCAGCCCAGCTGCGAAAATCAGCTTCGAAAATTGCATTCGGTTCTTAAGCGGCTGACCGGACGGTGCGACTCAATAACAATGAATCGCCATTTTTTTGGAAGCGTATAGACGTGTTTGGTGCATTTTTTATGTACCTACTGTTCAGTTGTTTGCCTATTTTTTTTGAAATGTTTATTGTAGCATTTTTAGTGATGATCTCGTTTTTAATTGTTCCTTGGTCTGTATGTATATATGTTTTTAAATAAATTTGTCCACTACCTTATAATAAAATAATTATTATAGTTTAACATTCTTTTTCCTTATCTTCTGCCATTTTACTACTTTACTAACTAGAAAAGTTACAAACTAGTTTAAAGTGATGAGATAAATTTACTATTTATACCTATCTCTTCCAAGGGAAATGAGCAAGGTTTGTTAATCTGCAAATAAATACTGGGAGCAGAGATGTTCAGCACGTTTTTATAAAAATCAAAATGAAGTGTACTCAAATCTATATAATTTAAGAGGGTTAACAGTGGTTTTTCTAGAAACATTTTTACAGAAAAAAATACCCAAGTTAAAATTTCCAAAAATAATTGCATGTTAGCCCGGCATAGGTACCACAAGTTTAGGGACAACCATTTTGAATTCATATTTGAAATGTCTTGTCTAGAATTGGGATAACAGCAAGTGCAAATTATTTTTGTTAATTTCCAGTGACTATTTTGCTGTAAAAATCTTTCTAAAATCCCAATGCGGACCATTTTAAATTTGTATTAAAACCACGCATTACTGCACCTAGCCCGCCTAGCCGTGGGCGGGCCATCCACTGTACTTGGCTAATCCACCAGTGGATGGACAGCGGATCTCTAACGGTATTACGCCCTGTACTGTAATACCGCTCATGGTCCATGAGAATCATTACATTCCATGGGCCGCCGGTGGCAAAGAGGACATGCCCGGTATACAATCCCCTGGGTTCGCCGCGTTTGCAGCCGGACGCAGCTTTCGGCAATGGGGTTTCTGTCCGCTTCTGGAGCAGCCACCTTGTGTTGACTGGGTGACACCTGAATTGTTACAGCTGGTACGAAATTCATTTAGAAAAGGAGTGATAGTGTTTAGAAATGAAGGGGGCATTTCGAACAACTTCTCAAGCATGACAGCCGATAAGTTGAAATTAAATGGTAAATAACTTTTTTATTTTATAACCTAACAAATCACAATTCCGTAGAGAGCAAATAAAAAAAAAAGTGTCCACATACGTAGTTTTTTACATAGATTCGAATTTTTTACACAAAGTACATCATCTCATTTAAAATCTCAAAGTTACCCCACCCCTCAAAATAGAGAGGGGGTAAATGCCAAAAATAAGTTTATATATGCCACCCATCTCCATATTAACTCACCAAAATTTCATGAAAACATTTTAAACCGTTTTAGAGATGTCGCCTTGAAGAAGTTTAAAAAACTTACCCTGTGTACAGGGTGTTTCAATATTGAACCGACAAATTTAAACAGGTGATTCCTCGACCAAAAATAATAAGAAAAAGTTTCTAATAATATAGGTCCGGAAACGTTTCGTTTCCGAGATACAGGGTATTATACTTTTTTTTCGGTTCTTATGTATTTTATGCGCACTTAATGATTATTTATTCAAAATTTGTACCTACGTGTGTTACATATTAAAGTACCTACAGAATTAACCTATTGTCATTTAGATCTATCTACAGAGTGTTTTTTTTTTGGGTCAAAACCACTTTGACCCCCCAACTTTTTTTTGATACGGCACTGACTACTTTTTTGTATAAAAACAACTTTTTTGGCTTATAACTTTTTCATCAATTCCACTTTTTTCCAGGCGCGGCCCGTGAAATTTCAAAGTTGCACATCTCTGTTGCTACTTATGGGACCCATACCAAATTCAGGTTTTTTAATAGTGAGCCTACTAGGAATGTTTTGGTAAAGAAAAAAAATATTTTGCAATTTGCGAAAAAAAGTTGATTTTTTGAATTGACCCACCAGGGTAAAAAATTAACACGCTTAGATATTTTATTTATTATTTTTTCTAAACAAATTTTACATCATTTTCTCGACAATTCTTAAATTTTAAGAGAAAAAAATGTGTTAGTAGAAAGTTATAGTCATTTGAATTTTTTCAACCGAAAAATAATTTAAATTTTCGGTTGCAAAAAATTCAAATGCCTATAACTTTCTACTAACACATTTTTTTCTCGTAAAATTTAAGAATTGTCGACAAAATGATGTAAAATTTGTTTAGAAAAAATAATAAATAAAATATCTAAGCGTGTTAATTTTTTACCCTGGTGGGTCAATTCAAAAAATCAACTTTTTTTCGCAAATTGCAAAATATTTTTTTTCTTTACCAAAACATTCCTAGTAGGCTCACTATTAAAAAACCTGAATTTGGTATGGGTCCCATAAGAAGCAACAGAGATATGCAACTTTGAAATTTCACGGGCCGCGCCTGGAAAGCATATCTTATACGGTTCGGCTGATATTTGGCGAAACATGATTTAAAGTAGGGCCAAATTTTTAATCGTCAAATAAAAAATAATTTATTTACCTACCTAATAAATTTTAATTTAGTCATAACACAACATATTAACGATAAGAGCATGTTCATAAAAGAAATTTTGAACAATTTTTGTGAACATGTTTTTATCGTTAATATGTTTGTTATAACCAAATTAAAATTTATTAAGTAAATAAATAATTTTTTATTTGACCAGATTAAAAATTAGGCTCTACTCTAAATCATGTTTTGCCAAACATCAGCCGAACCTTATAAGATATGAAAAAAGTGCAATTGATGAAAAAGTTAAAAGATGAACCAAAAAAGTTGTCGAATTAAAAAAAAGTTCGAGGGGTCAAAATGGTTGTGACCCCAAAAAAATGACATCCTGTAGATTGTTCTAAATGGCAATAGGTTAATTCTGTAAGTAGGTACTTTAATATGTAACGCGCTTATTCATTTTGAATAAATAATCCTTAAGCGCGCATAAAACAAATAAAAAAATCCGGAAAAAGTTTAACACCCTGTATCTTGGAAACGAAACGTTTCCGGACCTACATTATTTGGAACTTTTCTATTATTTTTGGTGAAGGAATCACCTGTTTAAATTTGTCGGTACAATATTGAAACACCCTGTATGTTAAGTCTAACATATAAACCAGAGCAAATAATATTTAAGAACTTACAAACACCACAAATTTTAAACAAACTAATTTATTTAAAAATAATATGTACAAAATATAATTTAATTCTAAAATTATTCAACCTCCTCTGTAGCTTTTTTCTCCTTTTCTTTTAGTCTTTTCAGTTTTCTATTTTTCTTCGCCACTTTTTGCCACTTTTTTAGTAATTTCTTTTCTTCTTCATCTGGGTCCAATCCATCCAAAATCCATTTCTTCCTTCGATTAATTGTTTTCTTTTCATAGAAATCTGTTTCATCCAATTTTATATAAGCTTCACTTTCAGTGACAGAGACTTGAGTAAAGATTTTTCCTACTTCCTTATCTAAAATAACGAAAAATTAATCTTTCAGTAAAAAAGAAATATAGCATAAAATGTTTCCTATCTTCAGGACTAACTTAATTAAAGCTGACCCTGAAGGTGGTACTGAGTACTACATCATTTTCAATACAATTAGCTTACCATCAAGCTTATACTCAGTCAGTTTTGTCTTAATAAGTTCCTCTATTGCTTGCAATAACTTTATATCATATGGAGTAACCAGTGTAACAGCCTTACCGCCTCGTCCTGCTCTGGCAGTTCTACCAACTCTATGGATATACTCTTTAGGAACTTTGGGAACATTGTGGTTAATAACCAGTTGGACAGTTGGTATATCAAGTCCTAAAAATTAAACATACACAATAAAAAAATCTAAGCAAGAGCAATCAATTTCCATCTTGTATAATATGGCTATTTTACATAAAGAGGTTTAAATTCTTTACCTCGGCTAGCAACATCCGTTGCTATAAGAATCTTGATCCTATTGCTTTTAAATCTATTTAAAGCCGCTAATCTTTGCTGTTGTGAAATCATCGCATGTAAAGCAACGTTTTCAATTCCTACCTCATTCAATGTTATGGATAATACTTGACAGTGCCTAAAAAGATGTAAAACTTAAAACTTCACGGCAGGGTTGATAAAAATAATTTTTTTTTTTCTATAAATTTTATTTTGGACTAACTTTTATTAATACACATAGGTATTTTCTAACTGTTCATATCTGGTTTAGTAAAACTTATATCGAAATCATATTTTTAAGCGTAAATAATAGAGAAACGAAACAAAATGCGACAAGTCAAGTCGGAAAAATTCCGTTCGCGACTTCGACGAAACTTGCAAAGACTTGCGGAAAACGCTCGGCTATATAAATGACACGGGCATATTCCAGTTATCAGTAATAATTGTGCGTATGAGAGTAGTGTAGCACGAAATTTTGAATCATGACAAGTCGGGGTAGAAAGGAATTTAGTATTGGCAAAATTTTATAAAAAAGTTAGTGGTTGGCAAACTAGGATACAGAGCGGTGTGTAAAAAGTAAAAAGTGTGGTAAAGAGATGCAAGGTTCAGTGGATAGACTGAAAAGTCACTGGGAAACCCGCAAAGGTAAAACTACTGATATTAGTGGTCTCTAAAGTGATTGTGAATTCCAGCCTGGAATTTGCCACAATGATGTTATCCAGTCGGCAAAGAAACAGAGAAGGGACAAGGGAAATGTCGGTGGAAATGAAAATAGTGGAAGTAGCAGCTATTTGGGTTCTTTTGTTATGCGAACTTGTCAAGATAAGAAGAAAGAATTGGACATGCAAATAGCTAAAGCTGTTTACGCAACAAACTGCAGTTTTAGATCGATAGAATATAAGGAAGTTCGAAAGGTCATAGAAATGTTAAGAGGTTACGTTCCGCCGTCTAGATTTCAGTTATCATCAACGCTCCTAAATAAAATATTTGAAGAAGAAAAATCTAACTTTCAGATTCACTAAGAAAGTTTAAGATTTAGTACTGGTTTAAATTAAGATGTTATAGTTGATCAGTTATGTTTTGACAGGTTTTTGTTCTGTCATTGTTAATACGTCGTCATTAAAAACTTATGAATTGTTCTGATATTTCAGCGATTTGCTTGGTTTTCAAATGACTTACATCTTGGAATGAGTTGCTGTAATGAATTTAGTTCTATTATTGTCGAAAGTGCGAACTTAAATTGCCCTTTTCTTTATAAATTTGCGAAAAAGCTCAGAATTAAATTCATAGTATAAAACTTAGTTGTCTTATTCTTACACTTGTCAGTTTAAAACTTTTGGTTGTCAAGTTAGACCGGACTAACGTTGGAGAATATGGCTGTAAATGTTTTAACAACTTATCTGGACATTCTATTTTCATCTCCTTGGATGGATGGTCTAATGTTGATAATGAGCCCATAATCAGTGCCGTTTTAACAGCAGAAGGAAACAGTGTACTTTTGGAAAGCATAGATACATCTGGTCATCCCCATATGGCTGATTATCTTGGAAAATTGGCTATTGACGCAATAAATAGGTGCAAAAATGAATATAACTCTAAAGTTACTAGTGTTGTGGCAGATAACGCGGCCAACATAGTCAGTATGAAGAAAAAAATTACCAAGTCATTAAATTATCCTATAATTACATATGGTTGTTCGGGCACTTACTTAGTTTGCTTTCCAAAGATTTAGAAGTATCTAAAGTAAAATAACATATGTATAGTACAAATTGTAAAATACTCTTAAAATACCCATTTGTCAAATGCTTCGTACAAAGAAAAAAGAGGCAAGAAACTGGTGTTACCTCAAGACGTTGGATGGAATACACTTTCGGATTGTCTTGAGATTTATGTCAAGGAGTGGCCAAACTTGTAATAATATGTGAAGAGCATAAAGAAGAAATTGATCCATTGGTTTTCAAAAAGGTATCCGATTCTACAGCCCTTGACGCAATACAACAGAAAGATGCAAGTTAATCTCAAGCAGTTCAAACGCAAAAAAAATTAATGGCTACTTTTGACAATGGTGAAAAGCAAAGAAGTTTGCATCAATTTAAACTATTTAAAAAAAGATATGACCAAGCTTTAACCCCCATTCACTTTTTGGCATATATGTATATTGGATCCCACAATAAACAAAGAATATTACTGGCTGAAGAAAAGATAGATGCTCTAGAATACTGTGGCCGAATATTTTGCCGACACAGGCTTATTACCATTGATAATTAAGTTGGAAGCCTGGTCGGACCCTTTTCACAAAACTATGTTTTCGGATGAAATAGTTAAAAATGTAACAGCAGTAGAGTGGTGTAGATCCCAAGAAATTATGCAAGTGCTACCCATAGTGTTTTCTATGTTGTGTGCCTGTGCATCTTCTGCAGATATAGAAAGGAAGTTTTATTCCTAGAAGCTTGTTTATTCAGATTTCAGAGCATTACCTATAACACTTAGGGATTATAAAAGCGCGACAAGATTTTGTTTTTATTTTTAGGTTATGTTCTCTATATTTTTTTTTATTAAAAGGATTTTTTAAAAGTTTTATTTTTGTGAAAAGCAACTACATTTCTTTTCAAGTATTATAATGAATATTATAAAAATAAAAATGCAATGCTTTTTTTTGTATCAAAAGGAGTTGAAAATTTTATTTTTATGAATAAATATGTTTTAAGTAACCTGATTTTAGCTAAATTTTTTTATTTTAATCATGATTTTTAAATTAAAAATCACTTGATTAAAATCATGACTTTAATCAACTGGTTTAAATCTTCTCAACCCTGCTTCACGGTGTTGGATACCAGATCCAACAATATATAGTTGTTGTATTGTTACTTGTTACCTTTTTAGTTTGTAGTCATGAAAGTAGATGTAAACATGGTTGTAAAAAACAATAAAAAAATAATTTTGTCAACGTCAAAGAAATTTCTTTTCGTTAAATTAAAAAATGTTTATGTACGCATAAAATATCGTACATTTTGGTCCTTCGAGCCGGATATAGAAGAAAATACAATCATACAGTCCATATAATAAAAGAAGGGAGAAGAAGCTTTCTCAGGTGAAAAATTAAAAATAGTTCCACTTGGAGACAAAGCAGTACAGCTCTTCTTTGGATACCTAAATGGGCAAGCATTGAATTTTGTATTTTGAATATTCCAATTGCCAATAGACGAAAAATATCAAGAATCTGTTGCAAAGTGTCACAGTTGGTGACAAGAAAGGGGCTCTTAGCTGGTGCCCTGAAGACGGGAATTATTGAAGGTGCAAGAATCCAGTACCAGGTCCAGGTGGAATATCATAATTAACAATTTGTCATAACCCTTAATTTTAAAAGTCAAATTTTTTATCTATCAAATTGACATAAAGGCATAAACTTATTACATATTTCTAAACAAAATGTCTAAAAAAGAAATCGGTAAACTAAATGTTATTATTAACCAACTCAAAGCTAGTATGTCGCGTATAAGTAGGTTTGTTGTTGAGCATGAAAACGAACCTCTTTCAGATATTTTAAAAAATCAATTTTTAATGAGAAAAGATCTCTTAACAAATAATTTTCAAAGATTTCAAGAGACGCAAACTCAAATTTTGTATTTGGATCCTGAAGAACATGACGTTTCAGAAGAATTTGAAGAAGAATATTTTAGTCTTGTTTCCAAAATAACTTTAAAACTTCGTGATAATTCTCAAGAAATGGCAGCATGTTCTACAAAATTCTCTGCGATCAATAGCAGTAATATTTCAACAACAAGACTTCCAAATATAGACATACCAACTTTTGACGGAAAAAATTTAAATGATTTTAAACCCTTTATTGAAATATTTAACGCTGTTATTGATAAAAATACTACTTTTTCCGATGTGGAAAAATTATTTTATTTACGAAGTTATTTGAAAGGTGAAGCTTCTACTCTTATCAACACTTTGCCAATAATAAATTCTTCCTATTCGGAGGCATTAAAAATTTTAAATGATAGGTACGATAATGAAGCCATGTTAATAAATTCCCATATATCGTTTATCCTAGAAATACCTAGCGTGTCAAAAGGTACACCTTCGGCAATAAGGGAATTTGATAGCAAAATTCGTCATCAAATAAGTGCATTAAAAAATTTGAATCGACCTGTTCAACACTGGGATATGATTTTGATTTGTATTCTGTCTAAAAAATTAGATCAGTTTACAAATAGGTCATACCAAGTTGACAGAGATTCATCGAAACTGCCAACTGTAAACGAATTTCTAGAATTTTTAGATAAAAGAGCTACAGCTCTAGAGGCCGCTGGAGGCTCTGAGAGGCAATTTCCAAATAAAAATAATATTTCACATTTAAATTATGAAAAGAGTAAAGAAACTAAAACAAAATGTATATTTTGTGACCTCTCTGGACATAAAATATATAATTGTAAAAAATTTAAAATAATATCTGTTAGTGACAGAATTACTTTCATTAATAAAAATAAATGTTGCAGGATATGTTTAAACAGCCATACTGGAAGATGTAAACTGTCAATTAAATGCCAGATTTGCGCAAAAGATCACCACAGTTTGCTGCATTTGGAAAAATTAGGAGAGGGTAAGGAAATCGCCACCAATGGTGAACTAAATTGTTTAAGTACTTTTAAAAAAGATACAGATAATGTACTTTTGCCTACTGTAAAGGTTCAAGTAAAAGATAAAAACGGTAAAGTCGTTGTTGCACGATGTTTGCTTGATTCTGGTTCACAAATGTCTTTAATATCTAAAGATTTTGTGAACGAATTAAAGCTAAAAACTTTCAGAAATCAAATAAACATATTTGGTATTTCTGATAAAGTAACTCAAGTACAAAATTCAGTAAATATTGATATAAAGTCATGTCTTTGTAATTTTAAGATGACTGTTAAATGTTCAGTGGTAGACAACATTAGTAAGTTACCTCAATTTGAATTTAACTTATTTCATACAATAAAACTGCCCGAGTCCATTATTTTAGCTGATGACGATTATAATAAACCAGATAATATTGATTTATTATTGTCAGCTGACATTTTCTTCCAAATTTTACTAAAAGATAGTTACAAATTAGATAATGGCTTAGTGCTACAAAATACCCTTTTTGGATACGTTGTAAGTGGTTTAATTCCTCCAGATTTAGCTAATACTAACAAAAGCTCTAATTATTCACTTGTTTCTTTTCATGCAAGGTGTCAGGATATAGAGCAACTAATGGCTCAATTTTGGGAAGTTGAAAAGGTACCCGAAATTTATCCTGAATACAATAATGAACAAGAAGCATGTGAAGCTATTTTTAATAAATCTGTTAAAAAGGTTGATAATAAATATCGGGTTGACTTGCCTTTAAAACAGCCTTTTAAAGATATAAATCTCGGTGATTCTTTCTCTGTTGCTTACAAGAGATTCGAAAATCTCGAAAAAAGATTTAAAGCCAACCCTGAAATGTTTAAGAACTATAAAATTTTTATCGATGAATATTTATCATTAAATCACGCAAAACTTGTCAATATCGATGATTATGACCTTGAGAGCGGTAAGGTGTATTTTATGGCCCATCATCCTATTATTCGAGAAGACAAAAGAACAACAACTTTTCGAGTAGTTTTCGATGGTGGCATGAAATCAAAAAATAAAAAATGCATAAATGACGTTTTGCACAACGGAGCTGTTGTACAAAATTCTTTATTTGAAATTTTAATTTTATTTAGAACTTATAAATATATTTTACTATCAGATATAAAAAAAATGTATAGAAATATTTTGATTAATCCTGAGCACTGTTCATTACAAAATATTCTTTGGAGAGAAAACCCCAGTTATCCAATACAGTGCTTACAGTTGCAAACTGTCACATATGGATTAAAAAGTTCTCCATTTTTAGCAACAAGATGTTTAATACATCTGTCATACAATGAGGGTCAAAATTTTCCTTTAGCATCAAACGCGTTACAAAAAATACGTATGTAGATGATATTTTAACAGGGACAGATACTATTCAAGAAGCGAAAAAATTAAAAGATGAATTAATTAATCTTTTATCGTTAGGTTCCTTTGAGTTACACAAGTGGTGTAGTAATAACACCTTTATTTTGAAAGATATTCCTGAGGAAAAGTGTCATCTTAGTGAGGTTGACATGAATAAGTTAGATTCTACCATAAAAACATTAGGTCTGTCATACATTCCTTGCACTGACTGTTTTAAAATTGTGTGTCCCAAAATCGATAACAATAACTGTGTAACAAAACGTCAGATTTTAAGTTTCATTTCAAAATTTTACGATCCTCTAGGTCTAGTTGGGCCAATTTCTGTCACTGCAAAATTATTTATGCAAAGGCTATGGACTTTAAAATTAAACTGGGATGATATTGTTCCTGATGATTTATTAAAAAACTGGGCACACTTTGTTGAAAATCTTTCAAATATGCCACCTATAACTGTATGTAGAGATTTACATTTTGCTAATGCTGAAAGTATAGAGCTAATAGGTTATTGTGATGCTTCGACCATAGCTTTTGGTGCTGTTTTATATGTTCGTGTAATTCATAAAAATGAAGTGTTTGTAAACCTCATTTGTTCAAAATCACGAATTGTCCCTTTAAATAAAAGGCTTACGGTGCCTAGACTAGAATTAAACAGTGCATTGTTACTAGCTAATTTAACAAACATAATTTATAATTTGCTAAAGTCAAAAATTGCTAAAGTGGTATTATATTCTGACTCCAATATAACATTAGCTTGGCTAAAATCTGAGCCTATTAAACTAAATCCTTATGTCGCAAACAGAGTAACAAAAATTCAAAATTTAACAGGTTATTTTCAGTGGCAATACATTAATACAAAAGAAAATCCATCTGATTATTTATCGAGAAGCTTAGAACCACAACAGCTATACAAAAATTATTTATGGTTTCATGGTCCTACAATACTGTCTGATAAGCATTTTACTCATAATAATGTATCTTTTATTATGCCGGACCATCTGCCAGAAGAAAAGAAAATATTTATTTCACAAGTGATTGAATCAGATGTTTTCTTCACAAAATTTTCTAATCTGTCAAAATTACAAAGAGTTTTGGCTTATATGCTTAGATTTTTCAATAATGCAAAAGGTCAAAATAAAATATCAGGAAATTTAAAAATATTCGAACTAGATTATGCTCTAAAAATCATCATTAAACATGAGCAGAAGTGTGCATTTTCCAGTGAGATAGGGTGTCTGACAAATAATCTTCCAATACAGTCAAATTTAAATTCGTTAACTCCATTTCTAGATCACGAAAATATTCTTCGTGTTGGAGGGAGGCTGCAAAATGCAGACATTAGTTATGATCAGAAGCATCCTATAATTTTGCCTAAAAATAGTTATATAACTGAACTTATAATTATAAAAGAACATCTAAATTTATTACATGCCGGACAAAAACAAGTTTTAAGTTCTCTTAATTTAAAATACTGGATTATTAGTGGCAACCGAGAAGTAAAAAAAGTTATCCATAAATGTATAACTTGTTTTAGAGCTAAAGCTCAGTGTTCCAAGCAGTTAATGGGTTCATTACCTGAAAGTAGAGTTTCAAGAGCTAGACCATTTCAAAATGTTGGAATAGATTTCTGCGGTCCGTTTTATATAAAACAGTCTAGAATACGAAAGTCTGTCATTACTAAATCTTACATCGCTTTATTTGTTTGTTTTGCAGTAAAGGCAATTCATTTAGAGCTTTTGTCAGATTTAACCACTGAAAATTTTTTAGCTGCATTTAAAAGATTTATCTTTAGACGAGGTAAACCTTTTCAGGTATTTTGTGACAATGCTGGTACATTCAAAGGAGCAAAATATACATTAAATGAATATCATGATATGTTCACATCTGATAAAAATAATAAATTAAATTATTTTTGTCTAGAACAAAAAATTGACTTCAAATTCATTCCGAGTTATTCACCAGTCTTTGGTGGCTTGTGGGAAGCTGGCGTTAAAAGCACAAAATACCACTTAAAAAGGATAACCCCCAATAATCGACTCACGTATGAAGAGTTTAATACAGTTATAATTCAAATTGAGGGTATTTTATTATAATAATATTATACCTGATGAATTGAGAAATAAATCGTATAAATGTGTAAAGCGCAGAATAACAGACTGGTTGCTCGATGGTAACATAAATAGTTATTAGTGGTCATTTAATTGTGTGCCTTGAGATGAATGGTGGTTTATTGTTGTGCAAGGGGAAGGGAAGGGGGAGAGAAGGGAAAATAATACAAATAAAAATTCTTAAAGAACGTTTTATAGAGTAGAATTAAAATACATTACTGTTAGTTCATAGTATTTTTCGCTGTTGTATTTTCTTATTATACACTGTAACACACGCACATTCTTTTAAGAAAATTGTGTGTTACGCAGATTGTTTGTAATTGAAATTTTTGTAGCTTGAAATAAATTGACTTTTTTTTTTTTTTTTTTTTTGTTTTTTTTTTTTAAATTCTAGGCCCCTGACACAAATTACAAACGATCCTTCAGATTTAACTTATTTAACTCCAGGACATTTCCTTATTGGTGGGCCAATAACTGCGTTTCCTGAACCTAATTATACACAAATTCCAGAAAATAGGTTAAAATTTTGGAAGTTGTGTACGCAAATGCAGCAACAATTTTGGCAGAGATGGTACAAAGATTATATTTGTCAACTACAATCTCGGCCTAAATGGCGTTTAAACATTCCTAATGTAAAAGAAAACATGCTAGTACTTCTTAAAGAAGACAATGTACCTTCTTTACAATGGCCAATTGCCAGAATTACTAGGATCATTCCTGGTAAAGACGGCAAGGTAAGAGTAATAGAGGTAAAAACATTAAATGGCACCTATTTAAGGTCCATTACAAAAATTGCTATATTACCTATAGAGAGCTAATAAAAACATATAAAGTTAATTTTGTATAGAATATGTAAATAAGTTTACTTATTTTCTCTTAGTTTTAAAAAAAAAAAAAAAAAAAAATAATAATAAATACATGAAATAATATAAAACTATAAATAAATTATAAATAGATATATAGTTTAGTAATGTATTGTAAAACCTAAAGGCCCCGAGCATGTTGGATACCAGATCCAACAATATATAGTTGTTGTATTGTTACTTGTTACCTTTTTAGTTTGTAGTCATGAAAATAGATGTAAACATGGTTGTAAAAAACAATAAAAAAATAATTTTGTCAACGTCAAAGAAATTTCTTTTCGTTAAATTAAAAAATGTTTATGTACGCATAAAATATCGTACACACGGTGCTATTTCCATTTTCTCTTATTTGTTGCAAATTTGTAAAAACATTGTTAAATATGTATCTAAAAAAAATTTACTCACTTGCAGGTATTGGTAAAAATCATGATATTACCCTCCTCGTCCTCATCTCTATACACTCGCAGCACCTCCACTAAATATGCATCTTTAACATCTTTAGGGCACAATAGATACTCCTGCTTTAACTCTGAAACTGTGGCTACGTCCCCTTGATTTTTGTCCTCAAAAACAAACACTTCACTGCCTATTGTATTTTTTAATATATTGAGAGTATCTGTTATTGTAGCAGAGAAAAAGAGATTTTGACGAGATTTTGGCAGAGCAGAAAAAATTGTTTTTATTTGTCCATCGAAATGGCCTTCTGAAAAATTAAAATATGTTACATAAAACTTAAAACTATTAATTTTTTTCCTATTTACTTCTGCTACAAGTAAATATGCCTAGTTTTCGAAAAACCATGCTTTAAAAGTAAAAGTTACTGCTTGTCTTATTTTCCAATGTCTGTGAAGTCCCCCCCCCCCAAAGCAAAATTCATTAAAAATTAATGGAGTCCCGAGTTTTCCTATGAAGAGTTCTAGAGTTATTTTTACTTTGTAGTATTACTTAATAGTGCAGTTAAAATAAAAGTAAAAACAATATTTTAAAAGTTTGGCCACAGTGCTTAATGGTTCTAAAGGAGTTCTACAGTTCTTTATGATTATCGAGGCCAGAATTCTTACCAAAAAATTGTATTACCTACATGTTTTGTGTTTTTTGGGAAGTAAAAAATTCCACAAGAAAATGGCATTATCTTTATGCAGAACTGTAGAACTATAAACTAACGGGAACTTGAGTTTTAAACCAGAACTCTTGTTAAAAAATATTTCATTGGGGCCAACTTCACACTTATTTAACAGTCAAAAATTTAAGTTGTAAACAACAAAATACCATTCTAATTGTACATAACTTTATAACTATTGCAGTACTAATGGGAACTCATGAGTTTTGAATGACAACTCTTGTTAAAAAATATTTCATGGGTGGCCAACTTCACACTTTTTTAACAGTCAATAATTTAAGTTGTAAACAACAAAATACCATTCTAACTCTACAGAACTGTAGAACTATTGCAGCACTAACGGTAACTCATGAGGTATTTACCGAGGTATTTACCCACCTCCCATCACTAGAAAGAACTGTAGAACTCCTTTAGAACCATTAAGCACTGCAGCCAAATTTTTGTTTTTGCAATAATGGACAGCTGCGTGAAGCTAGCCCCCCATTTTAAAAATATTGTTTTTATTTTTATTTTAACGGAACTATTAATAAAAAGTAAAAGGATCTCTAGATCTCTTCATAGGAAACTTGAAACTCCATTAATTTTTAACAAATTTTGCATTTGGGGGGGCAACTTCACAGACATATTTTCCAGGCACAATTATCAAAGGTGACAAAATTATCAAATTTTAATACTAGTATCAAAGAAAATATAATAGGATACTAAGATGTTGTAGGACATCTAACTAGAACTAACCTAATAGTCTATCTGCTTCATCCAAAACCAAAAACTCGATCTTTGACAATGTAAAAGTCTTGCAACTTTCCAAATGATCAGCTAACCTGCCTGGAGTTGCCACAACTATATGCGGATTTCTAGACAGCTGTTTTCCCTGCTCAATCATATCCATACCTCCCACAATTACACAAGTTCTTAAGTTCATTGGTTTGCCCACAATGGCAAACTGATCAGCTATTTGATATGCCAGTTCCCTTGTTGGTGTTAAAATAAGAGCAAAAATGCCATACGGGTCATCACACAGCTTTTGTACTATGGGTAAAGCAAAGGCTAAGGTTTTACCGCTACCTAAAGTTTAAAAATACAATACGTAAAATTTATAGTACATCTGAAAAATCCTATATGCCTACCCTACCTGTCTTTGCAGCCCCAATACAATTTGCACCTTCGAGAATTTTTGGTATACAGTTGGCTTGAATAGAAGTTGGGCTTTTGACCCCTAAAAAGTAAAATTAAGTAACTCGTGTTACTGTGCAAGTTCATATTGCTTACCTATTGTATGACATTGCTTTATTATCCAGTTTTTCAAATTTAAATCTGAAAAAGCAACTTTGTTATTTTCCATCTTTTAGTCATAACCTCACTTCCTCTTGTAAAAGACGAGTGGATAAATCCCACTGTGCGTTCCACGTTCTTATTGGTCGACAAGGATCACGTGTGAATACTGTGATTGTAAGGTTATGTAAAGTATTTTGTTATTGTTTTTTCCTTTATTTTTTGGCAAAAACTTTTTAAAAGTTTTTATTTACTGTCTGAGTGCCGTTGGTTTCTTTTTCAACGTCATATTGCAGGCGTTAAAAACAATTTAAAATTTAAAGTGTGTTCGTGAATGTTTTGGCCTCGGTTTTTGTATTCGCTAGCTTTATGTATCCGTGTCTAGTTTTTATTACTGTTTTAATTTGGGCATGTTTTCATTATGCAAACAATTTATTTGATATCTTTGATTTTCTTTATAAGAACAGTGCAAACCTCCAGGGGCGGACTCATGGGGGGAGCATCCCCTGTGAATGTTCGAGTTGACTAATTAGAGTACGAGTTGGCTATTAGAACCTCGTACCAAAAAACGTCGACAGTTGAGTTTCGGGATAATAAAAAAAAACGTCTACAATTTTGAATTTTTACCTTCGCATAGTTGGATATTTTTCCTCCCCTCCCTCCCCCCTCAACATAGTGCCTTCGGTATGCCCCTGCAAACCTATCATGTTTTTCATTAAAGATATGCGCAATGCAATCATGAGAAGTTTGCTCAGGTTTGCTGTTTATGAAAAGAATCAAGGATATGCAATAATTTTGTTTGCGACTGTATTTTTTCAAATTTTATGTCCTTTTTGTTAATATGTATTCAGTGCTTGATTTATATTAATAAAGACATTAATAAACTATTCAGATTTTCATTTTCAGTGGAGTACCTACCTACAACCTACCTAGCTTTTTTTTTGCACCTGCTATGTAATACTTTTGTACCTACCTATCTGAAATATAATAAAGTTCTGTGATGGAATAGATTCAAAACTTTATTAGTAGGTATGTAAACATTTTGATCTCTGTAAAATACAAACAAACTGTTTTTTACATTAAGTTGTTTTATTTCAAAGTTCGAAAACATTAAGTAAATACAAACTATTAATTTTATTACAAAAGTACAAAATATTATTTTCCTCCCAATAAATAATTATGATCCTCTGTTGAAGTGTGAGAGATATATAACTCAGTAAAATTGCATTTCAAATTTTTATTGATATCCCTGATCTCAGAAGTGGATGCCTTTTTACAGATATTTTTGCGCCCGTTATTTTTCTTCTGAGTTGAAAAAAACCTCTGCTGTTTATGAATTTTTTTATTTCCAGGCTCATTATCTGATACTTGTGAAAGAGAAATAGACATCAAATGTAGACGGCAGCTCGAGTAATTTCTCAACAGTGGCTAAATGACTTTCAATTTGTAGAATGACTTCATCGGTTAGCTTGTATTTATCTGCATTCTGTAATTTAGTCATTGTTTTTATTATTTTAGCAGAAAAATTTTGCCTTAAAACATCTGATTTATCAACATGTTTTGCTGAAAGCTTCATTTCGTCAAGTTCACTACTTTGTGATATTTCTTCTGTTCTGGTTCCTGGATAATAAGTCATTTCTATATAATGGATATGCTTACAAATCTTGTTAGCAACACAAAAATCATTGCAAGTGCATGAATAAGTGTGTGAGCAAATTTTGCATTCTATGCATTCTAAATCACAACAACTTTGATCAAAAAGTTTTTCTACACAGTATAGTTCTTGATCTTTATTTGAAGCAATAGTACTTATATACCATTTCGTTTGACTTTCACTGTCAAATTCTACAGAAAATTGGCTGGAACTTGCAGTTTTATGTCTCATCATTATTTCTTTGACATGAATTGATTGTTTTCCTTTAATTTTCTTTATGACTCGATCAATATATTTGTCTCTGACATATTTTAATAAAACATGTAAAGATTTGTCTAATCTTTTAACCTTTTTAGCATCTAAATAAAAATATTTTATTATTTTGTGCATGGACTCTAAGCGCATATTGGTATTTATGCCGCAACCTCTTCGGAAACAATAAGCCCACTTTTCAAAGTTCGTGCTGTAATTATTTTGAAAATATATCCCAAAGTTCTGGGTGTCAACATCTGAAAGTAATTGGAAAATGCTATTTTCAAGAACTTTGGTAAAATCATCGGTATCTGTATTCTGTTGAAGAAATTTAATGACTTTATATACTTCGGATCGTTTGTTTTTATCACTGATCTTTGATAAATTTTGCTGCCACGCTCGATCTACATGCCAGGAGCAAAATAGCTGGTGAACAGCTGGGCCCATGATGCTACACCACGCACTGTAATAGGTAGAAACAATATCAGTCATAAATGTTTTTGCGGACAAAATGCCTATACTTAATTTAATAGCGTTAAAAAAAGTTCATAGATGTAAGTGTCTTTTCTATTTGTAAACATAAATGCCACTGGTATCCCTTCACCAAACTCGTCCACCACCAAAACACTAGTTAATTCAAAATTATAATTATTTAAGCCATGAGTACCATCTACAGCTACTATATTACTCCCAAACTTTTTAAACATGATCTTTTGAAAATCAGTCATAATAACTAAACAGAAATCTACAGCAAGTAAGCCATATACATTGTCCTCTACCCCCTGTTTCTTATAAAGCAATATAGGATTATTTTCCTCTTCCTCACATTGTTGTGTCCACAACTCAACTGAAATGGCATCATTCTCATGTTTGACTCCTTCCGAAATATCAATGTGATATGAGTTTTTAATATTTTGTATGTCTTTTCGTGTAATAAGATCTTCGCGATTTATATTTTCCTGAATTTTATCTCGGTATGAATCTAGAATCCTAAAAAAAATACTAAATTATTGCCAAGTAGCAGTTTTTGAATCAGGAATTTATTTGATTTAAAAAAAAAAAGTTTAGTGTCAACCATCTATTGGATTATTACCTTGATGGTGGAACTCCCAATGTAAGTTTGGAAGCTACCACTGATCTATCAATTTTTGGGATCCTAATGTGCTGTAGATCAATACTGTGGCCATAATGAGTTCTATTCCAAGTTACAAAGAAATTTTTATCTTCGATAACTTTTATACTACTGGTACAAAATCGATTTAATTTACATGATCCTTTTGGTTTTGGAAGTCTCACATTATTAGAGTTTGATGCTCTTTTCCCTGAAAAATATAAATGTTATTTGAAAATCACAATATTTACAATAGAAATATATACTTTGATTCATTGGGGGGATCATGGTAAAATCTAATAAACTATCAATAACATTGCTTACCTGACCTATTGCATGTATAATATCTCACTAATTTCCCATTAGTTTTGTATGAGCGTAAAATGATATAGTTCGATTTATCTTCTTTTTCAATCAAATGTTTCCATGCAAGAAAATCTAAAAAATACCAATACCTATATAATATTGTAAGTGCCTATAGTGAGCCACAGGTAGGTTGAAGATCCATGGCTATAGGTATGGAGTTATTACATTATTGTAATACCCACCTTCTTTGTTTAAAAAAGTCATTGTCTCACTTTGCATATTTATGTGATGATCTTCAGATAAATGACTAATTAAATCGTTATTACGCTGGAATGAACTATTACAACCACTTTCTAAACATTTGTAGTTCCACTTTGACTGATCATATGATACAATTTTCGGTTTGCTTCTATGAACTTTTTTAGAATGTTTATTTAAATTAGATTGCGTTGAAAATATCTTGGCGCACACGAAACACAACACAGGCATTTTGCATAAATGGAGACAAATCTTAAAAAACGAGAGAAAAATAATAACACATTAATGAGTTAATGACACAATACTTTACATAACCTAACAATCACAGTATTTAGTACTAGTTACACGTGATCCTTGTCGACCAATAAAAACGTGGAACGCACAGTGGGATTTATCCGCTCGTATAAAACCCACTGTGCGTTCCACGTTTTTATTGGTCGACAAGGATCACGTGTAACTAGTACTAAATACTGTGATTGTTAGGTTATGTAAAGTATTGTGTCATTAACTCATTAATGTGTTATTATTTTTCTCTCGTTTTTTAAGATTTGTCTCCATTTATGCAAAATGCCTGTGTTGTGTTTCGTGTGCGCCAAGATATTTTCAACGCAATCTAATTTAAATAAACATTCTAAAAAAGTTCATAGAAGCAAACCGAAAATTGTATCATATGATCAGTCAAAGTGGAACTACAAATGTTTAGAAAGTGGTTGTAATAGTTCATTCCAGCGTAATAACGATTTAATTAGTCATTTATCTGAAGATCATCACATAAATATGCAAAGTGAGACAATGACTTTTTTAAACAAAGAAGGTGGGTATTACAATAATGTAATAACTCCATACCTATAGCCATGGATCTTCAACCTACCTGTGGCTCACTATAGGCACTTACAATATTATATAGGTATTGGTATTTTTTAGATTTTCTTGCATGGAAACATTTGATTGAAAAAGAAGATAAATCGAACTATATCATTTTACGCTCATACAAAACTAATGGGAAATTAGTGAGATATTATACATGCAATAGGTCAGGTAAGCAATGTTATTGATAGTTTATTAGATTTTACCATGATCCCCCCAATGAATCAAAGTATATATTTCTATTGTAAATATTGTGATTTTCAAATAACATTTATATTTTTCAGGGAAAAGAGCATCAAACTCTAATAATGTGAGACTTCCAAAACCAAAAGGATCATGTAAATTAAATCGATTTTGTACCAGTAGTATAAAAGTTATCGAAGATAAAAATTTCTTTGTAACTTGGAATAGAACTCATTATGGCCACAGTATTGATCTACAGCACATTAGGATCCCAAAAATTGATAGATCAGTGGTAGCTTCCAAACTTACATTGGGAGTTCCACCATCAAGGTAATAATCCAATAGATGGTTGACACTAAACTTTTTTTTTTTAAATCAAATAAATTCCTGATTCAAAAACTGCTACTTGGCAATAATTTAGTATTTTTTTTAGGATTCTAGATTCATACCGAGATAAAATTCAGGAAAATATAAATCGCGAAGATCTTATTACACGAAAAGACATACAAAATATTAAAAACTCATATCACATTGATATTTCGGAAGGAGTCAAACATGAGAATGATGCCATTTCAGTTGAGTTGTGGACACAACAATGTGAGGAAGAGGAAAATAATCCTATATTGCTTTATAAGAAACAGGGGGTAGAGGACAATGTATATGGCTTACTTGCTGTAGATTTCTGTTTAGTTATTATGACTGATTTTCAAAAGATCATGTTTAAAAAGTTTGGGAGTAATATAGTAGCTGTAGATGGTACTCATGGCTTAAATAATTATAATTTTGAATTAACTAGTGTTTTGGTGGTGGACGAGTTTGGTGAAGGGATACCAGTGGCATTTATGTTTACAAATAGAAAAGACACTTACATCTATGAACTTTTTTTAACGCTATTAAATTAAGTATAGGCATTTTGTCCGCAAAAACATTTATGACTGATATTGTTTCTACCTATTACAGTGCGTGGTGTAGCATCATGGGCCCAGCTGTTCACCAGCTATTTTGCTCCTGGCATGTAGATCGAGCGTGGCAGCAAAATTTATCAAAGATCAGTGATAAAAACAAACGATCCGAAGTATATAAAGTCATTAAATTTCTTCAACAGAATACAGATACCGATGATTTTACCAAAGTTCTTGAAAATAGCATTTTCCAATTACTTTCAGATGTTGACACCCAGAACTTTGGGATATATTTTCAAAATAATTACAGCACGAACTTTGAAAAGTGGGCTTATTGTTTCCGAAGAGGTTGCGGCATAAATACCAATATGCGCTTAGAGTCCATGCACAAAATAATAAAATATTTTTATTTAGATGCTAAAAAGGTTAAAAGATTAGACAAATCTTTACATGTTTTATTAAAATATGTCAGAGACAAATATATTGATCGAGTCATAAAGAAAATTAAAGGAAAACAATCAATTCATGTCAAAGAAATAATGATGAGACATAAAACTGCAAGTTCCAGCCAATTTTCTGTAGAATTTGACAGTGAAAGTCAAACGAAATGGTATATAAGTACTATTGCTTCAAATAAAGATCAAGAACTATACTGTGTAGAAAAACTTTTTGATCAAAGTTGTTGTGATTTAGAATGCATAGAATGCAAAATTTGCTCACACACTTATTCATGCACTTGCAATGATTTTTGTGTTGCTAACAAGATTTGTAAGCATATCCATTATATAGAAATGACTTATTATCCAGGAACCAGAACAGAAGAAATATCACAAAGTAGTGAACTTGACGAAATGAAGCTTTCAGCAAAACATGTTGATAAATCAGATGTTTTAAGGCAAAATTTTTCTGCTAAAATAATAAAAACAATGACTAAATTACAGAATGCAGATAAATACAAGCTAACCGATGAAGTCATTCTACAAATTGAAAGTCATTTAGCCACAGTTGAGAAATTACTCGAGCTGCCGTCTACATTTGATAAGTCTATTTCTCTTTCACAAGTATCAGATAATGAGCCTGGAAATAAAAAAATTCATAAACAGCAGAGGTTTTTTTCAACTCAGAAGAAAAATAACGGGCGCAAAAATATCTGTAAAAAGGCATCCACTTCTGAGATCAGGGATATCAATAAAAATTTGAAATGCAATTTTACTGAGTTATATATCTCTCACACTTCAACAGAGGATCATAATTATTTATTGGGAGGAAAATAATATTTTGTACTTTTGTAATAAAATTAATAGTTTGTATTTACTTAATGTTTTCGAACTTTGAAATAAAACAACTTAATGTAAAAAACAGTTTGTTTGTATTTTACAGAGATCAAAATGTTTACATACCTACTAATAAAGTTTTGAATCTATTCCATCACAGAACTTTATTATATTTCAGATAGGTAGGTACAAAAGTATTACATAGCAGGTGCAAAAAAAAAGCTAGGTAGGTTGTAGGTAGGTACTCCACTGAAAATGAAAATCTGAATAGTTTATTAATGTCTTTATTAATATAAATCAAGCACTGAATACATATTAACAAAAAGGACATAAAATTTGAAAAAATACAGTCACAAACAAAATTATTGCATATCCTTGATTCTTTTCATAAACAGCAAACCTGAGCAAACTTCTCATGATTGCATTGCGCATATCTTTAATGAAAAACATGATAGGTTTGCAGGGGCATACCGAAGGCACTATGTTGAGGGGGGAGGGAGGGGAGGAAAAATATCCAACTATGCGAAGGTAAAAATTCAAAATTGTAGACGTTTTTTTTTATTATCCCGAAACTCAACTGTCGACGTTTTTTGGTACGAGGTTCTAATAGCCAACTCGTACTCTAATTAGTCAACTCGAACATTCACAGGGGATGCTCCCCCCATGAGTCCGCCCCTGGAGGTTTGCACTGTTCTTATAAAGAAAATCAAAGATATCAAATAAATTGTTTGCATAATGAAAACATGCCCAAATTAAAACAGTAATAAAAACTAGACACGGATACATAAAGCTAGCGAATACAAAAACCGAGGCCAAAACATTCACGAACACACTTTAAATTTTAAATTGTTTTTAACGCCTGCAATATGACGTTGAAAAAGAAACCAACGGCACTCAGACAGTAAATAAAAACTTTTAAAAAGTTTTTGCCAAAAAATAAAGGAAAAAACAATAACAAAATACTTTACATAACCTTACAATCACAGTATTCACACGTGATCCTTGTCGACCAATAAGAACGTGGAACGCACAGTGGGATTTATCCACTCGTGGATTTATCCGCTCGCATTGTTGCCAACAAGGAATACTAATACAGGTTGGGCTTGATTGTTGCCAATTACAACTGAAATTGTCATCAGGATCGTTCTTTTGTGTTGCACGAAACTGAACTAACCTACACTTTTTTCATTTGTTGAAGACACCCATGAGAAAAAAAGCAGTGCAGGTTAGTGCACTTTCGTGCAACACAAAAGAACAAACCTAAAGGTTTTACTCAAAGAAAATATAATAGGTATTACTGTTCCAGAAATCCCGTCCAAGAAGGAATGAATAAAACTGTATAAAACGTTTTATAAACGAATATTTATATTCTTAATTTAATCAATATTGAGAATACATTCCGACAAAACCGTTTTTCTTCAGAAACTGGAATGAGATAGTGGGCGTTTTTATTATATAGCCCTTAGGCTCAACGCCAAGGAATAATTTATCGTTTATAATTTCAGATCACAAAGCATCCAACATTTTAGACAAGAAATTACTGAGTTTAGACAGAAAATTGCAGAAAATTTTAGAACTGTCAAATTATTGGCATCACTGGTAGTAATTGTCAATCGTTTTGTGTAGTTTGCGGAAAAAAGCCTGATTTTTTAAAGTTTTTTCGTGGTAAGTAGTTGTAAATAAGCGCCGATTTTGCATGTTCAGATAGTTATTTTGAGCTGTTAACATTTTATGTACATTTTTGCTCCTTAATCTAATAAAATTTTAAGTTTCTTTCTTGGATTCTAGAACAACTTCATGGCGTCCCTTTAGTGATGACCCCCGAATTAAATTTCTGTGATTGCTTTCATTTTAGATTTGAGTATTTAGAAGCTTATTAAGTTATGGCTGATGGTTATTACAGAATTTCAGAGCAAATTCAACAAACTCCACCGCCCGTACCAGCAGAGATATATGTCAATAAAGATTTCATACAAAAATCTGAGCAGTGGTTTCCTGTAAGCAATCCGCTAGCTCAGGCCGGAACTTCAGAAATGTATAATAACGTAAGTATTTTGTTTGAATTTCAATTTCGTTTTATCTCTTTCAGTATCACAGAGACATTTGTACATTCTCCGGTAACAAAATGTTTTCACAATACATTTGCGCCATAGTGAGTCAGGCCTGCTAGTCTGTGACTGTTTGTACCTCAGATGATACAGTAGGTCATAGTATAACCAGTGCTCTAATACTTTAATGTAAACTGACTTAACAGACTACGGCACGAATAACTGTTAATAGTTGTGATTTTGAATTGGCTTTTGTTATAAAGTTTTCGAATATTTCATTAATGAATGAATGATGTCCCATTTTTTATTTATAGACCAATCAGTATCCTACTGGATACGACACCTCTTATCAGTATGTTCAGAACTATGGGACAGCTTACGGGTATCAACAATATGGATATCAGGTAATGACTTATATTTCATTCACATCTGTTTATGGTAACTTTTAATAATATCATGATTTGATAGAAGGTCTTAGGATGTTTTAAAAAATGGTATGGTAGAACCTCGATAATCTGAACTAATTGGGAATGAAGGTGGTTCAGGTTACCAAAAAGTCCAGAATATCAAACATTGCTGCTGCATGAACTTAAAATTATATATGGGTATTGCATACAAGAAATAAAACACCTGCTTACCAGAACTCAAAAGCAATTTAGGTACTTCTGTAACCAAAAAAAAAATCAAATTTCAAATTCTTAATCAAAAATTAATATGTACAAGGATATCCATATAAAAGTGAACAGGCCTTGTAACTTTTTTGTTTTTAAAGATAGGAAAAAATGTTAAATATAAAAATTTTGAGGATTTTTATGGATCATTCATATATCTTATCAGCCAGTGGCGGTTGCTCTATAAGGCGGCGTGGCCGCGCGCCCTTCCTAGAAAATTTTAATATAACACACAAATTAAATGTTTATTTAAATATTTATTATTACTATTCATTTTATTATTCATATTATCATTCATATAGGTAGTTAAAATTTCTAAATTTCAAAAAACCATACCAACTCTGAACTCATCTCTAAATATCCGTTTTCGTTGACCAATGTTAACACACGTCGTGAGAATATTGCATCATAATATTCAGTCGCTTGAAAGCCGCGACCACGGGCCGCTGCATAAATTCTTGCCGAACGTCACCCGATAATATCCGATTCCATAAGGACCATTAGGCCGCGAATTTTCTGCGACGAGCATTTTCTCAGTTCGGGTTTTGCCATAAGCCGTGGTGCATACGTAGAGTTCTGACTGCGTGTCTATCGGATAATAAAATTTGGGTGAAAAATGAATTCCATTAGCCGATAAACTTAAAATTAAAGAACTGGGGAGGCCGTTGCCAGATATAAAGTTGTCACAAACTTGTGAACGAAAGGCCGAAAACCGGTCTTTTACGCGTCGGTTTTCAAAAGACATTTATAAAAAAAACAACTGGATATGTGGGTGTGAAATAACAAATTTGTTGTACTGTTTTCCGTGCTTGCTTTTTTATAAAGCCGACTCTAGAATAGACTCCAACTGGGCAAGAACAGGAATCAATGATTTACACCATCTTCCTGAAAAAATGAGGAAACATGAATCGTCTCCTGACCACATCAATTCTTGTACTGCCTTTGCTGTGCTCGGTACGGTTAATATTATGTCTCAGTTAAGCTCTGCATACAGGGAAAGTATTATTTCTGGTGCGCCCCTCCAAACTCAAACCCCATGACACGCCACTGTTATCAGCTAAACAATTTAGCATTGAATAAAAAAAATATAGTATAAAACATCGACTTTCTCGCTTATTTTAAATTTGATGGCATGATTTTTATCATATTTTTTGATTTTAGGAGAAATTCTAGATATATTTTTTATAACATACTCTATACGGTTTTTCAATCGTTTTGAAATATTTCAAATTAAAAATTATTTAGCATAAATAGGTACACTTTAAATATAACTATCCAGGTTGCGAACGAAATACCTGCTACCATTTTAAATTTTGACAATAATACTTTAGTCACCCTGAGTTTATAATTTTATTTTATGCAAAATGAGCTATTCTATTAAACAATAAATGTTGATTTATATTAGTTATTTATATTTAAAAGCAATAACCAGTGATTATAATTGATAACAAATGAATTATAACATAAACATAAATGTTAACATTGGCGAATAAATATGAAAAGAAATTTTCAACATGCTCGCCATTTAATTCTTTGCACTTTTCATACATTCTTCTCCGCCTCTGAAGTGTGTTTATAATGCTTTCAGCATCATTTTCCTTCAGATTTCTTACTTCATTTCTCCCCTTTCTTTGAATTTCTTCAATATTTTCATTACAATTGCTGTATATATGACATTTTTCAAATGACCCCAAAGAAACTGTCTGTTGCTTGGTGACGGTTACATGGGTGCGCTGGTGAATTGTAACACGTCTCAATTAATGTTGTATAACTATGGTCTGTTCTTTTTATGATGACTAATGTTTTGTAATTTCCAGGGATTGTAAATATCATGATATTTACTGAAAATATCAAAATATCGGATATTTACGATATATATCGGATATTTTGATATATATCGGATATTTTCATTTTTGTTAAAAATATTATTTTACTAGTAGGTAAAAGTTTTTGAAAAAAAAATAAAGCAAAGATAGAAACCTTATCTTTATTGATAAAAAAACAACAAAATAGAATTTAAAAATGAAATTCATATTTTTTCTGACGAAAAAAACCAAGCCTAATACAAATAATTCTAGTCTTTACAAAAGCCGTGCTAGAGGCAAGTCATCCATATTGTCGGAATCGGAATCATCTAAGAGATCCCGCTCTGTCTCTGTTGCTACATTCTGCAGATTTCCTGATCCTGAGGCTTCACTGCACTGAGTTCGATCCCAAACAAAATCTAAATTTGATGCTGTACTGGACATGCTTTTATTCTGGTTAAAATCAGTGGCGGTTCGTGGTTTTTGAATATGGGGGGTGCAAAGCAGTGGTTAGGGGAGGGGGAGGAATAAAGGTGAGGAGTGAAAAACACCGAATGCTGTCTTGCACTATTTTTTTTTCAAAACGTCATAAACATAATTTTTAAAGAAAAATTGCTTTCAACACAAAATTTTATTTATATTTAAAATCCATTCTTCTATTTTTTAGGTCAGCAAACACTTCAATTACTTTATTGTCAAAATCTGAAATATCTTGAACAAGTTTTTTTTCTATTGAAAGCATAGCGAGAGCATTGAGTCTATCCTGACCCATTGTACTTCTTAAAAAACACTTAATTCTTTTTAATGTTGAGAAACATCTTTCACACTCACATGTTGTCATCGGAGTGGTACAGATAATTTCTAGAACTGTATATATTTCAGAAAAACATTCTTTTAAATTATTTTTTAAAATAAATAAAAAAAGCGGTAGGATTCCATTGTTCTCTCGATTGCCACACATATCATCTCTATTGTATATTACTGTTAGTTCTGATTTTAATTTTGCACTATTGATAAATGGATAAGCAGTAATTGTCTCTTTAAAAATGTCTTCAGGGAAAGTTTTTTTGTAGCTCTGGAACATATCTGGGAAAAAAAGTGAAGTTGCGGCGAGGTGTCCTGTAAATTTGTATCTGTCTTTTATTTGTGCAATTAAAATATCGCAATATTCTTTTAAAATTACCCTATTAGATTCAGGTAATTTAATACGTTTTTTATTAGCTTGGTTTTGGTGATTATCATCGTTTGCTTGTTCAAATAATGAATCAATTTTATGGTTTCGAATTTCACTTACATGTGCCTCAAAATTTATTACACATTTATGGATATATGCATTATCTGCGCACCTAGATTGAACTTGATTTAGAAATATTTCAACTTGTGGGGTAATATGATGAAGCGCTTCTAAAAAAAACTTAAAGTCGCCAGAATTCAAAGTACGTAGAAGTCCATTTGCTTGCGCCATTGTTTTTCCATCGTGACTGTCTTCTATAATTTTTTCTAAGCATTCAAGCAACATTTCTTTGTTTTCATATATTGAATTGATGGTTCGCGACTTGAAATTCCATCTTGTCGGAACTGCTCTAGGAAGTCTTTTTTTTACAATTTCATCTAAAACAGCTGTTCTTTTAGATGATTGGGAAAAAAATGTTGCAAAAGATTGTATTTCGGCAAAAAATATCTTTAATTTTTTATGACAAGACGCTGCTCTTTCCAAAATTAAATTAAATTGGTGGGCATAACAATGAATGAAATAGGCGTAGGGATATTTTTGTCTTATTATTGCCTGAACACCTCCCGTCGCACCGCTCATCACGGAAGCCCCATCGTAACTTTGAGCAATAAGTTTTTCGGTAGGCACCTCCAAACTATCAAATTCTTTTAAGATAGCTTTAGAAATATGTTCTGCATTGTGTCCTTCTGGATGAACATATCCCCAAAGTCTTTCATAAATTTTCCCATCAAAAACATATCTGAAAATTATAACAAGCTGTTGTTGATTAAACGAGTCGGTAGTCTCGTCAGCTTCCACTGCTAGAAAACTTGCTTTTCCAATTTGTTCTTTAAGTTCACGTTTGCACACGTCCAACATAGCGTCCAACAATTCATTTTGAATTGTCTTTGACGTTCCCTTAAAAACCGTAGCTTCAGTTAAATGTACATTTAAAGCTGCATCTAACTCAGACGCGAAGTCAACTAAACCCCGAAAAATTCCTGGATTCTGAGAGTCAACCCGTTCATCGTGTCCGCGCAAGGCGAGTTCAAACGCACCACAAAACTTTATACACATTATAAGTCTGCGTAAAATATGTCTATTTTTATCTACTTTCTCATTATGCACTCTAATACTGCTAACATAAGCACTATCTAATTGTTTTCGTATATCCACGGTAGCTAATATATTAAAATCCACAGAGACTGGTTTAAATGGGTTACACTGTTGGCATGTTTTGTTGCCCTGTCGTTCAAATGTCTCAAATCATCAACACCAGGCTGAATCCAGGGAGAAGGCTTTAGGTCGTTACTTAATAAACATATAAAACAAAAAAATTTGTTTGTCTCTGGACAGCCGCACAGCCATAAAAATCTATTGTATGAAGTTTCCCGCTTAAAATAGCGATTAAATTCTCTTGTTTTACATACCACCGTTGACTTTATTTCTAAATCGGGTGTCGGACGACCCAACTTTTTAATTGTAACCTTTTCTTCAAATTGAAGAGGTCTATTTTCTAAAATATATTTTACTGAATTCATATTGCCAATGAAAATATCGAAAAAGCAGAAAACAAAACAAACTATTTAACGGCAAAGACAGAAGACTGCAGAAGTTTTGAGACCGAAGCACGTGTACTATGCCGAGCGTTGTCATAGCAACCACAGATTTATTCGCAATCTGATTGGTCATCGAGCATCGCGTTCTTTTGCGTGACATCATCTGGCGTTTGTTCTCGAGCTGAGACCGTGCGGAAGTAAGGATTAGATTCGCGCTTGATCCACCGTTTAGATTATAACTTGGACTTTTGCCAAGGTACTCCAAACTACCTTCCAAGCAAAAACGCTGCATTATTTATTAGTGCTTTCGTTGGCTCTGTAATTTAGGATACGAGGAGAGTTTGAATAGTTTTTTTGTGCTATGAGTTGCTTTAATAAAATAAATATTTTATATATTTATTTTAGTTTATTATTTTAGTTGGTAATTTAATTGGGGGGTGCGAGACCCTGTGCCCCCTGGCAGTAGCCGCCCCTGGTTAAAATATCAAAACATAAACGTTAATTTTCCAGCCTTTTCATTCCCTAATTTATTTCGAAGTTTTGAGTGGACAAGACCGAATGTCGAAAATATTCTTTCTAGCCCAGCAGTAGCCGCTACGGCTGTTAGTAACATAGAGCACATGTTTGAAAACTCCTTCTGAAGGTCAGCCCATCTAAATATTTTTCAGCGTCAATTATGTTGACGGATTTCCACCATGTCATAGGAGGAGTTGTTTTAAAGTGGTGCCCAAATAAATATGAAGGAAATGGTTTTGAAGCAGTGCTCATTGCCATTATTATTGGAACAAATCCTGGGTTAAATTTCTGTAGGTACTCAAAAGCAGCATGCTTTTCCTCATTATTTAAATTATTTCCTTGGAATCTGTGGTCGCACAAATTAGCCAAATAATGTGCAGCGGTTAGAGCCATTTCTTTACGTTTCTTAAATTGCCTAAACACATTTGCTGGTTGTCCGTGCAAGTCATTTTCCAATTTTTTCCATATTTCTACTGCCACAGCTATAGTTGCTCCATCTCTCTGCATTCTATCAAGAGCCACTGCTATTGGTTTCATACGTCGCAAAAAATCCTTTGCATTAATTGTAATATTAATATCATTGACAATTCTGAAAATATCTTTGTCAATTAATTCCTTCTTGTCCTGACACAATTGAACTAGTATACCACGATTTTCTAGGTAAGACTCTATGGCATCAGAAGCAGTATTCCACCGAACTTGTTGTGGGGTGATTAATCTTTTTCCTTTAGCTTCCTTATACCATGCAGCTGGTAAATGTGTATTTCGAAAATATTTAATGACTTTCACAATTTGCTCTAGTAAACCTGGTATTTGTATATCAGTAGGAGATGGAGAAGCTAGTAGGTGTAATATATGCGCAGAGCATCCATACTGAATAATATTATTGGTCGGAGTTTCTTCTTCTAATAAACGTCTCATTTTCATCACGTTTCCAGTATTATCAGTAACAAAACTTGTCACTTTAGCTGCAAAGAACTCTTCGGTTTCTTTTATAGCCTCCATTGCTATTCTTTTCAGGTATTCGGCAGTATGTGCATTTCCAGATGTATCGATTGTTTTAACTAAAAAAGATTCCCCATATTCGCTGGTGACGGAACAATATACGATGGGTTCATTGTGTATATTGGACCAACCGTCCAAAGACATAGACAAATTTGCATTTTCTAACCTGTCTTTGGCGTCTTTCATAACATTCTTGTAAACTTCTTCTAACAACTCATCTGCCAATTTTCTACTTGAGGGTGGTTTAAAACCTGACCTTAACATGCTGCACATGCTTTTAAATTCGGGGTTATCAGCATGTGCAAAGGGGGTATTAGTAGCATAAAAATATTTTGCTATTTGCAGGTTAATTTCGTGGAGGGGAATTACCGTTTTAAAAAATCCCAGTATAGCGCGGTTGCATATTTGTACTTAAACGAAAGCCGCTATTGCCAGATTTAAGAAAAAATATTCTTTTTTAACAAGTTGATATATATCCAAATATTGATATTTATTTAGAGATAAATATCGCGATATATATCGTGATATATATCGCGATATATATCACTTGATATATATCTGCGAACCCTGGTAATTTCATTTTAAATTCTGTGTCTTGTAATTTTATTTTACATTCTGTGCTCTGTAATTTTATTGTAAATTATTTTTTTGTGACGCCATTCCTTCATGTTATGTATTATTTAACAATATGTGACATCCATAAATATGCTTTGATTTTTATTTGATTGAACCCCCCCCCCCCCTCGACTTTATCAACTTCTTTAAGTTTTTTACTAAGATAACGTTAAATAAAACACATTTAAGCAAGAAAATAGTTGGATGATCGATTAATAACAAAAGGAAGGAGAAAAAAAATTCCGAACGGATTTTCATATTTATGTTTCTTACTTGTCGTTATATAAGAGAGTGTGTACATCACAACATCACATATTTTAAAGGTAATGCTTTCTCTTTCTTTCAAAGTATCATTTAACTGAATTTTTAAAGTGGCTTGCGACATCAATAATTTTTCTGTTTTGTTTGGTGTAGTCTTCCTTAGCCTAAAAATTGTTTTGTATACGAGTTTAGCGCTTAGCTGTGAAATAATATTTCTTTTTGTGGCTAGGGAGTTGTGAATGCGAAATACGTTCTTGGGCAGATTTGCTCAGTTTTAGGTTTAACCGGTATATTTTTAAATTTCTTATCTTTGATGAGTTTTTTACTGCGACTGCGCGATTTGTGTTGGCGAGGCAGAACAGCGATGTTGCCAAGTGTATTTTCTTTTATAATAAAAAACTAGGTATGATAAGGTTTGTTATGTTATCTTGTTCTGGTAGACTCTAAGAGCCGATTTATTTTTGTTTGGTATGTATAAGAAGTTGTTACTATAACGGATTTAGCGATGTTAAGTTGATAAGAATAGGTATTATTCATTGATCTGTGTCAAAGATCGAGAAGAGGATCAAGTGCGTTAAGTGTCTTGGATTTACCAATTCTCCTTTGTCTTCTCTTTTGTATTCTGAACATTTTTCTATTCCTAGAGGTAATTAAAAAAATAAATACAATTTAAAAATCAAGACATTCGAAAGACTGGCAACACTGTAAGTGAATTTCCATAATTAGTGGAGGTTTCACATAGTAAAGTTTTGTAGACAATGCATAGAAGAGGAGTTTTTAATTATTTTTCTAATAAAAAGTTGTGATTCTCTGACGATTTTTTGTTTTTAATCTATTCTATACAACTGATACTCAGTTGATATATATATATATATATATATATATATATATATATATATATATATATATATATATATATATATATATATTTATATATATATATATATATATATATATATATATATATATATATATATATATATATATAAAGATAAAATGATAAATTCGAGGGGTCTTATATTGATATAGACCCAATTACGCTCCTGAAAAGCAATATATTCGACGTTCATCCGACGTTTTCATCCGACCAAACACGAACATTTCATCTAATAAACATTCCCGCAGTTGAGAAAGTTGCTTCGTTTGTCCAGACGATAGTATGAAATAAATTAGGATCTTGGCGCATTCTTTCGTTAATATTTATGACAAAAGTATAACTCCTTTCTTTTTGATTGGAACTAAGCTTTTGAACTGGCATAATTTTATATGGTCTATACTTAAAATACTTTTACATTCTCTGAACTGTTCCATAAGACAACATTTTATCTCTTCTTTCATATCTGAGATACCGCACACAATCGGGAATTGATTTTTTTGGATTCTCTTGAAAATATAATACATCGCTAGGTCCCTTTCTTCATTTCTTTCTCTTCTTTTTACATTTCCCAGAATTCCGCTTTCTTCTAGTCTTCTATTTATTTTTATTATGGTGTTTAATGATCGAGTTCTTTGTCCCTCTTCAGGACTTTCTTCATATTGTCTTTGAGCCGCTCTAACATTATTGTTATTTTTTAAATATAATTTTAACATTTTGTATCTCTCATTAATAGCATAACTCATTTTGCATAAAAATAAAATTATAAATTCACGTTGACTAAAGTATTATTGTCAACCTTGACATTAACTTTGACTTACCTACGAAGAAAATTTAAAAACGTAGCAGGTATTTCGTTCGCAACCTGGAAATATTTCAAAAACGATTGAAAAACCGCATAAGGTATGTTATACAAAATATATCTAGAACTTCTCATAGAATCCAAAAATATGATAAAAATCATACCGTCCAAATAAAAATAAGCGAGAAAATCGATGTTTTATACTATATTTTTTTATTCAATGCTCAATTGTTTTACTAATAAGATATACGAATGATCCATAAAAATCCCCAAAACTTTCATATCAAATATTTTTCCCCATCTTTAAAAATAAAAAAGTTATAAGGCCTGTTCACTTTCATTTGGATGTACAGGGTCTTCCAACGAGGACTGAACAGGGGCTCATTTTTGAGCTTCCTTGTATTTAAAGAAAAATCTAAAATAGCCAATCGATGTACTTTTTCCTGCAGAATTCAAAAATGAAACCAAAAATTTATTTGAACCAGAAACAAAAGAGTTACGCTATGGATAAGGTGTTTTTTAAATGGAACATAGCTTTTTTTATACGATTTTCGGAACGAGTGATTTTTTTTATGTCCGTTCTGTTTAAAATATTTAATATTGTGACAGCTATTTTTATTAAATTTTAATGTTTTATCCAGTATAATTTAACTTCAACCTGTTTGAAACATACACTAGGTAATAAAGGTAAAATCACCTTGAAATCCTTCAAAGTCAAAAAATTTGACAAATTTACTATAATATTGCCGAAATTAAATATTCATTAGATGAGAGATTGCAGATTGTTATCTTGTTCTACAAATGCCAAGAAAATGCAAGAGAAGCAAGGAGAAGATTTATTGCAAATTTTCACAGAAATATATCCGTCAATACTATTCTAAGGATAAAGAACCTATTCGAGGAAAATAAAACATTATATGACAGAAAAAGAATTCCAGAAAGGAAAAGAAATCGAGACCGTGCCATTGTGAATTATTTTCGACTGAATCCAACCAAATCAATTTCGGACGCAGTTCGGGACGTTCAATACGGCGGCGGTGTAAGACGCAAGGAACTATTCACAGGACTTTAAGAAATCATAAATTTAAGCCTTATCATATCCTTCCACTTCAACATCTAACACCGGCACAAAAAGAACTTCGCTTCCAATTTGTTTCCCAAACTGTGATTCGGCAAGAAAACGAAGACCCTAATTTATTCAGAAAAATCTTATGGACTGACGAAGCCACATTCACAACATCGGGGGTTTTCAATAGACATAATAATCATCACTGGGCCGTTGGAAAATTTCAGACAATTAAATTTCAAGGAAGGACTTCAATCCATGTTTGGTGTGGCATAAAAAATAATAGAATTTTGGGACCAATATTTTTTAACGGCACTTTAAATGGACAGAGATACTACGAGTTCTTAGAAAACGAAATTGAGAACTTTTTGGAAGATTTACCATTGGAAGAATATCAAAATTTAATTTGGCAACATGATGGTGCCCCTCCGCATGCCGTGCGTGAAGTTATTCAATATTTAAACGGACGCCACGAAGAATGGATTGGTAGAAATGGAACCTATGCTTGGCCACCCAATAGTCCCGATATGTCAGTATTAGACTCATTTCTTTGGGGCCATTTAAAGAACGTGGTATACAAGCAGCGAAACCACGATATTGATGAGATCATGCAGAAAATTGTGAACGAAATAAATCGCCTTAACCAGGAAAATCACATTATAACAGCAAGTTTGGAAAGGCTACAAAGAGGTTATCGCTCTTGTTTCGAGAACAACGGAGGTCACATTGAACATTTAAATTATTAGTGTTTTTTTTTAGTTAGTATAGAGTTGGAATTGTTTTTCTGTCATGTAATGTTTTATTTTCCTCGAATAGGTTCTTTATCCTTAGAATAGTATTGACGGATATATTTCTGTGAAAATTTGCAATAAATCTTCTCCTTGCTTCTCTTGCATTTTCTTGGCATTTGTAGAACAAGATAACAATCTGCAATCTCTCATCTAATGAATATTTCATTTCGGTAATATTATAGTAAATTTGTCAAATTTTTTGACTTTGAAGGATTTCAAGGTGATTTTACCTTTATTACCTAATGTATGTTTCAAACAGGTTAAAGTTAAATTACACTGGATAAAACATTAAAATTTAATAAAAATAGCTGTCACAATATTAAATATTTTAATCAGAACGGACATAAAAAAAATCACTCGTTCCGAAAATCGTATAAAAAAAGCTATGTTCCATTTAAAAAACACCTTATCCATAGCGTAACTCTTTTGTTTCTGGTTCAAATAAATTTTTGGTTTCATTTTTGAATTCTGCAGGAAAAAGTACATCGATTGGCTATTTTAGATTTTTCTTTAAATACAAGGAAGCTCAAAAATGAGCCCCTGTTCAGTCCTCGTTGGAAGACCCGTTTTGATTAGCGGGCGTTCGGATTACCGGGGTTCGAATTATCGAGGTTCTATTGTATTTGCTTAAAAATTTTTGCTTCATTATTTGAGACAATGGATAGGAAAATACAAGGTGATTATTTAAAATAAGAATGTTTTGCTGCTTTAAAACAATTTCGACATAACACAATGGGAAGAATAATGTAATGAAAATATTGTGTTTATTTATTTTACAATATATATAATATTTAATAAAATAGTATTAAACAAGGATTTTTTTCTACAATTAAAATTTCTTCGATTTGCTCCAAAACATTTGACAAATCCCTCGATCCCTCGAACAAAGATACCATTTACAACTACAGTATGTCCACGGATAGGGTAGACAAGACAGATTGACCAAAAAGTGAAAGATACGGAAAAGGTCTTTCTATATAAAAGTTTTTGCTTGCTTTAAAGATAAGGTCCACTGTGTGGGGCCAGATTTTGTGATTCTTGTAGGCCTCTTTTTTTTACTCAAACTCAAAAAAGCTTTATTGTCCAAGACTCATCTTATTGACAAAGCAAAAGGCTAAATCTAAAATAATGAAACAAATATAGAAAGTACAAAAATACATAATACACACAAAATAACAAAATTACAATGTCCTAAGCATAATTCATAAAAAAAATTAACAAATGACATTTAAATGTAAAAACATTGTATAAGACTTAGTCGCTAAGGTCAAAAAATAAAAACAACAAAGACAGAATTATACACAATATACAGACACTACATACTCATACATACATACGTACATACACATACAGATAGGCACCTACATACCTACATATATATATATATATATATATATATATATATATATATATATATATATATATATATATATATTTTATTTATTTATTTATTTTATTTATAATATAATTATAGTATAATATATAATACAAAGTTAATTAATTAGAAATTTATTAGGTTAAATCACTATAAACACATAGGTGAATCATCTGTCCGTAATTTATAGTGATATGGTAATATTGTTTATATTTAAAATAAAAATTATATACAAAAATATTAATTTTAAAATACAGGTAAAAACAATATTAAAGCTATAAATTAAATAATCATTATACAAAATTAATAATGTCCTTTACAAAGTTCTAATAATAATATTAAAATATTACTTATTTTATTTTTATAGTTTCATCAATCTTAGAACTGTTTTCTTTTATCCATTTTTTTATATATTTTTTAAATGAAATGTAACTTAAACATTTAATTTTTTTGGGTAGTATATTAAAAAATTTTATACCAATATTTAAAGAATGTTTTTTTATTAATGTTAAATTAAATTTTTCAGCATATAGAGATATATTTATTTTTTGTCTAGTTTCATATAAATGATTTACCGCTTCTATATTTAACGCTTTATTATTTTTATAGATGTATGTTAAGGCTGCTTTGTAGAATAGTTCTTTTACATTAAGTATATTGTACGTATCAAATATAGCTTTCGAAGGAAACAAAATATTTTTGTTGTAAATAATTTTTAATACGTATTTTTGCATCATTAAAACTAATTTTAAACCAGTGTCATAAGTACTTCCCCATCCAATTATGCCGTACGATAGAACTGATTGAAAAAGAGAATAATAAAACATTAAACATAGTTTTCTACTTACAATATTTTTTAAAATTCTAAATTTAGATAAGGTAGCTCTTAATTTTTTAGTAAGAGTATTTATATGATAAGTCCACTTTAAATTTTGGTCAATAAATATACCCAAATACTTTACTACATCAACTTTTTTTATGATATTTCTGCAATGACAATTTTTATAAATTAAATTATATGAACCATCTACTTTTAAGAGACAAGTCGGTTCGTATATTTTAATTTCCTTAATATTTTTTGGTTGTGTATCTTTATAACACGTAAAAGTAATAAAATTTGTTTTAGACAAATTTAAGTTCAGAAGGTCAAAACTTAAATTGTTTTTAATAATACACATATCAATTTCACATTTATATATGCATTCTTCCCAAGAATTTCCTTCATTAATTAAAACCGTATCATCTGCATATGAAAAAATTTTACCATTTAATTTTGTTTTAAGTAAATCATTTACATAAACTAAAAATAATGCTGGGCCCAAAACAGTACCCTGAGGAACACCACAGAGTAAAGTTTTGTTACCACTAATAGTATTATCAATTTTTACCTTTTGTTCCCTGTTAGATAAATAACTTTTAAATAAATCGTGTGCAATACCTCGAATTCCATAATTTTTTAATTTAGATAAGAGTTTTTGATGGGAAACTGTATCAAATGCCTTTTTTAAGTCTAAAAATGTCCCAATCACTTTTTTGTTTTTGTTTAAGTATTCTGAAATTAAATGAGTAACATTAAAAATTGCATTTTCGGTGCCCAATTTCTCTCTGAAACCAAATTGATTTTGACTAAATAATTTGTTTTTTTCAATAAAATTATATAATTGTTCTTTTATACATTTTTCTAATAATTTTCCTATTGTGTTAATTAAAGAAATTGGTCTATAATTGTTACATTCTTTATTATCATCAGATTTAAAAATTGGTACAATAACAGATGACTTTAACATTGATGGAAAAATTCCTTTGGAAATGCTTAAATTGAAAAGATGACATAAAATTTTTGAAAGATATTTTCCAGTAGATTTTAAAATACCATTATTTATTTCATCAGTTCCTGGAGAAGAACTGATTTTAAGTGAGCTTATGAAATTTATAATTTTAATTTCTGTAACTGGTTTAAAAAATAAACTGTTTGAAATACTATACTGCTCGATATTAATATAATTTGAAGGAACACAAATATTTTTAGCTAAATCAGGTCCTATATTTGTAAAATGGTTAGCAAAAATTTCTGCAATTTCTTTTCTGTCATGTGTTAGCCTATTATTTGATTTATCATATAATTCAAAGAAATTATTTTGTTTTTCAACTTTTCCGGTAACTTCGTTGACTATTTTCCAAACATCTTTGATATTATTTTTAGTTTCTAAAATTTTTTTCTTATAATACTCTTCTTTTGTAAATTTTATTAGTTTATTAACATAATTTCTATATTTTTTATAATCTGTTAGAATTTTTTCATTTTTTCTATTTTTTATAACAACTTTACTCATTTTATCCCTTATTTTTATACATGTTATTAATTCCTCATTTATCCATGGCTTTATTTTTTTAATTTTATTTTTACAAATGTAGTCTTTTTTGACAAATTAATAAAATTTAGTAGTTTATTAAAAAACAAGTTAAATGCAGTTTCTACATCTGTTATTTTTTTAAGATACTCCCAATTTTCATTCTTTAATAGGTTATTCAATTTATAATAATTAATTATTTTCTTATTAACATTTTTTTTGGTATAAGATGACGTTTTTTTGAAAATTTTAATATTGCATGCTATTGGAAAATGATCTGTTGTGTTGTTATTAAAAATATAAAAATTTATTTTAGAATTTACGTCAATATTAGAGAAATTATCTTTAACAAAAAAATGATCTATGCAGGTTTTACTTGTCTCCGATATCCGTGTAGGTCCCTCTAGGTATGAAACATATGAATATGAGTTTAATATATTTAAATACCTGTTTGATTCTAGACTTTCATCATTTAAAATGTCAATGTTAATATCACCAACAAATAAATCAAATTTTTGTTTGTATGATTTAAGTAATTTTTCAAGTTCATTTAAGAAAATATTAATGTCTGATGAAGGAGGTCTATAAATACAAGTTAACCCAAATTTTAAATGATTTTTTTGGCAAATTGCTCTAAGAAATATGAAACCATTTTTTTCAGTTTTTGTAACATTAAAGTATAAACTATTTTTGATGTATAGTATCGTTCCATCATTCTGACATAAATCAGAAGAATTATAAAAAAGAGTATAATTATTTATGTTATATAAATCTACATTTGTAATTTTCCATGTTTCTGAGAGTATAATAATATCATAATGTGTACCATTTCTCTTTAACGTTTCTAAAAATATAAGAAAACTATCGAGATTTTTTGAAACACTACGAATATTATTGTGTAAAATATTAATTCCAAAATTATTATTAATTTCGTTAAAATTTTCCCAATTATCAATAAATATTGTTTCATTTGTACTGTTTAAAGCCTGAAGAAATTCAAAGTCCATTATCAGAATAATTAGTGATACTTTTAGTAAATTTTATTTTTTGAAGCAATATTGGACATTTTGGGTCATTACTTCTATGATTTATAGTGATATTACCAGATTTATTTTTATATTGAAGACAGTTAATACATTTTGGGGAAAAGGTAGTATTGTTACAGATTTTATACATGTGATCTCCTGCACAAAAGGAACATTTTTGGATTTTCTTACAGTCTACTGTCTTATGTCCATAGCCACAACATTTCATGCATTTTTTTATATTAAAATCCTCAGTGACTTTACATTGACCCCATGAGACATTAAGAGTTTTATTAATTATCTTGCTAAATGTTCTTCCAGAAGTTTCTGCATAAATTATCCATTTGTTATTTTTTAAGTATTTAGATTTTCTCTGGTATTTTATTTCAAATTGATCCTCATCATCAACACAGTGATTCAGGTCCATTAGTTCCATTTTAAATTCTTCACTGCTTGAATATTTATTTTTTGTCCCTATAAAAACTACTCTTGGCTTTCTTTCTTTAGTCAAACTAATTTGAAAATCGTTTCCCAAGGTTTTCTTTGTTAAGTTCATAAGTTGAATGGTATTTTCTTTATTATTACTTTTAACAATTATATTACCCGTTTTTGTTGTGTTGCAAGATATAATCGGTACTTTAATTGATTTATGATTTATTTTATTTTCAACAATTTCTTTCATTTTCTCAATATTTTCTTTGCAATGCGTCTTAATAATAATTCCTTGACAAGAGTTATCTTTATTTTTTGAGGTATTACTGTTATTAACAACATAAGCATACGTATTCTTGCTATCAACTAATGGTAAATTTGATCTATAATTACCAATTTCTTTTGTCAAATGGTTTATTTTTTCATGAAGTTTCTCGAATTCATATTTAATATATTGGACAAATTTTGAGTCTTTATTAGATGCACAATTTTTACATTTCCATTTAACTAAATTTTCCAGTTGTTTTATTTTTTTAAACTGAGTTATGGTGATTTCAGCACATGATATGTGAACTAAGTCTTTACAGTAGTAATTACAACTTATGTAATTTTCTTTTATTGATATTTCCTTCTGACAATATGAACAAATCCAATTTTCTTGTAAATTATTTTTATTTTTTGGTTTTGATGAAGGTCCACTTTCAAATTTATCTTCATTAGTTATATTCTCTTCAAAATTTTTAATTATTCCTTTAGTATGTATATCAGTTGCTGGATATTTAGGTGGGTTATATGGTAAATCATCCTGTGATAGTTGAGAATTCCAAGAACTTGGTATTGAAAACTCACAAAAACTTAGATCATTCTGAAATTTAGGGTTAAAATTTGACATTGACACTGCCAAAAAAATATTTTTCCTGTTTTCTGATTTAAATAAAGGCAATATTCTAAAATAATAATGCCAGAGATTTCTTGAATTTTCTTCTTTATATTTTGTGGTAAAGTACTTTATTTTCGTCAACAAATCTTGTTAAATTTTAATTTTATATGGACGTAAAAAAATTAAAATGTCAGTGACTTTTACATGGGTCATTTATTTTTTTATATATATATAGATAAAATGATAAATTCGAGGGGTCTTATATTGATATAGACCCAATTACGCCCCTGAAAAGCAATATCTTCGACGTTAAAGGGATTTTCATCCGACCAAACACGAACATTTCATCTATTAAACATTCCCGCAGTTGAGAAAGTTGCTTCGTCTGTCCAAACGATAGCATGAAGTAAATTAGGATCTTGCCGCATTCTTTCGTTAATATTTGTGACAAAAGTATAACTCCTTTCTTTTTGATTGGAACTAAGCTTTTGAACAGGCGTAATTTTATATGGTCTATACTTAAAATACTTTAACATTCTTTGAACTGTTCCATAAGTCAACATTTTATCTCTTCTTTCATATCTGAGATACCCATGGATCTATTATAATAAGGATTCGATGTTCCGTATACTGTGACCGTTCGAACGTGAAGCCTTATATTTGTTGTGAAAACATTTACCGTAGTGGTAGTGTTTACGAATTTTAAGGAAATACCACAGGAAATACGTAATTGAATCAAGAATGGTAGTAGAAAGAGATAAAATAGCATTGGAGTGTTGGAGCTCAGGTTGAAAAATCACACCGGTGTGTCACCCGTCGATGATATCGAACGCAGCCCAGAAGTTGCTGTCTGTGCTGGTTGTTTAGGAAAACGGCTGAACCTCGGTCTGAACACTCGGTTACACGTACGTCTTTGTCTAATGAACTAGAAAAGAAAGAGTGCGACTCAGATTTCTAAATGACTCGGAGCGACTTTAAATAAACACCTTTAGAAATAACAACCTATAAATAATAAAACCTTTTTAAATTAAATTTATTATTATTTCGCAGAAAATAAAGTATTTTAGGGCTTTTATTACTTTTAGTAAATATTGTGATGCTTCTAACGTATTTCTTGTACAAAAATATAAGGTAAAATCAGATGTGGCCAATGTTTACAAATTGTGTTTACAGTGTCACTTAGAATGGTTTGTTTTGGCTTCAAAGAATGTTACATCATCCCGTATCCATATTATAATAGATCCATGGAGATACCGCACACAATCGGGAATTGTTTTTTTTTGGATTCTCTTGAAAATATAATAAATCGCTAGGTCCCTTTCTTCATTTCTTTCTCTTCTTTTTCCATTGCCCAGAATTCCGCTTTCTTCTAGTCTTCCATTTGTTTTTATTATGGTTTTTAATGGTTGAGTTCTTGGTCCCTCTTCAGTACTTTCTTCATATTGTCTTTGAGCCGCTCTAACATTATTGTTATTTTTTAAATATAATTTTAACATTTTGTATCTCTCATTAATAGAATCATTTTGCATAAAAATAAAATTATAAATTCACGGTGGCTAAAGTATTATTGTCAACCTGACATTAACTTTGACTTACCTGCGAAGAAAATTTAAAAAGGTAGCAGGTATTTCGTTAGCAACCTGGATAGTTACGTTTAAAGCATATTTATGCGAAATAATTTTTAATTTGAAATATTTCAAAAACGATTGAAAAACCGCATAGGGTATGTTATGCAAAATATGTCTAGAACTTCTCGTAGAACCCAAAAATATAAAAATCATACCGTCCAATTTAAAATAAGCGAGAAAATCGATGTTTTATACTATATTTTTTTATTCGATGATCGTTTTACTGATAAGATATACGAATGATCCATAAAAATCCCCAAAACTTTCATATCTAACATTTTCTCCCATCTTTAAAAATAAAAAAGTTATAAGGCCTGTTCACTTTTATTTGGATATTGGATGTACATTACATAACGTAATCTATAAACTTTAGTTACCTGCTCGAAAATAATCAGAGATTTTCTTGTGAACTGCTTTTCTTTGCTGCGAGATCTCGGAGTCGTTTCAGTAGTAATAACTGCGTTTCGTTTAGCGCCGCGGTTTTGTTTTTAAATTTTTTGGTTTTTGATTAGCGGACGTTCGGATTACCGGGGTTCGAATTATCGAGGTTCTATTGTATTTGCTTAAAAATTTTTGCTTCATTATTTGAGACAATGGATAGGAAAATACAAGGTGATTATTTAAAATAAGAATGTTTTGCTGCTTTAAAACAATTTCGACATAACACAATGGGAAGAATAATGTAATGAAAATATAGTGTTTATTTATTTTGCAATATATATAATATTTAATAAAATATTATTAAACAAGGATTTTTTTCTACAATTAAAATTTCTTCGATTTGCTCCAAAACATTTGACAAATCCCTACCACTAACTTTACAAAGATACCATTTACAACTACAGTATGTCCACGGATAGGGTAGACAAGACAGATTGACCAAAAAGTGAAAGATACGGTAAAGGTCTTTCTATATAAAAGTTTTTGCTTGCTTTAAAGATAAGGTCCACTGTGTGGGGCCAGATTTTGTGATTCTTGTAGGCCTCTTTTTTTTACTCAAACTCAAAAAAGCTTTATTGTCCAAGACTCATCTTATTGACAAAGCAAAATAATCTAAATATATGAAACAAATATAAAAATAAATCTAAAATAATGAAACAAATATAAAAAGTACAAAAACACATAATACACACAAAATAACAAAATTACAATGTCCTAAGCATAATTCATAAAAAAAATTAACAAATGACATTTAAATGTAAAAACATTGTATAAGACTTAGTCGCTAAGGTCAAAAAATAAAAACAACAAAGATAGAATTATACACAATATACAGACACTACATACTCATACATACATACGTACATACACATACAGATAGGCACCTACATATATACACACACATACATACACATGTAAAAACAAAGACAAAGAACGGTAGAACAGAGCTGCGGAGACAAAAAAGACATGCGAAAATAAAAAAAAATTGACTGAAAAATTATACGTACTGTACAGCAAGACTAATTTAAGCTGTCAACCAAAAACTGGTCAATGTTATAATAGGCCTTTGAAACCAAAAGCTTTTTTACATCCTTTCTAAATTTTCTCTCACTCAAAGCACGCCTTAAAGTTAATGGCAAATGGCAAAGCTAAGGTATAAAATTTTGACACTCTGCTGCATATTTATTTTGGAATCTGTATTGTGTACAGGAAGCATAAGGGCGAAATTCTCACAACTTGTCAACACAATTCGCGCCAATCGTAGTTTCTTGGCTCTTCGTCACTCGGAGCAAATAAAAAAATCTATAATTTATGGAGCCAAGAGGGTTATCAATCATCTTCCTTTTGGACTGAGAAGGCAGCAATGTGAGAGAAAGTTTAGGGGGGCATGAAGAGGTTTTTGGTTAGCAAGGCATATTATACACTGAAGGTGTTTTTGGCGACCCACTGCAGTGACCTTGCTAATTGACTTGTAGTATATTTCCTCATTGTTGTGGTAGTTTTTCCTTTTACAATTGTATTTGACTGTTGTTTGTGGTAGACAAGGAGGGATGGAACCCTGAACATTTGTGATACAGATTATGATTTACATTTCTAACCAAGCTTGATTAGTTTTCCCCTCTGCCTGTGTTTGTTAATATTAATAAATAATCTATGCCCTGTTATAAAATGTTTTATTTTGGATTGTTATATAAGTTTAACTTAGTTTTAAATATTTTGCGTGGTTGTTTCATTGTCTGTTGTGTTTTAGTGTTCCGTGAAACGGAACACTAATGGAATCACTTCAGTGTCCGTCCGTCTGTCACCATGTGATTTTCACTGAAACTATTCGACGTAAAAATTTGAAATTTAGCACAGAGATAGATTGTGGTGGCAAAATTATAGACGTGAAGTATAAAAAGTTGAATTTTGATTCTGGGGGTTAATTGCAGGGGGTAAAGCGGAACATGGAAAAAAACATTTCAAGGCCGTCGTGTAGGGTATCAAATGAAAGGTTATTGAAACTGCTGTCCCCCACCCTTATCACCATAAGGATAGCTCGGAAAAATCAGAAAAAAATCATGAATATTGAGAATTAGGTGTAGATTGAACGAAAATTATCAGCGTTGAAATTCCAGCGCGATCAATTATAAACAATTTAATTGTTTATTTCCTTTCAATTGCTGAACCATTGGTTTTAGAGAAAAAGTGTTTGGACTAAAAATATTTCTCACGATGTCCTTAGACGTTTTTCAAAATTTTTAATTTGGCTCAGTCGAGACGCTCCCCACAAAACATATTTTTCTACAAACGTGTTAAAAATGCATTTTTTAACACGCCGCAGATGCCTTAAAAATATTACTTTATGGCACTAGTGTTAAAAGTAATACTATGGCAACTACGACGCCAACAATGGTTGTTTGTTTTTTTGACAAATGTCAACTTAATAATTTTATATTATATCTACGATGCTACTTAAAACTATGTGTTTCCAATATGTTAAACTTTCTAAAAATTGTAATTGTGTTTTTGTTTTTTATTGGCGTTTGTAGAAAAAATTTTGTATGATATTTGTGTTAAAAGTACTTTTAAGGCACTCATTTGAATTGCAGAATGAGCGAAGCGAACTTTCAAATTCGTGCCGTAAAATTGTACTTTTAACACTTATATCATAAATAACTATTATTCATGAAAATAAATCTTTCAACTCCTTTTGATACAAAAAAAAACCTAGGTGCTTTTTAATTTTTATAATATTTATTATAATACTTGGAAAGGAATGTAGTTGCTTTTCACAAAAATAAAACTTGAAAAAATCCTTTTTTGCAAACAAAATAGAGAACATAACCTAAAAGCAAAAACAAAGTATTGACGCGCTTTTGTAATACCTAAATGTTATAATGCTTAAAAAGGAATACTAGTTTAGCTGCCTTTTCATTGCCTAGTCTGTTTCTGATATTTGAATGAACGAGTCCATAGGAACAAAACAAAACAAAAACCACTATAGGTAGCACTGTATAATTTCTGGAACATTTTCTTGGGATCTCTACCACTGTACTGCTGTTACATTTTTAATTATTTCATCCGAAAACATAGTTTTGTGAAAAGGGTCCGATCTGGCTTCCAACTTAATTATCAATGATAATAAGCCTGTGTCAGCAAAATTTTCGGCAACAGTATCTAGAACATCGCTATTTTCTTTGTTTATTTTGGGATCCAATATATATGCCAAAAAGTGAAAGGGGCTTAAAGCTTGGTCATATCTTTTTTTAAATAGTTGATATTGATGCAAATTTATTTCCTCTTCAAAGCTGTCAAAAGTAAGCATTCATTTTTTCCACGTTTGAACTGCTGGAGATAAACATGCACCTTTCTGTTGTATTGCGTCAAGTTCTATAGAAATTGGTTTTAGTAACTGTAAACAATCTTCAGTCATTCTTTTAATATAGATATTGGATACCTTTTTGAAAACCAGTGGATCAATTTCTTATTTATGCTCTTCACATATTTGTAACAAGTTTGGCCGCTCCTAGACATAAATCTCAAGACAATCTGAAAGTGTATTCCTTCGAACATCTTCAGGTTACACCAGTTTCTTGCCTCTTTTTTGTTGTACCAAGCATTTGACAAATGGGTATTTCTCTGTACTATCTGTTCTTTTACCTTAGATACTTCTAAATCTTCGGAAAGTAAACTAAGTAAGTGCACCGAACAACCATATGTAATTATAGGATAATTTGACTCGGTAATTTTTTTCTTCAAACTTACCATGTTGGCCGCGTTATCTGTCACAACACTAGTAACCTTAGTTATATTTATTTTTGTACTTATTTATTGAGTCAATAGCCAATTTTGCAAGATAATCAGCCGTATGGGGATGACCGGATGTATATATGCTTTCTAAAAGAACACTTTCCATCTTCTGCTGTTAAAACGACACAGGTTATGGACTCATTATAAACATTACACCATCCATCCAAGGACATGCAAATAGACTGTCCAGATAACTTGTTAAAACATTTTGATTTTTCTTCAAATATTTCATTTAGGAGCGTTGATGATAACTGAAATCTAGACAGCGGAAAATAATCTGGTCCTAACATTTCTGTGTCCTTTGGAACTTTCTTATTTTCTATCGATCTAAAACTGCAGTTTGTTGCGTAAACGGCTTTAACTATTTGCATGTCCACTTCTTTCTTCTTATCTTGACAAGTTCGCACAGCAAAAGAACCCAAATGGCTGCTACTTCCACTATTTTCACTTCCACCTCCATTTCCTTTGTCCCTTCTCTGTTTTTTTTGCCGACTGGATAACTTTATTTTGGCTAATTCCAGGCTGGAATTCACAATCACTTTCAAGACCACTATAATCACTAGTTTTACTTTTGCAGGTTTCCCAGTGACTTTTCAGTCTATCCACTAAACCTTGCATCTCTTTACCACACCTTTTACACCGCTCTATATCCTAGTTTGCCAACCACTTTCTTTTTTATAAAATGTTGCCAAATACTAAATTCCTTTCTACCCCAACTTGTCATGATACAAAATTTCGTGCTACACTACTCTCATAAGCAAAAATATTACTGATATATGGAATAGGTTCCTGACATTTGTATATCTGAGAGTTTTTCGCAAGTCTTTGCAAGTTTCGACGAAGTCGCGAAAGAAATTTTTCTGACTCGAATTGTCGAATTTTATTTCGTTTCTGTATTAAAAATGTATTTTCATTATAAGTTTGACTAAACAAGATATGATCAAGTAAAGGCCGACGCCATTCAAAGAGTTAAACATTAAAATAACTATGTATACAAATAAAATGTTAAAAGGCCCTAGAAAATAACATAAAATTAAAGCAAACCTGAGCAAACCTGATTGCACAATTACCTGCATGTTGAAACGTCATCTGTCGATGCCTAAGTGACCATCAAAATATTCATTCCAGTTTTGGACACAGTACTAGTATTAAATTTATAGGTTCAACAACCTGGTCCTCCTGGAGAGCACTACCCTCAAAATGCGTGGACTCAGCCTCCCCCTAGTTACGTTCAAGCACCTCTTCCTCAACAGCCGCCTCCACCTCAAGAAGAACCCAAAAGTGAGGGTAAGTTGAAGACTAATTTGTGATTCATGTATAATATATTTTGAGTTTATTATTATAATTATCAACCATGCTTTTTATGGTATTTAAAATTTTCGTCGTCACAAGAATCGTGAACGTGATTCACAGTCTAAATGTAGCTTACAGGTGTTCCTAATGGCCTTGTCACTTAGATTATGATTTTAAAAAAAGTACTGTTTTTTCTACGGATTTACATAAATAATTATGTTCATCTAAAACAGTTTATTTATGTATTTTGGAGCGTCATTTAATAATCGTATAATTTGTGCTGGATCACGGTGATTGATATATCTCCCAACTCTAATACAGGGTTTATGAAATTCACTGCATAATATATTGAAACCGGTAAATCCTGGTATGAATTCAGATTGCAGAAAAATATTCATAAACTTTCTGTAACCAGCGGTACCCGCCACTGGCAAGAAACACATGATACCGAATAAGTTGCCTGTTCTATCAATAATTTTTTCTATGTAACAAGTCAGCATAAGTAATATGCTGTTGTTACCTTTGTAGTAAAATCCCTTTAAACGCTTCTTTTGAAAATGTTTAAGATTAATAAGTACCAAAAAACACTGACAATACAATACAGCCATTAATTTAATGCAAGAAACCAATGCTTGACTAATAATAGCACTAACAAAAGTTCCCATAACGAATTAGACACAATACTTAAAATATCTCACGGTATTTTGTCACTACCCGCACCATTAATAACTGAAAACTGATGTTTTTGTGACTTTTAAAGTAAAATCTCTATAGAACTTACTTCCTTTAGAAAGGAACACACTTTATACAACACCAACAAAATAGTAAGTTTAACCATTAAGGGGAAAAAAGTTCCACTAACTAATTAAATTCAATGATTAAAAAAATCCACGGTATTTTTCACTATCAGCACTATTGAAAAACTGAAAACTAAAAATTGATTTATTTATTAAACAGCACAACTCTCCTAGGGTACACCAAGATTTATACATTGATATTAGTGACAAAGACCTAGGCAACCCATACTAGCACTTATTAATTTTTGTTGCATAAAGGAAAAGGAGTTATTTGAGTCGAGATAAGAGTGAGATTTTAAAACTAGAAATTGCAGACACGCTACCCATCAACGATAAAATTTAAAGTGGGGTTTCACATGATTTATAAAAAACCAAAAATTACAACAATTTTCAAAGTCTTCCTCATCTTTGGTAGGATTATAAATTCATTTAGCAAATAAGGTGAAAACTCTCATTAAAATACCAGTGTAACTTTTTGCGATTAGGTGTTCGCATGTGTGCAATTTCTTTTCGCAAAATCTCCCTAATAACTTTCATCCTTCTGCTAGGAATCTTTGAGAGGTACATGAATATTGTCGTAAACAGTTTGAGTGATCACGTGCCTGTCAAATAATCCCAGGAAAACGACAAGAAAAAATAGTCGGGGCCAGGGAAGCAAGAGCGAGATAACATGTATTTTCTATCTGCTTTTCAAGGACGTTTAGTAAACGTCAGTAATTTTTCGCAGTAATAAAAACGAATTTTTTTTTATGCGAGTGGCCAATAATAATAATAGTACCAAATACCAAACCTAAAAATAAGTGATAAGTTAGTGCCGGGTGCTTTTACTGTTTTTATGTGATGCGGCATCGCTGAAAGAAAAACCTTCACGATATTTATGTTTTGAACTATGTTTTGGATTTAGTTTTCTCAAAAATATTAAGAGTTGTCGGATAGTAAAACAGGAACCCATACAGAAATTATGTTTTGTGCAAAAATACCTCCTGTACCTAATATATTTTTAAATACCGTATATATATACGGCGTTTTTGGCAATTAATTATTAATAGGTTTTGTTGGATAGTTCTAGCGTAATTTATTAATTTTTTTAGTAGAATAAATTTAAAACATAATAAATAATAAATACAATTTTATCAACGTCGCAGCAGCGGTCGCGCGTGTGATCTGGTTTTCGGGTGTTAAAGGAAACCTTACGGTTGGATTAAACCAAAAAAAGTATATGCAGTGAAATTCATAGCACCCTGTAGAAGCAAAGTAATTTAAAACCGGCCTACGACTAAAGACAAAGGAAGTGATAGATACTGTTGTCTATACTAAATGCTATAATTGATGGAATAATGGCCAAGATCCATTGAACAAAGCCTATGGAGGAGTTTTTTTTATATAAGAGATATTTTTTCGAAAAATGTGTAGTTTTTAAGTTTTTTTTTTGCTGTTTAAGCGTTTGTAAATGATAAAAACAGATGAAGCGTTTACATTAAGTTTTTGTGACACACAATTGGGAAGTACTGTGGAGGAAAAATATATTTAAGTTTTATAAATATTGTACGATTTTTTTTTTAAATACCTGTACCTAATTTAAACAAATTGATTAAGTAAGATTGTATTATAAATTGTAAATATAAAGTTATATTCTATCCATATACCTAAGTTTTGTCAGTAGCTTAGTAAATTAAATATATTTTATATTCAAGTTTAAAATCATGTTACATAAGTGCAAAAATGTGTATTAAAAAAATATAATTGTATTATTTGATTTCTATTGTAATATAATAATGTTAAGTTAAAGTAATGTGTTGTAACATACACTGAATTTCTGTAAGTGTGCAACTCGCACTAAATGCAAAAACAAGGGTTTGTATAAAATAAAATACGATAATATATTCGAAATGGTCACAATTTTAATTAAATCTTTTCGTAGGATCATGTTTCGAGCAAAAGCAGTAGTAGGAACAGAGGAGAGAACTAAAATGACATCTTTATAAAATTTACAACAAATAACAAGGAGTATAAAATTTGTACGAGTTGTTATATGCAAATATTTGTTCTCGATTTAAGGACTAATACAGGTTTTTATTTTAGCTGTCGTTCAAGAGATTCAACAACAAAAAGCCACGTTGACGAAACAACGGGAAGATTACGTGAGAAAAGCCATCGTGCTTCGTAGGGAATTGGAACAGTTGAAGCATCAGAAGCAAGAGTTGGCTAGTGACGATAAGTCTGAGAAAGACCTGAGGTCGGTTCTTAAGGACAATGAAAAACTACAGGTAATATAGATTTTAAGTTTGTACGTTTTGAATCTAAGAAGTTCATGTTATTTATTTGTCAGTTTTGAAAGTTAAAAGATTTATCTTGTTACTGTTTTTAGCATGATTATTGTGCGTGTGATGCGTGGAAATTTAAAGAATTCGTACTCATATTGTTTTGAACCTTTTTATGTATATAATGTTTTAAATACTTTAAGACCAGAAAGTTTTTATAGAAAAAATTACACGGGTGATTGCCCCAAAAGTAGATACTCCTGTTGTTACCTTGCGTATAAATAAGGATGAATTTAATCAAGTGCTGGCAAAGTTACCAGCAAGATAAACGACAGTGATGACACTAGAAATAGAATTAGGAAGAACAAGATAGACATACATTTTATCTTGCTGATAACTTTGCCAATAATTTCAATAATTTGACTCTAAAATAATCAAAAATTTCAAAGTTTTAGTTTGGATTCCAAAATAACGGGTGCCGCAATGAGTACAGACGAATTTCAACGTATGTTGCGAAAACGCAACATATTTTTATTACATACCCGACAAATATTAAAATGTCTCAAATATTTGTTTGCCTAATAAAAACTAGTAAACTCCAAACAAAATACCGAGAAATTGATAGGCAGTGTCGTAACATTGGTCCTTCGAGCTCTCTGTTCTCTTATCGTCTTGAAGTCAAAGACTCCAACGCGGGGGAGTATGTTGCGAAAACGCAACATATTTTTATTACATACCCGACAAATATTAAAATGTCTCAAATATTTGTTTGCCTAATAAAAACTAGTAAACTCCAAACAAAATACCGAGAAATTGATAGGCAGTGTCGTAACATTGGTCCTTCGAGCCGGATTCTCTGTTCTCTTATCGTCTTGAAGTCAAATACTCCAACGCGGGGGAGTATGTTGCGAAAACGCAACATATTTTTATTACATGCCCGACAAATATTAAAATGTCTCAAATATTTGTTTGCCTAATAAAAACTAGTAAACTCCAAATTAAATACCGAGAAATTGATAGGCAGTGCCGTAACATTGAATTACTGTTAAGAAATTGATAGGCAGTGTCGTAACAACGTATTATGGTAAAATTTCAAAATACAATAAACTTACAAGAGCTGTATATTAATTTATTAGAAACATAGCGCAGTTTTAAGAACATAGCGCTCTATGTGACGTCGGCATAATGACGAAGCCACACATAGCTCTACGTACGCTATGTTTGCTATGTTCGCGATGCTTTCCAAAAATAGCGTTCATTGTTTTAAATGTACCTGGCCACACAGACGAAGCAAACAGCGTACTAGTGTCTGTGTGGCCAGGTACATTTGAAACAATAAATCGCTATTTTTGGAACGCATCGCGAACATAGCAATCATAGCGTACGTAGCGCTCTGTGTGGCCTCGGCATAATTATGGTGCCTTGGATACACTTTTTTTGGTATATTGTTTGTTATGTCAGTTTCATGACTGTCAGTTGTGTGCCAATTTGAAGTCACAAGCTGACAATTTATTCAAGATTCAATAAATTAGCTATATTTCTTTTTATTTATTTAATTTAACAGTAGTACAATTCAAATATAAGCTAGGGGCTATAATGTACAATATTTCTACTAAAGTGATGCAATTCCTTGTTCATTATTTTTTTGCTAGATTGTATTGATGAAGCACAAACTGAGGTCTTCTGTAAATCATTCCATGTATAGGTTATGCGATTACTTTCTTGAATTTAAAACACTTTTCCTTTTGTATTTTTTTGCTGTTGCCTCCCAAAATATTGCTTGTCCTAAGATTTCGATTTTAACGAAATAATAACCATTAAGTATTTTATACATATGTTTGTATTAGGTCGCCTTACAATCTTTAAAGTTGGTAATTTTAATCTATTCAATCGTTCGTCATGTGGAAAGTTTCTAAGTTCTTAAGGAGGATGTTTTATAATTTTTCTATTTTCAAGGCTTCTATATGTTTTACATAATAAGGACACAAGAATAAATAAATAACCAGAAAGATAACTCTTCTCATTCTCAAGCGCGATGACCGGTGATCTCCAAACCATCGATATCCTGAAACGGCCATCCGGCCAGTGCGATAGCAACCTTTGGAATGTTAGGTACTGTTGTAAATACACATATGATAATATATGTATCCAATATTTAATTACATGATGTTTATGCCTTTTATTCAATTGTCAGTTTCAAACATCTAATTATTTTAAAATTCAAAGGTACTTTTATTATTTACTTTATTACATTATCATAGAACCCCGAAATAACAAACAATATTTAAATTACATAATCCTATACAATTAAAAATAAGAGTAAACTACCTCCTTCTGCTCCGCCTTTTTAGGGTGGAATAATTTCAGCTAGAATGGAAGTTGTTGTAAAGGAAGTAGTTATAAGTCAGTCGTTGTTCAAGACAGTCATTTTTAATAAATAATAATTTTTGAATAAACATTTTTGCCGGTGCATAATAGTACGTTTGAAGTAAAACGGAGTGCAGTTTTTCTAGTATCGTTATTTAACTTTTAAAAGTTCATTTTTATTTTACTTTTGAGATTGCTTGGGTCCGTTAGGCAACAAAATGCAACTGCAAAAATCCTACGCCAATACAGTTCAAAAGAACACTTGAAAAATTATTTTGTGTTAGAATTGTGAAACTCATGCGGATAACGTTCTATTAAAATTATCAGATCTGCTAAAAGATGATGATATTCCTGTTTCGGCATCAGTTTCATCTCCACAAGATGCCACTCCTAAATTTCAGGCTGATTTTCCAAAGAATAGCTCTTTAGAAACAAATTTTTTATGGTACTTTGCTGGCTATCGTATTAAAAAATGTTTAAATATTCATGAATTCGACATATGTGAAGCGTATTCGAAAGGTCACCAAAACTTGGACGAAACCTCGTTATTTTGTTATTACAGAGCGTATCAAAATGTTAATTTAGATACATTTGGTAACTTAAAGATGCCCCATAACGATTTTGTAAATTATATATCTTCATTAGAAATAATATTTCAAAGGAATTTTGAACACATTGTTTTAAAAAATAATGTTATTACTCATTGTGTAAATATTTGTAAAGATACCCGCTTTGTTTATCCTTGCAATAGTTTCCGCACCAGTATTTGATTGGGTTGTATGGTAGAGTAAGGTTATTTTACGCTTTTAATGAAAATAGTAATTTGTGTGAAATACGTCAAAATACCGGGAGATATAGATACGCAGTATATTTTAAAGCATTGCGCACTACCTAAGACAACCTAGTAATCACATTGTTAACTAAATAATTTTTTTTTACTAATTTAACATTACAGCATATTATTTCCTATGTACGCTAATGGCAGTATAAAATTTTGCTTCAACACTAACTCAAGGTCCCTCGGCGTTAGAAGCTTAGAACAAACGTGCCGCTCGAGAGTTATCCTTCTGGTTATTTGTTTATTCTTTTGATAAGGATTTTAAGGAGCTAAAATAGGTCTTATAAAAAATGTATAAATTTTCTTTATTATTTTACTGCTTTTGTTATGAAATTATTTTTAAATAAGATAAATTATAAGCTTATTGGCATTCTTAACTAATACGGCAGTGTATCTTCAATTTAAGGTCACTAATTATAGGCAACAAAAGAGAATATAGGTAATACATTTGTAAATACTATTTTTTATTTTCCTATTTTTTATGGACGACAATAGCTATTTGTGTATTAAGAGCGCAAAGTGATATATTGCCGCTCTGAGCGAGAAGTTAGACGCGCGACGCGTAGCGGAGCGCGGCTATCTCGCGAGAGCGGCAATCTCACTTTGCGCTCGAATTACACACATGATTTTTTCTACAACCGGTATTTTTATAAAAATATTTTGTAATGTAATTAATAATTATTGATATCAAATTTGACAGTTGTGACGCTGGACGTTTCTTTATTATTATTAAGGTGTCCATGGTAACTAAGCGAGCGACAAAGTAACTTTGTCGCTCGGCGAGCGACAAAGTAAAACAAACGCTTGTTCCTCGAAAATGTCCAACTTTGCGCTTTCTTTTGAAAGCGCAAATTTGTACTTTTCGCTCGGTTGTAGAAAAAAATAATTTTACAATAACCTACTTTTGTGGCAGTGACCCTAATAGATATTTGGCAAAAGTCAAACAGTAATTACAATATATGAATAATCTTTTCATTTCCTGTTAAATTTTAGGAACCTACTGGTGAATTTCTTAGTGAGTTTTACGAAACCGCGTTTTATAAATAAGCACCGAGGAAACATGAACTTTTTTATCCGTAAAGGACAGTATTTTTAGACTTTTGATAGCGCTGTTGTATTTTTTGATTTGATGTATACAGTATAGTGGCGAGCTGAATCGAATTATAGTACCTATACCTTGCTGCCAGATATAATTCATATTAGGCGTCGTATTCCAATTACGATAGCCGTACTCTCCGGTATATTATGTTATTCATAATTTAATTTTTTGCTGCTACGAAAAGCGAATCGCAGTGTTGGCGATTCTTACAGTTTTTGTTTTTTTTTTACTTTTCCTCTAGTAAGTTTATTTTCAAGTGAATATTATTATATGTTTTAGCGGGTAAATATATCAATAAATTCCAAAAAATGAAATAAACTCTTTTGTCATACCATCAAGCAGAATGTCAACACTTCTTTTAAGAGGATTACAAAGCAGGTTTATTTATTTACTATGCGGTATTTCAGTGTAAGGCAAGCCTAATTTAATACATATTTTGTCTTCAACTCGACTGCAGCAGTATTCTTCAGTTTTTTGCAAAAGTCAAAATGCCAGGCGCGTACCGAAAGTGCTGTGTTTGGGGGGAGGGGGTAGTTGAGGAATTAATAACAGCCGGAATCGGAAATTCTCTAAAGAAAAACTAAAACATAACCTAACATGCAGTGCACTGTTATAATATACATCCTGTTTACATAATTTATACGTTGTCTAGATATATGACTTATTTTACTTAGTTTGGGCGTTTTCTATACCACAACGTAAACTTTCTTTTTTTCACCGTACGCTACATACATCAAGAAATACAGCTATATTATAGAAATATACAGTACATATTTCCACAGAAATATTACAAAAGTTTGAAACTACCGGCCTTAAAATAGTTAACTTTAAGCTAAGCCCTGGTTAAACCGTATGGTAGCTGTATTTTTTTCGCAGTTTTTGGATTGTGAATCGCCAGTTCCATGCTAAATATTGTCACATATCACAACGGGGCTCGTTGTGACTATATTAAAACTAAAATTTTGTCGTAAGTTCTAAAATTCGGACAGAGAAATGGAAAATGTAAATCGCAGTTTTCACTGTGGGTAAGAAGCAGGCTCTACAAAACACATGTCATATCTGCTCAAAGAAACCTCGTTTCTTATTTAGATATTTCTATTTCAGGACGAAATTAATAGCAAATTGAAGGCCATTTTAAATGTCATTGAAATGCTGTCGAGCATCATCAAAGATGGGAAAAAGATTGGTGATCTGGAAGCAGAGATCGATCAGCTCGATAATAGAGCGGAAACTCCGTCTCCGAAATCTCCAGAACTCGAGACTAGAGAAAGTAGTCGGCACAGATCCCGGTCTCCGAGCAGAGAGGCCGATTCTCGATCTGAGAGGGATTCTCGCTCTGAGAGGGACTCTCGATCTGAGAGGGATAAAGGAGATAAAGTGGAGAAAGACGTGGACAAAAGGTAGTTTAGATTTGTTGAGCTGCTAAAGGCAGGTCGTAAGTTAAGGTTAGGGATAAGGTTTTAATAGGTAGACTGGTAATAAAAAGTTTTTTCGGTGTTGTTGATTATTTATTTCCCTTACTCGATCAGTTAAAATATTCTCTCCTTCGAAAAATCCATTAGGTGTAGGAATTGGCAAGAAAATGCTTTTCTTTGTTTTATACGTTTATGACTTTATTAAGATTATTTATTTGTTTATACCTTTATTTTTCTAGTAGATTTTACAGATATTTGAGGATATTTTATGAGGTTATTATTACTTTAAGTTCTGAATTTAGCATTACCATATATTATGATAATATTGCTCTAAAGGCACGCATAGACTACGATTTTTTGGTGTATGGAAGGTGGTAGAGGAATTCTTCCTCGGCCGAGGTGGTGCCACCCCACACATCCTCTTAAAGGGCTGGTGAAGTCCCTACGGATGTTTCCAGCTCTGGATGTGTGAGTCGATTCCCCAGTACACCCACGGTACATAGTACTTAGACCTCGGTCTTCGTGGGCTGTCAGAAAAAAAAAATACACTAAATGTATACATGTGTGACAGTACGTTAACCAAGCGTCATACGCAGACATCTAATATTAGTCTGGGCGTACCTTAAGAAAACGATAAGAGCGCACACAGGTATATACCTATAAATACCTAATAAAAAGTAATTATTTTACAAAGTTGCCTTTTTTAATTAAATTATTAAATATATGCGTAAGTTGCATGGAGGCGAATCTTTTCTTAAATTACTTACAGAAAAGGAAGTGGATAACATTTATTGTTGATAACTAATTTACATTTTTTTATATTTAATATACGAGTTTTTTTATATTTATTTTGTCATATTCCATATAATAAACTATGTTAGTTGGTTTGGAATAAAGACAGTTTAATCCAAATAAATATACACTCGATGATTAGATTCAATTTTCTTGCTCCTAGTTTTTGAGCGGCACATGAATAATTGTAAACAATACGAACGATGATAATAATAATAATTTTATTTCAAATTGTGCTACAATACATGATATACGATGCATCAAACACAAAAGAGACAGCGTCAAAGGAAAAAAAATATATAGGTACATATACAATATCCAATTACACGCTTCACATGTTTAAAGCTTAGTTAACCAAAAAGTCATCAATAGAACGCAGATGCACCTCTGCAAGGGATTCGAAATTTGCAAAATACATTTATATAGTTGATGACGACCCTTATTCCATAGCATACTGAGTTTAATTTATTCAATACATTATTAATATGTCCAGACCAGTCACGAAATTCATCAATATTTAAACCTAAGAACGTTATGCTTTCTACAATACTAAGGTTCTCATTTAGTAATTGTATGCTAGTTGTTTTTTAGGTCTTACATAATTTTGTTCTAAAAATTATTAAGTTTCTTTTGTCTTTATTTAATATCAGTTTGTTTTCAACAAACCAGTCATTAGCGCTGACAAATATGTTGTTACCGCTATCTGTTAGTTCTGCGACAGTTCTACTCCCAACAAATAAATTTGTTTCATCAGCATAACATGTTATGCTTTCTTCTTGAGAATTTACTGTGGAATACGAGTTGTTTACAACAATGATAAATAAACTCGGCCCCAGACTACTGCCTTGTGCTGTTTCCAGGCCATTATCCATAATGTTTGAATAAAAGGTACTCCGTTTTTTGTTACTTTTACTTTTTGTTTTCTATCCGACAGGATTTAAACAACTTTAGCGCATGTCCTCTTACACCATATAAATCCAATTTTTTAATAAGTAACCCCTTGTCTATACAGTCATAAGCCTTCGACAAATCCAAGCAAATACCAAAAGCCATTTTATCACCCTCTAAATGATTCAGAATTGCCCTAGTAAACTGAAAGATTGCTATTTCTGTTGATTTGCCAGATGTGTACCCATGCTGATGACTGTTAAACAATTTACACCCATCAAAGAAATCTACCAATCGTGTACACATGACCAGCTAAAGCAACTTTGAAAACCCGGGCGAGAGACTAATTGGTCTGTAATTTTCAATCAATATCGGGTTCCCTTTTTTATACAGTGGTTTTAACACTACTTTAAGTTGTTCTGGAAAAATTCCTTCTTTAAATGCGTTGGTTGTCAAATATGTCAATTTATGGACTAAAACAAATACGTGCATATTATCTATTGACTTTGAGAGTCACATCGCTTGCTGAATGCAATACTTGCACAAGTCAAAAAATAGTTAAACGAGGAAACCATGGTGTTGTTATTAAAGTAACAAAACAGTAAAAATTATATTAAAACTTACTATGTGAAATTATATAATTTTTAGTCAAGGTGTTATCGCTGAAGATTCATAATATTTTTAATTTTGAAACCGAAATTAAAAAGTACTTTTATGTTGCGCCGCATTTGCTTTACTGAATAAAACCAATTTTAACATTTTTTAATTGGAATTTTTAGTAAAAATAATTTTGTAACTTGAATTCTTGACACCTAAAAATCATTTACAATGATAACTCAAAAATGATGAATTTTAGGTTCTGCCACTATTGCATTCAACAAGCGACATGATCACGATTTTCAAGGTAGTCTTCGCTCTATATTGTTTTTGCCTCTGAGTAACATATTAACTGCTATACTTTTTTGGCTGAAAGTCACACCTGCCCAAGCCAAAAATACTAGTTTTTAAACTTCAAATCCGAAAACTCCTAGAATAAACGGAAATTCTATTTAAAATGGGACAGGTGGCGACCTTAATTGATTGTATTATTTTTTTTTCTTACCGATATGAGCCCCAAAACCTAAGGCTTGGTCAAACAGAACGCGTACCTACCTAATACGTCATAGCGTAAGAACTTCGCGCTATAGCGTTGCATTATGTTGTATACTGTACTTCTATGTCATCACATAGAGCGCGTTCGCGACTAGTACGCGACTCTGGCGTAGCTTCAGTACGTCGCGCTGAACAAATTTTCATTTTTACGCGCGACGTTCTTGAGGAATATTGTGCCGATATGACTGCAAAGTTAATAGAATGTGTTCGGAAGTACCCATGTTTGTATGATACAAAGAATAGCTCGGATAAAAACGTTGCTTCCAAGGCGAAAATATGGGAACAAATTGGAAAAGAAATTAAGGAAACTGGTGAGTAGTATATTGTTTCTATATTTAGCTGTAATAGGAATATTTTTTATTACCTAATTAATAATAAAATAAGATACGAACTTTTCACGTATTTCGAATGCAGCAGTCGTGGATCTCCTATTCGTTGGTCTACATGGGTTCATTAGGCTCTTCGGGCTCTGTAAGAACTATAGATCCTTGTTTTAATATAGTTATGTAAACAGCATGCAGCTTTGATAACACCAATTGCCGTATCCACTTCACATTCGATGGGTCGTAAAAAATTCTCCCCTTTTGTGCCAATATGCCGAACGCATTTTCAACAACACGTCCTGCTCTCCAAAGCCTTTTAGTAAAGTTTGCCTTTCTGTCCTGTGTAGCTGCGGCTCTCGGAAATGGACGCACTAAATTGTTTTCAAACCAAAGTCCTTGTCACCAAGAAGTACATAAGGTACGGGATCGTTGGTGCCTGGTGGTGGTTTGTCAGGTAGAAGAGATTTTCGATGGATGAACTCGCGATAAAACTGATTTCTCGAATATTGATCAACTGTAGCAAGAAGGACCACAGAAAAAAAATGTTGTAGCAAAAATAGGCAGATCCACTATTTGTAGGGCACTTTATAACAACGTTTACCGTCGATATTACCCAAGCAGCTAGGAAAGTTCCACATTTCCCTATAGCCAATTTCTGGTTGTTTCCATGTTGCTTCAGTAGGCGAGGGCATTCATACTGGTTGTAACGAATTCAGATTTCTTTACCAACTTCACTTACAATACTACCCACTGTTGAACGACCGACTCGGAAGGAGAAGGCAATGGTCTGATTTGATTCACCCGTAGCTAAGTATCTAAAACAAAATTGAGTTTTCTGTTTTTTTTTGCAGGTGACGTAGCTAAAAGAAAATGGAAAAGTTTAAGTGATAACTATTGGAGATATAAAAAAGAGATTGCCGGTACTACAGGACAAGCTGCAAAAAAGTTTGTAAAATGGCCTTGGGTTGGACAGCTACAGTTTTTAGACGTAACTTTGACGGAACGAGAAAGGGCATCAAATGTTTCAAGAAATACCGACTATTCTGATACACTCCCTTCAGAGACACCCTTGCAAGGATCCCCTCCAGAAGCACCTCCCCCAGGAACATCCTCTCCCATGACACCTCCACCAATGACGCACTAGATACCATTAGAACAAGTCGGTACTTCCACATTTCCACACGAGTATACGCCAGTACGTCTACATGCCAAAAAAAGTAAGAAGGATTCTAATGAAATGGACAAAGTCGTCAATTTTCTTCAAAATAAGAAAAAACAAGAGTATGATGCTGTAGACCACCTTTTTCGAAGCTATGCTCAAAGATTTAAAAAAATTTCCAAACAACCAAATTATGCTTAAAGTAGTGCTTGCTAAGTTATTTGTAGATGTAGAGAGCAACGACTTCGGTCCAAACAATGACTTTTATGTTAACGAATTTGATATTTTTAGAAAGAAATAAAGGTTTTGTTACCTTAAACAAATTACTAGTATTTCTCTTGTCGAAATCGGTGTCCCCCAGTTTGTAGTACATTTGCTTATTTTGGGGATGAGCAGTTCATGTAATTGTCAAAGCAATCTTGAGACATAGGAAAGTATTTAAAAAACGATCTTCATATGATACAAGTTTACGACACAAACGATGATATTCTCCAAATTTCTTTCTCTTTTTATTAATATCATGCATCCATGATACAAATAATAGAAGATATGAGACCGCGCAAGTAGACGGAGCCATGTACGTCACGCTGTGAGTAATTCCGCAATATTTTGTAAACGAGACACGTCTTTGTTAAGATCGCGTTGTGTTTTAAATTTATTTTTGGTGTTTTTATATCACTTTTAAGAGTTTAAAAGTGAAAATGAGGTGTGTTTTGTATGATTGTGATGTGGACAATCAATGCAAGGGCTTTATGCCCGATATTAAAGTTTTTAGCTTTCCCAAAGACAAAGAAACACAAAGTGTTTGGAAGTGTCTGTGAAAACGAGAAGATAAGTTTAATGTGAATAATGCTAGAATCTATTCTAAAAAAATCAAAGAACACAAAAATACAATAAGTCTTAATAATTTACTATTTAAAGTGTTAAAAACCCCGAAACACTATCCTAAAAAAACATGTTTCCGTCGCATACATGTTATTCACCGCAAAAAATATTTGACAAATTATAGGAACAACCAAAACGTCTATTTATAACATATTTTCGGAAGACTCTAGGTACCTGTATATTTTAATAAGAATATGCATCTAAATAAAAATTATTATCTTAATTATTAGGCATAGTTTTATTTTATAAAATTATTTACCTTTTCTTTTCACGTAAATAAATACATGGAACGCAGTTGGCACGCAATTTACCAATATCTATTATTTTAAATTAATATATCCGTTTGTTGACATGATTATTTTAAATCATATACTTTAAAATTTGCATTATAAGCAGGAGGCAAAGTATATTGTCAATAGAATTTATATAAAATCGCCTCTAACTAACGTAAACTCTATATTGCGCTTTATAAATTTCACAAATAACTCATAGCGTGACATCATGCGCGAACCAGGACGAATTTGACACGGTTTGGTATCATATCTTCCTTTTATTATATCATGTCATGCACCCATACTCTTTTTTTTGTGAACGTAATGCATTTAGAAATAATAGTTCTTCCTCATCTGAATCGAATGGAAAGAATGGCACGCACTGGTACAAAGTACGTCGCGTCAAACCTTTCAATATGACGTCTGGTGTACGCAGCGCTCAACGCAACGTAAAAATACCCCCGACGCGCGCTACATATGCGTTCTATTTGATCAAGCCTTGCAGTTGTGCGTTAACCCGTATCAAAAACCTTCTATTTGTTCTTTTACGATTGTATTGCAGATATTGTTACGTTTACTATGATACTGGTCTCCATTGGTGTCGATCTTGTGACAAATTCCCGGAAACTGCGAAAGAATTTTTACAACATTTACACAGTTCTCAGCACCAGGAGATGGCAAAGGAGAACGAGGTAGATACGACACCGTGGCATAAGCTGCCAGTGGAGCCCCTCCTGCCTAGTTACGACGACGCTCCGAAAAAAAGAGTTCCGATAAAAGGTAAGCTATTGATATTACATAACTAAATAATATATTCGGTGTAGTAGAATTAATATACAACGTGTCTGAAAATGTTGCCACAAACGCAAAACTTTTATTATTAATTTAATGGAAATAGTTACCCGTTATAGTTCTACTTTCAACAGAGGAAGAAAGATGTAGATCCCGTACGATCCTCATTAGTGAACCTGGTAAAAATCGATACTTAAAGATCTAATCTGATATTTATATTTTGCAGGTTTACAGTTCTTCATTTCTGCGCCATCTTGGTACTGCAAACTCTGCGACGTCTGGATCGGTGACTTACACTGCGCGTCGCACCATCTGAAATCGAAGGCGCATTTTCATAATTATGAGGTGAGTTTTTAATATTTGATTATAATTGATCATTCAGCAAACGAAAACAAAGATTTTATAGATACATTTTGTATATAAAGATACCGTGTTCTAAAAGTATTTTCTGTTTTGTACATTGTATACATTTTTCTATCCATATCAAAAACAAAGAGACTAAGATGGAAAACAATCTCAACCTCTCTTGTGAAGAAAGAGACTGTTTAAAAATTTTTAAAAAATACAGGTTCTTTGTTACAAAATTTTATTATTATGCAAAGAATAATATACAGCAGTTTAGTCCCACAAAACTTATTGTTAAAATAGTACTTCTACGTGTGGCTTAAATGTAGTGTACAGCTTGTCAAATATAGCTTTGCCTCTGAGTTAGTCCCGCCCACTAAATGGGCAGTAGACTGTACAGTCCATAACAAAAGTGGATGCTTTTTTTAATTCATTTATGTTGTAACTGTCATGACGTGCATTTTAGAATGGAGTTCGTGTTTAAAGTAGAAGGCAGTGTTATCTGGGCAATGTCGTGAAATTCTGACAAATATTATTTATTTTATGCGCCAAGAAGCTGAAGCGAATAAACCCATGAAGCATTCAAAGAAGGTTCAAGAACGTGTTTCAACTGCTACCGGCGTGTGTATTTGCATAATTCGAACAATTGTGAGTGAAATGAGAAAAGTGGAAAATGACGAGTCTTCATTTTCAACCCCTAATAAATAAAAAAAGGAAAAATCGAGCGATAAAACCGAATTGGACGGTGGTGATGAAGGAGTCCTTAGACAATATATTGTCAACTTTACAGTGATTAAAAAAAGTGCCAGCCTTGCGTAAAATTCCCAAAAAAATTTAAAGACGACTATAATTACACCGGTTCTCTTAAGAGTCTAATAAAAATTATGAAAAAAATGGGTTTGAGGTGGCGAAAGGCAAAAACTAACCGCAAACTGTTGATGGAAATATTTTTTTTTAAATGAACCGACTTCACAATAGAAAAAGCACTAGAAAGTATGAAACAATATTTTTACGGATTTATAACTGTGGCTGATAGTAAACCTTATCTTATAGAATGTTAGGTAACTTGTACACCGAATTCTGAACTTTGAAGCCGGCGGAATTTTAAAGTATAATAGCAACAACAAAATTAAATTTTTTTACCTCTAACCCCGAAAATGATATATTAGTTAACATTTTTGGCGAAATTTTCTCTACGAATACGCGTAATATTAAAAAAAGTAAATTTATACAGTTTAATTAAAATCAGAAAACCGTTGGATAAAACATTTGAGATAGATAAGATTCTGGAAGAAAATGTACATGATATTTTGAGGTTGCCTTCATACCATCCGGATCTAAATCCCATTGAGCTTGTTTGGGCCTCTCTAAAACAGTTTGTGGCCGACAGAAATATTGATTTTAATTTTAATAATGTAGAAAATTATTGTGGGAAATTTTTCGGTACCTTTTCCGAACAAGGTAATAATAATAATAAGACTGGTAGCAATTTATTATACGCATCAGGTAACTTTTCGAATTGTAATTAGTACCTATCAAATATTACCAAAATTTCCGGAAAGTATTTATGATACCACTCATAATCACAATTCAACCCCTTTAACACAAAATAATTTGTCTTTATTCTTTATCAGAATCAAGCAAGCAGAAGTCAGGAACAGAATGGCTGTTGACTGCTACCTGTCCTAAACTAATTTATGCTAAATTAATGATAGGTAGTATAATCTTATTTAACTAAATCCGAATGTTATAAAGAAATTTTGCAATTTTATTTTTGTCGCTGACAGTACCTTAAGCCGAAGCCGCTTAATATTGCCCTTGATGTTATTCGAATGTTATCTCAATTCCTCGTCCGCGCAAGTATGAAATTTTTCAGAGGCAAAGCTATATTTGACAAGCTGTACTTATATGTGCGGCTTAAATGTAGTGTACATGATTTATTATAGTTCGTTTTAAAATATACCTGTGACTTATCGACTGCAATAAAACCTTTTTGCTTCATAATGTCACAAAACTTTCTAAATTCCTAAGTACCTAGTGCACGACTGGAACCCAGTATTTTAGTGATGTCATTAGGATATTTAAATTTTACCTGAAATTTATGTTTTATTGAGTCATGAAAATTACACTAGTTTGTTAGTTAAAATTGATGAAAGTCCAACCCTGTCACATCTGAGGTATATTGTTGGTTTAGAATTCTACAGAATGGGGTTTTGTCCTGTAAATTTTATTACAGTCAATAGGTCAACGGTATATTTTGAAATGAAGTATACTTACTTCAGACTTCATTTAGACTAGTTTTACAAAAAATAAGTGCTGTCGACAAAAGACCATGTCGCGGTACACAATTTATTATACTTTATCATACTTCGTGCCATATTTTAAGAGAATCTACCAAGGAATTTTTAAAAACTATTTTTTTTTCAAAAACGCGTTCGAAAATACCATTTTATTTTAGAATTTCGTAGAGCAAAATCCACATTGGGAAACCGAGTGGTTGAAAGACCGAGAGAAATCAATGACTCGAAATGGTAAGCGCGAACGTAGTGACGATTCTGGTAATGACAAAAAGAAGAAACACAAACACCGCGCTTCGGTTGAAAGGTGAGTAACAAGTAAAAAAAGAGTAAAAGTCAATCACTTTTGCTTTTGTCAAATAAAAAATAATAATGAATGTATCTAAGAAATGAGTTTAAACAAGACTAGGAATAATAGTAATAAGTGATAACGTATTTTCTGCAGTAATTCAAAAGAAAAGAAAAAGAAGAAACGATCAAAAAAGAAGAAAAGGGAGTCGAGTGATGATTCCTCAAGCAGCAGCTCCAGTAGCTCGGAGAGTAGTTCAGATGACGAGGCTGCAGACAAGGGGAAGAGTATCAGGGTAGCGATGAGGAATATGTCACAGGTATAATCAAGAAGTGTTTATAACTGTTAAACTTGTGCCTGTATTTACACTCTAAGTTTTTTATATTTTTACTGCCTGTCTGGAGCATTTAATAAGTTTAGTTTAGTACTGGACAAGGAAAATAGCACATTTCCTCTCTAGGGAGAAATGTATTTTACATCCCGTTTTCAATCAAGTTGTGGTGCGCTTTTTGCTTTTTTTCGACATGAAGTGTAGAATTTTGGATTAAAATGCAGGTTCTTTAACTTTATAAACCATTTCTTAGATGATGTTATACAACAGGTCATATACAGTGTGGTCCGAGAAATTTGCATTTTGAAAAATGTTACTTAGAAAGGGTAGTATTATTGCTGCATTACTTGAAGTATTTAAAACTTCTTTTTTATTCGGAGCTTGAAACGAATATGTCCAAACAGCGAACATTTCAATTTTTAAAATTTAAATGGCCGCCATTTTGACATAACTCAAAATTATTTTTTCAAACGCAGAAGTTGAATAGAACTTTCGAAGACCTTTCAAACGATGTATCGCATGACACCTGTTGCCATTTAAAAAAAATTAACCAAGATGGCGGCTGGTCGCCATTTTTAAAGATAATTTAAAATTTTTTAGTTAAGATTATTTTTTTCCTCATATTTAATCTCACAAAATTTAATTTCAATATTTCTTTCGTAGCCAAAAATTAGAATTGGGGGGGGGGGACTTTAGGACGCGCTGTATATACAGGGTCTCTAAAATAGGTGATACCACTATTGCTACCTCCGAAACGGTAAAAGATACGAGGTCGGTTAAATTAGAGAAAATGTGCCATTTTTAGTCTCTACTTATATTCCGTTTACGGAGTTGCCAAATTCTCTATAGTTTCTTATCTACAGGGGATTTTTTAAAAATGGTCAAAAATTTAATTCTTAAATATCTCGAAAACTATTATAGTTAGAAAAAAAATGTTTTAACAAAAATCACACGACTTTTTACTTTCTCTAAAGTAACGTTATTGTTTTGTTTATACAATTTATTTTTATTGAGTTACCGATACTCATTTGTTTTTTTCAAATACGGACCTGAACTTTTTGCTGCAGTTTTTGAAAGAATACATCATACCCTTTACATCTGTGTATCACTTGGTTATGGTTTTCGACGTTTTGGCGAAGAATAGCATCATCGGCAGGATATTCCACCAGTACGGACCTGGCATTTTTCAACTTAATGCGCCATTTCACAACCAGAAAAACACAAACCATAGTGATAGGTTGTGAATGTGCCTTAAAATGGAAGATCCCAGGTCCGTTTTGACAGAAAATCCTGATGACGTTGCTATTCTTGAACAAAACGTCGGAAAACATATTGGAGTTATACACAGTTGTAAAGGGTATAAAGTATTCTTTCAAAAAATGCAGCAAAAAGTCCAGGTCCGTATTTGAAAAAAACAAGTTAGTATCAGTAACTCAATAAAAACAAATGGTTTAAACAAAACAATAACGTTACTTTAGAGGTCACAAATCGTGAGATTTTTGTTTAAACAATTTTTTTCTAACTATAATAGTTTTCGAGATATTTAAGAATTAAATTTTTGTCAATTTTTAAAAAATCCCCTGTAGATAAGAAACCATAGAGAATTTGGCAACTCCGTAAACGTAGTATGAATAGGGACTAAAAATGGCGCATTTTCTCTAATTTAACCGACCTGGTATCTTTTACCGTTTCGGAGATAGCAATAGTGGTATCACCTATTTTAGACACCCTGTATATAGGAATATAGGCTTTGTTATTTTTCTTGAACCATTGATAATATATTTTGTTTATTGTTTGATTGGGATTAGGTTCGTAGTAAAAACATTTTTTTGTTCTTTTATTAAAAGTCCATTGACGTTTCGACCCTTTTTCAAAATATTTTTTTATTCTCTTTGGTAAAAGACCTTGAAATCCTTAAGAACTTTGGAGGACTTTTAGATGAAATTTAAGGAATTCTTAAATAGGTTTCAAGATCATAAGACGGGGGTTACTCAAAACTATTAAATGTATATTCCTTATCCGTGCAATAAGAAAAATCATTAAAAAAAATTTTGATGCAAAACAGTACATTTAATTTTTCCAATTTAACGTCTATCCTATTCAATTTTGACGAAATTTAAGGAATTCTTAAATAGGTTTCAAAATCATAATACGGGGGTTACTCAAAAAGAATATGAAAAAAATATAAGATGGAGGGCTATATTTTTATATTAAAGCATCTCAATTCTAAGCATCTTTTACCCTTAAGCGATCTTATAATTTTCGTTTCTTCCCTGTAAGGTATTTGACTTTTCACGATTCCGACGACGTTTAATATTATTTTTACGTATGCAGCAACTTTTTGTTAGACTTTCATTTCATTAAAGTCATTTATAATTTTGTCCCTTTTTGCAAACTTCTTGGATCACACTGTATGTAACAAAGGTGGAAAATTAGGCTTTTTATCCCTTATTGCATATATGGTGATATTCGAACAAAGTATTAAAAAGTGTTTTTTTCTCCTCTCGCCCAAAATAAAATATTTTTACAGTCCCAAGTAAAATCAATAATAAATGAAGACATGTCGAAATGGGCAGTATTAGAGAAACTATTGTTCGACGATGCTCGAAACAGAGATGGTCCTAAGGAGCAACCTAAGGAACCAGACGACGAATTGATCAATCAATGGATGACTGTCGTAAACCCAGTGAAAGAAAAAGAAAGAAATATGTTGGATAGTTTGAAAGACAGGTAAGCCGAAAAAGAAATCAATTTTTCCACTTTTTAGCAAGATAAGAATCCTAAATATCTACTTCAATTTTAAGTGACTACAGGTGAAGCAAATTGTGTGGGCAACTAGCGATATCAAAATAACAAGCAAAATATACATTTTTAATTAAGGAAGGATTTTTAATATTGTGCATATTTCTGACAAGAATTATTTACCTACGAATAAACACCGCAAAAAACATTAAATACTAAAATTCCATTTTTGCTGTGACTTTCTTAAGTTACATGCAGACAGTTTCTTGCACTGTTAAAACAAGTACTCAAGTACTAGTACTACACTACTACACAAAGGACACAACGCAAAAATCAAATAATATCCAAAAGCATATTACACAACAAAATTTGGAAAGCCGAAACACCTCTTAAACTAATACTACTAATAATAATAATAATAATAACCGGCGCGACGTAATGAAATGTAAACAAAGTTTAAGCAAATACAATGCGCATATTAGGTAATTAGTTTTTCTTTGTCTAACCTAAATGTTTTGCAATAATATATTTCACTGAGCGGTTTAGTGTAAAAGTTACATAAATTTAAACCCAATTTTCTAACCATTACGCCCAGTAATAAATGCGTTAAAATATGATTTCATACTTTTTCGTCCTTTTTTGAAGTGATTTTTTTTGAACAAAAATAATTTTTTCTCCATTTTGATTCAGCGAAGAAAGGTAATTTTTTAATTTTTATGTCTTTTGGAAGTTAACGCATCTCGTAATTTTTAGAATGCGACAAAAGCAAGACGTAGAAAAAGCCAAAATGGCTGAAATGGAGCGGAGACGCAGAGAAAAAGAAAGAGAGGAGATAGAATTGCTAGAAAGGAAACGTAGGCAAGTTAGAGAGGAGGCAGAGAGGGCCGACAGGGAGAGGAAGCGACAAGAACAGGAAGAATTTAACCGGATTCTGGATAAAGAGAGGAGTCATGTTAGGTAATGTTTGTACGATTGTGAAAATAACACATTCATTATTGTTTTCGTTATTAGGCCAAGCAACAGAGCAAAATATTAGCGGTTTTTTGACATTAATCCTATCAGAAAGCCGCCTGTGCCATCATCTGAAAGACGATCTGTAGATGATTCCTGTTATATTTCCAACTCTGAAATTTTTTCCTTTAATTTGTTATAAACATTTTTAAGCAAAAAAACGCGATTTTTTTTTTGTTTTTTGCTTATAAAATGAAAAGTAATGAAGCAATCTTAATAGTGTAAATGGACGATTTGTAGAGAATCAAAATACGAACAAAATGAGAGGTCGAACGTCCCGATTGGATAAGTAGCAACGCAGAAAATCCGGAAAAACCGGAAAATTAAGAGTTTTGTTAGAAAATTCATAAATGGGCCATTTTTAAACGTAGATGGCTCAAACTTTGGGAAAAAGTAGTAATTTATAGCTACTTTATGTGTGCAAAACCCCGACGCTGTCCGACGATTCGTTTTGCCACAATCGTCATTTTAATTTTTCAGCACACTATTTTGCAACAGGTCTGGATGCTCTATGGATCGTCCGATTTTAATTATTGAAACGGATTTGAAAAGTACAAGTTTAATTGAACAATATGTATATTTTAATTTTTCCATAAAATGCTACGAAACCGGTTGAAAATGCACGTAAAGATGCGTGAAAATGGCCGAGCGCGCGAAAGATGACGCGTAGCGGGAGAGCAGCGGAGCGAAGGGGAGCCAATATTCGCGCGTTCGGTCATTTTCACGCATCTTTACGTGCATTTTCAACCGGTTTCGTAGCATTTTATGGAAAAACTAAAATATACATTGTTCAATTAAACTTGTACTTTTCAAATCCGTTTCAATAATTAAAATCGGACGATCCATAGAGCATCCAGACCTGTTGCAAAATAGTGTGCTGAAAAATTAAAATGACGATTGTGCCAAAACTAATCGTCGGACAGCGTCGGGGTTTTGCACACATAAAGTAGCTATAAATTACTACTTTTTCCCAAAGTTTGAGCCCTCTAGGTTTAAAAATGGCCGATGTATGAATTTAAAAAAAAACTCTTAATTTTCCGGTTTTTCCGGATTTTCTCCGTTGCTACTTTTCCTATCGGGACGTTCGACCTCTCATTTTGTTTGTATTTTTATTCTCTACAAATCGTCCATTGACACCATTAAGATTGCTTCATTACTTTCCATTTTGTAAGCAAAAAACTTAAAAAATCGCGTTTTTTTGCTTAAAAATGTTTATAACAAATTAAAGGAAAAAACTTCAGAGTTGGAAATATAACAGCAATCATCTACGGATCGTCTTTTAGATGATGGCACAGACGGTTTTCTGATAGTATTAATGTCACGACAAATCGCTCTATTGCTTGGCCTATATCTAATCACTGTTTACTTGTTTTTTAGATTTAGGGCAGCGAGAGAAAATTTTCGAAAAAGACGATCTTCAAGCGAGGAGGAAGATGAAAAGCGAAGAGAAATAAGTAAAGAGAGAAGTAGGGAGCCCACACCAGCTCCAAGGTAACCATTTAATGTGGATTTGTCAATAGAAAGTGAACGTGAAAACTCGTTTTTTTTTTTAATACGATCATTATACGTGTCTTTTTTAGATCCCGAAGAGACAGTGAGAATAGCCACCAGTCCCATAGCTACAAGCCGCACAGTCCGGAGCACAAGGAAGAACCTGAAGTAAAGAAAAAACCGCCCGGTCCGCCGAGTTACAAGAAGCTGCCCTTTATCGGTAGAATGCCCCTATTTAAAAAGAAAATGGAACAAAAGGCCGCCGAAAAGCAGGAAATCAAAAAGGAAGAATATGAGCCGACAAGAAGAACTCGGTAAGCATATAAAAGCATCATTTTTAGTGTTCCGTGCTAAAATTATCAAAACGGCCTACAGTGCCCGTCCGTCTGTCACAGGCGATTTTCTCTGAAACTATTCGTAAAAAAGGATCGTTCAGAAAAATCTGAAAAAAAGCTATTAACGTTGAGAATTAGGTGTAGATTGAACCAAAATTATTAGGATTTAATGTTTTTTTCCTTATAATTGCTGAACCATTGGTTATAGATAAAAAGTTTTTAGACAAAATATTGCTTACAATGTAAGGAACAACTTTTGTCCTTAGACGTTTTTCAATGCTCCGCGCATAAGCGATGCGATACGGCGATGCCGCACAGTGTAACGAAGTCGAAAATTCGTGGGCATTGGTACTTTCCTTCGCTGTTTTGCAAAAATTGTGGCATATAAAAACATATATTGAAGTACGCTATTACTGTACTAAATTTAGACCTACCTTACTAGGTACCGGTCGCTCAAAAAATATAATTATTTTTCGAAAAAATAAAAAAGTACTGTTTTCGGTTTAAAACAACTAAGTTTGATAGACCCAAGTACTAATTATAAAAAACATACTTTAATTAACCTAATTTTCACAATCTGGGCTGGAGACATCTATCAGAATCGTCTTCCTCAACGTTAGTTTCTTTAAAAAGTGTATCGGTTTCCGAGAACAAAGGAAATAAGGAGATTTGAAGAAATTAAGACATGCAGTATGTCAGCATCAACATTTAAATTTTGTCCCGCAGGAAGCGCTTAAAGAATTGTAGCAAATTTTTTAATTAAATTTTTGTTGAATCCAGTGATTGCTGCTGATTTTGCGTAATGTCGGAAAAAAGTTCCAGCAGTGTTTACGTCGATTGTAGTGCCCTCACCCTGTTTTACAACCTATATTAGTATCCCTAGTTCATTTGGAAAATCATTTTGTATTTCCTATTTCTTTGTTATTTTATTACTTTTTCGTTACTAGTGGCATCCTTAATTAAAAAACGAAGCCTACTTAATAAGTTAACTTATTCCCTACTTCTTAGAATAATATGATATTTAATAAAATAACAGTTTAAAACTGGGTGTAGTAACGTATTTTTAAAACTATGTGGGTAGGTACTTAGATTCATGAATATTTTATTTAATATTCTAGCCACTTTTCTTAATAAAAGTTAAATTAGTGAAAGCTTGCTTGTAACTTCTTACAAAATTTAATATAATTCGTAATCATAACATAACATACCGGGAAAATCTTCAAAGCGGCATTAAAAAGCTACATTCGATTCCTGCATATGCGATATTGCTTAAGAATTTTTTTTTCAATAATCGGACAAAGTCGGATGAGATTTTTGGATACTCCTAATGTATAAGAGTTGTGTAATCCTCTAATATAGCAACTAGACATGTTTAAGCATTTTCTTTAAGTTTTTTCTTCGACTAGGACCACGGTTCTTTAAAATTCCATATGTAAGTAAACTTTACACATATTTCCACTAAAGTTTTGAAATGTCAAGAGTAGTTAGCATACTATAGCTGCAACAAAAATTACTGTTAAATTTTTTAAAGTTTGACTTATTTTCGCATCATTTTTATTGCTCTCAAAAAAGTCAAGTTTCTGTTTAAAAAGGACGTACTTTACGGTGATATATTTAAAAACACTGGTAGACGACTAAACTCGCAGACATTTTGCAAATAATCTAGAGACAAAACAAATTAAAATTCGATAGTCCCTGTTTTGCCCTATGTCCACGAAATATCAAATCCGTTACACTGTGTGCCGTCGGCGGCAGGTAGCGCGGCAGATGGGCGGAGATCGGGCGGCCGAGGTTTGCTCAGGTTAAGTGAGGAGCTGATGGCACGGAACACTAATTGTGCAAGTATAGCTTGCACTTGACCCATTTTTTTTTATTTATGCAGCTTATTCAAAACTAACCATAACATTTCGTTAAATGTGATTGCAAACGCAAAAAATATCTACCCTAATAGAGAGTAGATTGTAAGGATTTATATAATCAAATGGAATACTGTTTTTTTTTATTAAAGAATATCAAAATTAATTGCTATAAATTGATACAAGGTGTAAAACCATTTTGTAAATTTTTACGCACACTGGCTTACTTGCGAATTCGCTGTTCCGCACTTCGGTGAGTACATGAACGCAACACGAAATTTCAGGCGTTCTCTTGTAGGAATTTAATAGAGTTTAATTGCTGACGTTATCGGCCTGCTGTCGATCGTTTTCGGTGATTTGTTTTATGTTTTATCAAGTAAATATCTCGGTCCTCTGCTGGACAGGAATCTTTTGGGAGTGGTCGGTCACCTTCGACACTTAACATCCTTGATTCTATCCAAAAGAGAGGCCATTCGACTCGTCAATGACCCAGTCCTCACAAGAAAACTCCCTTCTCTCGCTCATCGCCGCGCTGTTGGAGATTTATCCCTATTCTGCCGGTACTACCACGGATTTTGCTCTGAAGAACTAGCCGGTATTATTCCCCCCTTGACTGTTCCTAACAGAACAAGAGGCGCGTTACGTATGCATCCCTTTACTGTCCAGCTACAAAATCCTAGTCCCTAGGGTCTCCAGATTATGGAACAAATTGCCTGCAGATATTTTCCCTTCCCGTCCCAACCTCCAATCCATTAAATCCCTTGTCAATAGATTACATTTACCTTCTCCTCAGACGCCCACGGTACATTAGTACTTAGGCTTGAGGTCTCCGTGGGATGTCTTAGAAAAAAACATCGAGACATATACAGGGTGGTCCAAAAGTAATGGTACACAGAGCAACAGCAGGGTCTTTATGCCGAAATAATTCGATTTATTTAAATTTGCCTAACTCCAAAGTTGATAATAACCAAGATACAGGATATCAAAATTTTTTTTCAATAATTTCTCAACAAAGTGACATAGCGGCACGAAATTAGAGATTTAATGGTTGGACGAAGAATTAAAATTCGTCCATACTTTTCATGTCACTAGTAGAGGGCGCCACCAACTGCATACCGCACTTCTTTTAAATGTCATAACTTTTTTTAAAACTTAGTATAACGATCTGACTTTTGAAATAATCGATGAACCCACTTCTGTTACATCAATACGGTATACTTTATTGCAGTGGCTAGGAGTAACCGTTTTCGAGATGATCGCATTTTAAATTTGCTATGCAATTCAACACTTGCGACTCAAAAGTAATGGTAAATTTGGGTTATCCTCTTTTTAAAAAAACCCACCCAGTTAATAAAATATGTGTATTTATTTAAATATTATTTTAACTTAAAAAATTGCGAATTTTTTTTTATAAAAAGTTACATTGTTAATATGCCTTCGTTATGGGCCCTGTGCCTCCTCTAGGTAAAGTAAGAATCAAGCACGAAAAAGCCACGCGTCATAACTGACAGATACCGCAATTATTTCCTTCTCTCTCATCTTTTGCGCGGTTGGCATCGGAAGCGTGTTATGGAATATTCTTTATTCTTATGATACAAATAGTGGTGCTGAATGAACTGGCAACGCTGCACGATTTTCGCTTAGGGCAAATCAGGATCGAAATAAAATGCGTCCCATCAGCATGCATCTCTTAGAGCGAGTGCCTCTCCGATGTTGCCGAATGGGGAATATGGTCAGATTGTATAATAATATGACTTTGGGTAATACAGGCAATACGTCACATGGCTCAGGTACACAAAACAGAAATAGTCAAACTCGGCACAGAGTTTAAAAGATACCCTTTTAAAATGGATAAATTCGGCACATAAATAATTTCTTATACTTCTGCTTGCAAAAAATTCAGTTATGTAATGTTTATACCAAAATTAGTTTTTTTCAGTTATAACATAAGAAAAACATATTACAAATTATAATTTTAAATAATGACAATCATAATAATGGGATATTATTAGACATATTGTAGTTTTGACAAATTATTATTCTTATATTCTGAAATTTTAATATTAATAAAATCATGACGTTTCTTAGTGGTTATAGTTTTAAATTTATGAAGTTGATTATGATATGTATTTTAGTTTGTACATTACGAAGTGCATTTACAAAAATAAATAAATAAGGATGCGTTTGGTACATGGATGCATTAAAACGCGAATGGAACGATTCGCGAGAATTGGTAGTTTTTTTTTTCTAAATTATCTGTAAAATAATTTTCGAGAAGGTAATCGGAAAATTTTTCAAGTTTTCAATATCTCCCAAAGTAATCCACTACAAATTTTTATTACTACTTAATTATCACGTGCAACCTGAACAAAACCAATAACTGACCTTGACGGAACAACACGTGGCCGGAAAACGCCGACCGTACACGACTGCGCTAACCAATCGGCCGCCCTTCTCGCAAAAGAGCATACTTTAGTCCGACGCTCATTGGCTGCGAGCTTCCGACATTTTCTATATTTGGAAAATTCACTTGAGCTTTTTGTTTATTATTCTTATTATCCTATGTAAAAGATAATACCTAAATCACTTAATCCTCTGCTAGATCCTTTGTGCCCCTGCGCTGTTTGAGGATATATGGAGGATTTTTCTTTCTCGATTAAAAAATTGTAGAACGTTATCGTAAAGTACATATAAGATACCCCAATTTAAAATGTTAGTAATAAAATTCAGGTTTAGTGAAAGAGCACATTGCTTTAATTTCGTCTCGGATTTCCGGAAAACTGATAGAAAGGAATCAGTAGGCGTTAAATCTGGACTTGTAGAGGGCCAATTATTAATCCCGCGAAAGGCATATTGACAATGTAGATGTTTTATAAAATAATTTTCCCAACTTTCTTAAAGTGTCTTTTCTCATACGTGGTGTCTCTAAAAGGTTCGTACAAAATGCTACTGTTTATTTTTGAGGCCAAAATAGGACGATTTAATCCCATTTACCTTAATCCAAAAGTGCTTCGTTAGAAGGTACCAAGATTTGGTAAAAATTGTTAAAGATTTCTATTATTCGAAATAGAAAATATTGCTTCTAGTGATTGAGACGAAATTTGGTATGGGAGTAAGTACTGCAAAAAGACTATATTTTGGCAAAATTGTTTAACTCCTGGATGTTACTTAAGTGATCAGACCTTGATGGTCCACGCTCAAAAATGCTCATGTTTTTTAACGGTTTGGTCAGTAGCTTTCTGGATAGATAATCTTATTCAAAACATTTTTTATCTGTTGTGTAATTTCGCTATCTGCCAGGGTTTAGGCAACAAGAATTATTTTTAATTTTGTGCAAGATAACAAATGCCAATGTCACGGGAACATTTTAAACATTTTCTTTATGTTTTTATACAGTTAAATGGCGCTGCCTGTCAAAAGGTAAACTTATTAAACAAAAAGACACTCTCTGAGCATGAGAAAAAATTGAAATCAATTAACGTGGTCGTGTGTTTTCCCCAAACCTTAGTTGCTGAAAGATATTAGCAATGTTCTATTCTCTTGGAAAACCCCTGTAAGGGGAAAGACTCTGAACATTATTAAAATAGAAAAATTAAATAAATAGAACTTTTATTAACTGGAATGGAGTTTTTTTTAGCAAGACTGAAAATGCCTGGAGGATCGGTATCCCAACTCTACTTGAAGAACCCGGTTTATCTTCATATTCTCCAAGTAAAGATAAATGGTACACAGGAATGACTTTAAAATTAAAGGAAAATCCAAAAAAATTTTGGCGTTGGCGAGTATGGAAAGGCATTCTTTTTAAGTACTTTGGGTTTAACAATTATTCCTCCTCTTGGAAGATAGTAGTGCCCAATGAGAGACGAAGAGAAGTATATAAACGTTACCACAATGTTACGGACGCATGCCATTTAGGACCTTTTAAAACATTCTGGAATCTCTCTGAACGTTACTATTGGCCTACAATGAAACCGAATATCTACCGTTACGTCCGTCGCTGTATGATTTGTACTCCGTACCAAATAGAGAAGGATGGAAGTAAAGGAGCAATCACGGTAAATTCGAAATACTATATGAATAGCAGCATTCGGAGCCCATTACTACTATTTTGGTTTTTAATATTGTTTTTGCTTTTAAAAAAACCAACGACTTTCCAATGCAAACTCATAAAAAACATATAATTTCTCATTAGAAAAATCAAAATTTTATTTTGTATTTTTCCTTTAAAATAGGGCCCTGCAGAAATTCAATACGTTTGTCGGCCTTTGACAACGAAATTATCTCCACCTCTAAAGGGAAAGCTAAACTATTTGCCAAACAATTTTCTGCCAGTTCCACCCTTTTTCGTCCGGCCAATTTCGCTCTTCCAAACGCTAGTCTGTACCCCATAAAATGCCCGACATAATACAAGTTCAAAAAATTCTTCCATCCCTTGACACGAAGAGGTCCTCCAGCCTGGAAGGCATACCTGCAATTGTTCTAAAAAAAATGCAACCATCTTAACTCGTGTTTTCCAGATCTAAGACAAGGATATCTTCCCAGGTATCTGGAATACTGCTCGGGTGCAGCCTGTCCCAACGAACGGTTTCAGGTCCCTTCCATTCAATTATAGACCTATTTCTCTTCTCTCTGTTGTCATCAAACTTATGGAGAAAGTGATCAACTTGCAAATTCTAAACTATCTAGAAAAACACAAAATCGTCCTTGAAAGACAGTGTGCCTCGCTAAGTTTAACCCAAAGGTCTTCCCACTTTAATTTTTTTTCGGGTTGTGTTAAAGATGAAAAAATGAATTTTTCGTCACTTTTTGGCACCTATCTCTTAAATGATACTTTCAAATACGATGGTTTATTAATTCATTTTAAAGATAATGCAATTATCTACAAATAAAAAAAATTGCCTCTCTATCTACATCTGTTCAAAAGATATAGGTAATAGAAGGTTGAAAAATTCGAACAAAAAAATTATTGAATCAGAATGTTGTGATACTCGTATATCTCGAGAATTATAAGTTATGGTTTAAACTGTTCATCATTTTCCAAAAGTTGACTCAATTTTAAGTTAAATGAAAAAAAAACATTTTTTATGTGGAATAACACCAAAGATAGGATCGTCGGAAACTGGAGGTCCGCGCCGACGCGACGGTGTTGACTGCCAACCGCGTAGAGCGCTGACGAGTTTTACTTCCTTAGTGAAAATATAAAATTGATTCCTTTTAATTTAATTTCCTTTAAATGAATTATTTTCAATGTATCATTCTATATAAAAGGACAAAATGATATAATATGTAATTCATTTAAAGGAAGTTGAATTAAAAGAATCAATTTTATATTTTCCCTAAGTAAGTAAAACTTAGGTACTATAATACAGCTATTAAGTGCATTTCGTCAGCGCTCTACGCGGTTGGCACTGTCAACTCCGTCGCGTCGACGCCGACGTATCTTTTGGTTTTATTCCACATAAAAGATGTTTTTGGTTTTCATTTTGCTTGAAATTGAGTCAACTTTTTGAAAATGATGAACACTTTTAACCATAACTTATAATTATTGAGATATATCACAACATTCTGATTCCATAATTTTTTTGTTCGAACTTTTTAACCTATTACCTATATCTTTTGAACAGATGTAGATAGAGGGGCAATTTTTGTTTTCTGATTTGTAGATAATTGCAATATCTTTAAAATGAATTTATAAACCATCGTATTTGAAAGCGCCATTTAAGAGATAGGTAAAAAAAGTGTTAAATATTTTCACTAAGAAGATATTGTTTCGAGGACTTGAAAATAGATTATACGCCGTAAAAAATCTTGATTCTACTCTTTTTCATAAAATAAGGCAGTTTAACCAACAAAAAAAATTCTTTTCAAACTATTTATCTAGGATTTTCATTTTAGGCTTAAATTACTTGGGCCACACCACTTTAACACAGTCTTTGGGTTAAAAATAGTCGAGACACACTGTCCGGTACGGATTTCGCCACCAAAGATCTACAGCTGATCTCCTTATCTTTGTCACACATAACTGAATCAAGTCTCTCGAATTTCATGGCGTATCCCCAATTGTTGCTCTTCATATTCCCTTGGCCTTTGACCAAGTGTGGAATGCTGCACTCCTTAATAAACTACCTTCTTACGGTCTTCCTCCCAAACTATGTATCTGAATTAGTGATGTAAGGATACGTATCCAAAAATCCGTTGGATACGGATATTAAAAGAATCCGGATTATCCGGAACCGGTCGAGAACTAGAATACGGATTCGGAATCAAAATAAATTCGCATCGGCTGTATACTAATGCAAAGTGCAAAGAGAAAACGGAATCGAGTGTAAGCGAACAACACGGTCTGCGATGTGGCATATTTGATCTTATGCTTTCTCTTTCTAATGACCTTTCCTAAAAAAAGATAGCATAGTTATCGGGGTAACGGGTATCATATGGGATGAGACCCATTGGTTAAACTAGGCCCGCCTCACCCGAACCGAATTCAAACGAGAACGAACGACGCCGACGGTGCCTTCCTATCCCTAACCTTCGACTTCGACTGATACCGATACCGCATCGACCTACCTAGCCGTGTATCCGGATAGAAAATGTTTTAGTATTGCATGCATACGTATACATGATCTGTCGCGCGGGTCAAGAAATGGATTCGTATTCGGATAATGGATACGGATATTAGCTGATTCCGATTCCGTATTATCCGGATATCTAAAGAATACGGATATTTACAACACTAATCTGAATCGGTAGCTTTCTCTCTAATCGGCACATATCTGTCGTGGTTCGTGGCGGATTGTCAGTCGTCTTACTTCCATCCTATCAATACTAACGTACCCCAAGGTCCAGTCCTGGCACCAACCCTATATCTTCTTCACATTAATGTGCTCTCTTCAACTACCAATCCCATTCACAGTTATGCTAACGATAGTACTCTTCACTCCAACATTCATTTTTCCAGACAAGTCTCGAATCAAAAGCTGGATAAATGACGCGGATCTCTGCACCTATCCCTTGCCCAAGTTCTTCAATTAATTTTAGACTGGAGCTCCACGAACCTTGTTCAGTTCAACGCCTCCATAACCCAGTCTTCCTCCCTGTCACACAAAAAAATCCGGCAACACTTACCATATCCACATGAATGGCCAAGCCCTACAGAACAATGAAACGTTCGATCTTGTTGGCATCGCTTTCGAACATGATATCAGACACATTAGTTTAATAGCCACATCAGTAGCGAAAAGCTTGATTTTTGTCTTCCGAGCCAGAAAATACTTCTCTCCTTCCAACTTACACACTCTATGTTTCCCAAATAAGACCTAATCTAGAGTACTGTACCCACATCTGGGGAGCGGCGGCACCTTCGACACTTAACATCCTTGATTCTACCCAAAAGAGGGCCATTCGACTCGTCAATGACCTAGTCTTCACAAGAAATCTCCCTTCTCTCGCTGATCGCCGCGCTGTTAGAGATTTGTCCCTTTTCTACCGGTACTACCACGGATTGTGCTCTGAAGAACTAGCCGCTATAATTCCCCCTTTACTGTTCCTAACAGAACAAGAAGACGCGAGTTACATGCATCCCTTTACTGTCCAGCTGCAAAAATCTAGAATATCGCACTTATCTCGCTCATTCATTCCTAGGGTCTCCAGATTATGGAACAAATTGCCTGGATATGGGCAGCCTCATAATAAAAATTGAAATAACATCACAGTAGGCAGTTATCAACGCATTATTTGTATAAACAAAGGGTATTTTATTTGATATTGTCGAAATTGAAAAAAATTCGTGAAATTCCTAAATTGTTGAAAAATATAAAAGAGCTACTGAAAGTTTGAAATCTAAAGGGGTGTATGTTAAAGAATATGATAAATTCCAACAGTGAAAGGCAGAAAATTGTATTGAACATGTAAATGAGACTGTCCTTGAAACTTTAATTGTTGGTTTTATATCTTTTTATATTACCATAAAACCTTATTGCCCATGCGGGCGTTAAATTTTATTTAATGAATTGTATGCAATTTTTTAAAGTTTTTTCTTATATGTCGACACCAGAATGTAATTCTTTTATGGCAAATGTCCGAGAAATAAAAGTGTTTAAAAACACAAAAGTAACAGGTGCTGAAAGCTGTTCTTCAATAAAATTAACTGGGTGAGTGGTTAGTAAACTAAATAAATCAACTTTGAAAGCTTAACTCTATATTCTATATTATTTTTTTAACCCTAATACATTTAAAAACCATTACGTATCTTTAGGGACGGAGAAATTAAGACATTTACTAGTGATGCGGGTTGGGTAAATACCTAGCAGGTAAATAAATAGAAATTGGGTATTTACACCCATGAAATAAAAGGAGTTTAATTTAAAAAACGAAAATTCTCAAATAAATACAAAGTACGGGCCCAGGGTATTTACCCCTAAAAATATATACCCGGTTATTTCACATTACTATTTAAGCCCTAAACGTGGCCACATATTCTGTCACTTACATTTGTCTGTTTTTTTTTTACAACCGTGGATGAGTGTGTCGGTCCTCAAGTACGCCGACTAGTGATGTAAGGATACGTATCCAAAAATCCGTTGGATCCGAATATTAAAAGAATCCGGATTATCCGGAACCGACCGAGAACTTGATTCGGAATCAAAATAAATTCGCATCGGCTGGTTAGTAATGCAAAGTGCAAAGAGAAAACGGAATCGGAATCGACTGTAAGCGAACAACACGGTCTGCGATGTGGCATATTTGATCTTATGCTTTCTCTTTCTAATGACCTTTCCTAAAAAAAGATAGCATAGTTATCGGGGTAACGGGTATCATATGGGATGAGACCCATTGGTTAAACTAGTCCCGCCTCACCCGAACCGAATTCAAACGAGAACGGCGCGACGCGGTGCCTTCTTATCCCTAAACTTCGACTTCGAATGGTATGATACCGATACCGCATCGACCTACCTAGCCGTGTATCCGGATAGAAAATGTTTTAGTCTGTTGCATGCATACGTATACATGATCTGTAACCGCTTTCGCGCGGGTCAAGAAATGGATTCGTATTCGGATAATGGATACGGATATTAGCTGATTCCGATTCCGTATGATTCGGATATCTAATGAATACGGATATTTACAACACTAACGCCGACCTCCGGCTTTAGTTTCATAATTTATGAGATAAAAATTTTAAGTCGAAGGATTTTTTTATTTGAGACAACCCACTTAGAGTTCAAGGCTAAGTACTAACGTACCGTGGGCGTCGGAGAAGAAGGGAAATGTAAATAAAGGGTTTTAAATGATTGGAGGTTGGGAGGGGAAGGGAAAACATCTGCAGGCAATTTGTTCCATAATCAGGAGACCCTAGGTATGAATGAGCGAGAGAAGTGGTCAGTTCTAGGCTTTTGTTGGTGGACAGTATGGGATGTATACGTAACGCGCCTCTTGTTCTGTTAGGAACAGTCAAGGGAGCAATTATAACGGCTAGTTCTTCAGTGCAAAATCTGTCGAAGTATCGGTAGAAAATGGGCAAATCCTCAACAGCGCGGTGATAAGCAAGAGAACGGAATTTCCTTGTGAGAACTGGGTCATTGATGAGTCGAATGGCTCTGTTTTGGAGAAAATCAACTTATCAAGGATGTTAAGTGTCGAAGGTGACACCGGTCCCTAGATCTGGGAACAGTACTCTAGGTTAGGTCTTGTTTAGGAAACGGAGCGTGTGTAATTTGGAAGGGAAGAAGAATTTTCTTGCTCGAAAGAGAAATTTCAATGGATCTTGAACCCACGAGATTTCCGATAACTGAACCCTAATCTCTGAATGGCTTCGCAAATATTCATATTCATTGGCTGGTTTTAAGCGCTGCCCGCTAGTGTGACGGCACGAGAACCTGGATTGGCCAGTACTTACAGGTCGTCCGCAGGCCGTCGCACAGTGTAACGAAATCGAAAATTCGTGGACATTGGTACTTTACTTCGTTGTTTTGCACAAACTGTGGCATATAAAAACATATATTGGAGTACGTTATTACTGTACTAAATTTAGACCTACTTGATACCGGTCGCTCAAAAATTATAATTATTTTTCGACAAAATAGATTTTAAAAAAATTCTGTTTTCGGTTTAAAGCAACCAGGTTTAATAGACTTAAATACTAATAAAAACATACTTTAATTAACCTAATTTACACAATCTAAGCTGGAGATTGATCTATCAGAATCGCCTTCCGCGACGTTAGATTCGATCTAATAAAGGAAATAAGGGGATGTTAAGAAAATAACAAGTTGTGCGGTATGTCCTAAGTATTCTCGGTCCGTCCTCGCTGTCGCGCGTAATGTTCTCGGAATTTACGAAACTCTTTTTCTAACTTCTGATGCCTCTCCAGATAAATGTCCATGGGAATATTAAGAAATGTTCTCGTAAATTCCTGCCCCATGTATTATTAACATATGAACACTTGATGGCATATAGTACTAACTATAATGAAACATACAGCGTTGCAGTATATGTCAAATATTCTCAAAAAGTTTCAACATTTAAGTTTTGACCCGAAGAAAGCGCTTAAAGAATTACAGCAAATTTTTTAATTACATTTTTGTTTAATCTAGTGATTGCTGCTGATTTTTCTTAATATGGAAAAGAAAGTTCCAACAGTATTGCTGTCATTTGTAGTGCCCACACTCTGTTTTACAACGTCTGTTAGTATCGCAAATTCATTTCGAACATTATTTTGTATTTTCTTTTTTCTTAGCTTTTTTTATTACTTTGTTTTCCCCTTAGTGGCATCCTTAATTAAATTACAAAGCGTACTTAATGAGTTAACTTATTACCTACTTCTTAATATAATGTTTAATAAAATAACAATTTAATGCTGTGTGTAATATCATATTTTTAAAACTATGTAATAATAATAATAATAATAATAATAAAGTTTATTTAAAATTAATTACAATTTAAACATCATTTTACATATGTATATTATAAATAAACTTGGTAAAACCCCCGAAGACGTGCTTGTTGGGGGTAAATTTTATATTCAGCATTATATTATTTTATTATATAAATTATTCAATCTAAATATACATATATATATATATATATATATATATATATATATATATATATATATATATATATATATAGATATATTATATATATATATATATATATATAGATATATTATATATATATATATATATATATATATATATATATATATATATATATATATATATATATATATATATATATATATATATATACATATACATACATACACATATACTTACATATATACATACACACATACATACACATATACTTACATATATACATACACACATACATACATACACATACATACATACACACACACATACATATAATTTCTTTTTAGTTCTTTATAGAAAGATAAAAATAATAAATATTTTTAACTATACAAAACATTATTAGAGTAATTCCAAAAATTTATCTAAAACATTTGTTGTTAATATCCAAGTTTTTATTTCAATTATTTTAAATTTTTTCAATGATACAATTTGTTTAACATTTATTGGTAAATAATCGTTAAATGAAAAACATAAATAAATGTAGAGTAGGTACTTAGATTCATGAATATTTTATTTAATATTATTCTAGCCACTTTTCTTAGTAAAAGTTAAATTAGTTAAAATTTACTTGTAACTTCTTAGAAAGTTTAATATAGTTGATGGCATACCTAGAAAACCTTCAAAGCAGCATTAAAAAGCAACTTTACATTCGTGCATGTGCAACATTACTAAAGATTTTTTTTTCAATAATAGGACAAAGTCGGATGAGATATTTGGATATTCCTAATGTATAAGAGTTGTGTAATGTAAGAGTCTCATGTATGTGATAACTTAGGCATTTTTTTTAAAGTCACACCAAACTTTGTTTTTTCTTCGACAAGGTCCACGGTTCTCCAAGATTCCGTATGTAGTTTCATTTCAGAAATACCCCTTACCAAATAACATACTCGTAGCCTAAATATCCCGATCAATTACGTTTCTTTTTCGATTATTTCCAGATTCGAGTCGGGCAACTTGACCAAAGCCTTCATGCCGAAGCCGGACTTGGTGTGCTTTCCGATGCTGTCCAGCATACCGCCGATCTCGGCACCTCCAGCGCCGACTGCAGTGGAGGAAGTGGCACCGCCGCCTCCCCTACCAATTCAGGGACCGATGCCGAGGCCACCGAGGGCTCCCGAACCACCTCCGTTACGCCAGATTGAGGAGCCTCCAGCACCGCCTCCGGCACCTGCTGAGGAGTACGAGGAAATAGAGGATCATGTAAGTAATATAAATGATAATCGTTATGCAACACGTGTGTTAAGTAAAATTCTTTTTTGTCAATCCCCGGAGTCAAAAATTGTAATGGCTCCGATGATGACAGAAAAAAAGCAGTTGAACAAGAATTCACCCGATTGGTCAGTTCCGCGGATAGTTTACACCAGAACATTTTTTTTTTGTTTTCTTTTTTTACTTTTATCAATTTTATATTTATATTTTTAATTGTTTAATTGGCATAAATAAACATCTTTATTATTATTATTATTATTATTATTATTATTATTATTATTATTAACATATTTTAGCAATCACAATATTCATCTTTTCTTTCCTGATAATCACGGAGGAATCAGATTTCCTTCTATCCGTATTGGCAAAAGTGCATTAGAAAATGACAAATAAAGAATATGTTCAAATTTTTATCATACCTTCTTTGCTTGTGGAAGTATTGCTGGTTATATACTTTGATAGATTAGTCAACACAAAATTCTTTTCTTTCCTGATAAAATTCCCAAAGGAATCCGATTTCTTTATATTCTTGTTAACAAAAGGGGCATTAGTAAAAGACAAATAAAAACGATGTTGTCGCCAATAAACAAGACTATGTTTAAACATTTTATCACAGCCGCCTTTTTTTGTGCAAGTATTTCTGGTTGTCTACTTTGAAAGTTTTGTCGGAATTGTCATAAAAATAAATTCCTAATCTGGCAAAATCTTATGTAAGTTTTATAATTTTATAGCAAAAGACCTTTGTTTTACTGGACACAAACAGCATTTGCGGAAATCTCGTTTTTATTAAGCAAAAATAGTGTCAGCATAGCCACATTAACTTCCTTATTTTATACTACCTAAAATTGTTTCCTACCCCTCTAAGGAACAATGCCCCCTATAATCAATAATTTACAATAAAAAAAATATTCAGAAAAAGTTTCTAAATAAATAAAGAAAAAATAGCACAAATGAATAAATATTTTTCTTAAGATAAACGATTTATAATGTTAAAATAATATTCCCTATTCTCCGATATATTATCATATAATGGAAATGGATCTATAATACAGCCTACCTGCGAACACTGACGTTTGTGTGAGTTAAAGACGCGATAAAAATTGTTTAATCGAATATACCAAGTAGTTTCACAATTTTTAAGTGTAAATGTCGAGTCTTAGTTCCAGAAGGATAGATACACTTTGTACTGGCACTGTGACTTCAGCTTTAAACTGAAACCAAACGTTTCTAGGGCGCAATTGTCACTCCTTTCTCAGTAACTAAAGAAATCTTCTGTGATGTCCTCTGTTCTCAACTTTATGTCGGATCGGGGTTCCTGTTAAACCATTCCCATAACGCCCGGTCCAATGTAAAGAAGAACAAATATGTTCCTTGTGTAATATTTCAATAGTTGTTAGTAGTCGCAGATTCATAGCATACAGTAACTTAAGCTGCTAATACTTTATATAAACTTTTTAGGTATATTTTTACACTGCAAAGGCAACTTATTGGACAGGCTTGAAATAATATGTCATGTTTATGTTTCTCATAACCTAACTTTCTACCAGTTGTAAAAAAATTTCGAGTATGATAGAGAAAGAACATGAGAGAGAGACATAATTGATCTCTCCGTTGTAAAATGGGCTTCTGTCAATCTCAGATCAAATTTAAGTAAACAGATGTAAGGAAGTATAAATATTAATAAGGAAGAAATAAATAATACGCATTCGGGTGGTTACTAATGCAAAGTGCAAAGAGAAAACGGAATCGGGATCGAGTGTAAGCGAACAACACGGTCTGCGATTTGGCATATTTGATCTTATGCTTTCTCTTTCTAATGACATTCCCTAAAAAAAGATAGCATACTTATCGGGGTAACGGGTATCATATGGGACGAGACCCATTGGTTACATACGGCCAGCCTCATACGAACCGAATTCAAACGAGAACGAACGACGGTGCCTTACTATCCCTAACCTTCGACTTCGAATCATATGATACCACATCCACCTATCTACCCGCATCCGAAATAATTCCGTATATACATGTTTCGGAACCACTTTCGCGCGGCTCTAGAAATGAATACGTATTCGGATGATGGATACGGATATTAGTTGATTCCGATTCCGTATTATTCGGATATATAAAGAATACGGATATTTACAACACTGTATAAAACTGCTTTTGACATATTTTTAAGTCGAGCCTCATATAGTCTTGTATACTGCAGAAACTGCAAATTAAGCTGCTAGAATTTTTTTTCATTTCAGGACGACCAAAGCCCACATATAGACACTACATACTATCAAAATTACACCAATATGTATCAGCCTCGAACTTACGAGTACCATAATGAAACGTTGCCGCATCCTCCACTCGAACCACCTCCATTGCCTCCTGATGACGACTTGGCAATGTTGGGAATATGTGCAGATGACATGGCCGCTCAGTCATTTTAAGTTGTTCTTTTATACAAAGCCTTTAGCGTAGTTAGAGAATAATTATAATTTTTAATATGCAAGTAAATACAGGTGTATTTCGAGATATTTTGTTTTACTTCTACAGTTAAGGTTTTCCATCTTTTCGTTCATAAAATTGTTTATTTTGTTCCAGATCTGCTAGTGTTTTTCAAATATTCACAGAGATGAAGAGATTTTTTAATCGGTAATTTACCGAGGGAACACGATGTGCCTCGACTAAGTTTAACCCAAAGGTCTTCCCACTTCCATTTTTTTTCAGATTTTGGTAAAGTTTTTTTTTTTGTTTTTTTTTTATTTATTTATTTATTCCCAACCAACTTTGTAAGTTTATTACAAGGAAATTACTAAAATAAATAAAAACTTAATATAGAATTACATGCTAATTAATAATATGTATTAATAATATGTAACATAATATACAGGGTGTCCCGAAATTGAGGGGCCAAAGTTAAACAGTGCATTCTGCATAGGAAAATAACACTAACTTGTTTAGTAAACATGTATCGAAAAATGCCCCCTAACGGAGCTACGGCTCCCTAAAGAGGGGCCCATGATGATGGTGTTTTTCAAATTATTCCTACAGGATTGAACATCAAAACATGAGTTTTTGGTATTTTGGTAATTTTGACATGCTGAATCTAGATCTAAAATCAAAACTATCAAAAGTTTATCATAGGCGTAACATTTGGGGGGGTAAAGGTACAAAAACCGCCCTAACTTTTTTATGAGTTAATGTTTTAATTTTTTTTTCTGAAATTAGGAAAATCTAGAGCTTTCTACCAAAAAAAGGTACTCTTGATTTACATCGCTTAGATGCACCATTTGTGAGAAAAATGCCTTTAAAAGTATCACTGTTTAGCTAGACGGATCAAGTAAAAATTAATTTTCCAATAAAACTTAGTGGCAGGCCATGAAATCGAATGTTTTTACCAAATTTCTAAAAAATAATGATACTTTTATAAGCATATTAACGTTTATGTTGTTTTGTAAACATAATTTTAGAGATGCATTCTTTCACACGAATATGTACAATGGCTATTATTATTATTATTATTATTAATATTATTATTATCATTATTATTTGAGCAATAAGGATAAATTAGTTTTATGCGTAATTATGTACTGAAAGACTAGCCACTAGAGTAACACTACTTTACTTTGATTAAATGTTCAAATAAATTTCCATTTTGTTGAATGCACCGTCTGGGCCTTTTTCTGATATTTTGTGTAGTACGAAGTATTTCGAACCGGCTTTCTTTAATTCGATTTCCAGCCGCATTAATTCGTCTTAGAAGCTCTTCTGGGCTATTTACTTCTGTGGTATAAATAATATTGCACATATTACCCCACAGATAATGCTCTAAAGGGTTTAGATCAGGAGACCGAGCTGGCGAGTTTACCGGGCCACCTCGACCTATCCACCTGTTTGGAAAATTTTCATTCAGCCAGTTTCTCACCGGTTGGCCAAAGTGGGTTACCTAAATTTTTTCAAAATGAGCTGGCTGAATTGCTAGAGGAAATTCCTATACGCACTCGGTTAGAGATGTCCTTCCAGCATAATGGGGCGCCAGCCCACTTTGGCTAACCGGTGAGAAACTGGCTGAATGAAAATTTTCCAAACAGGTGGATAGGTCGAGGTAGCCCGGTAAACTGGCCAGCTCGATCTCCTGATCTAAATCCTTTAGATTATTATCTGAGGGGTAATATGTGCAACATTATTTATACCTCAGAAGTAAATAGCCAAGAAGATCTTCTAAGACGAATTAATGCGGCTGGAAATCGAATTAAAGCAAACCGGTTCGAAATACTTCGTACTACGCAAAATATCAGGAAAAGGGCCAGACTGTGCATTCAACAAAATTGAAATTTGTTTGAACATTTAATAAAAGTAAATTAGCTAGTCGTTCAATACATAATTACGCATAAAACTAATTTATCTTTATTGCTCAAATAATAATAATAATAATAATAGCCATTGTGCATGTTCGTGTGAAAGAATGCATCTCTAAAATTATGTTTACAAAACAACATAAACGTTAATATGCTTATAAAAGTATCATTATTTTTTAGAAAATTTGGTAAAAACATTCGATTTCATGGCCTCCCACTAAGTTTTATTGGAAAATTAATTTTTCCTTGATCCGTCTATGCTAAAGTGTTATTTTAAAGGCATTTTTCTCACAAATGGTGCATCTAAGCGATGTAAATCAAGAGTACCTTTTTTTGGTAAAAAGCTCTAGATTTTCATAATTTCAGAAAAAAAAATTATAACATTAACTCATAAAAAAGTTAGGGCGGTTTTTGTAACTTTACCCCCCCCCCCCCCCCAAATGTTACGCCTATGATAAACTTTTGATAGTTTTGATTTTAGATCTAGATTCAGCATGTCAAAATTACCCATATACCAAAAACTCATGTTTTTATGTTCAGCCCTGTAGGAATAATTTGAAAAACACCATCATCATGGGCCCCTCTTTAGGGGGCCGTAGCTCCGTTAGGGGGAATTTTTCGATACATGTTTATTAAACAAGATAGTGCTATTTTCCTATGCAGAATGCACTGTTTAACTTTGGCCCCCTAATTTCGGGACACCCTGTATATAAAAAAAAAAAAATGATAAGATTATATTTCCAGAAACTCTTATTCTTAATTTGCATAGCAATTTGTTGCAACAATATTAAAAGATTATTTTCCCAGAATTTCTCTTTTAAGCATTTTGTGTGGCCTAAATAATTTAAGCCCACAATGAAAATCCTAGATCAATAGTTTGAAGAGAAAACTTTATTTTACTAATTTTTTTTAGGTTAAGCGGCTTTATTTTATGAAAAAGAGTAGTATCAAAATTTTTTAAGGCATATAATCTTCCAAGTCCTGAAAATGATATATTCTTAGTGGAAATATGTAATATTTTTAAATAGCTTTGATAAATCTGAAAAAGATGAAAAAATGAGATTTTCGGCACTTTTTAGTACCTATCTCTTAAATGGTACGTTCAAATACGATGGTTTATGAATTAATTTTGAAGATAATGCAATTATCTACAGATCAAAAAACAATGTCTTGTTTTGTTGTTTGTTTGTCTCCCTATCTCCATCTGTTCCAACGATATAGATAATAGAAGGTTGAAAAATTCGAAATCGAAAAAAAAATTATGAAAACAGAATGTTGTGATATATATATATATATATATATATATATATATATATATATATATATATATATATATATATATATATATATATATATATATATATATATATATATATATATATATTTATATATATATGTATGTATGTATGTATGTATATATATATATATATATATATATATATATATATATATATATATATATATATATATATATATATATATATAGAAAAACCTCTTTATATTATTGTACAGTGGTACACTTTTTTACTTATTATGTTAGCAACCAACGTAGACTTTCACAGATGGAGAGATGTGAAGTCGTAAACTGGCCAGTTTACGACTTGACAGCAACGAGGAAGCATTGATAATGCCAAGTGAGACTTTGGCGAAACGTCTGCCAGATTCCAATAGGAATTTAACAAACGAACGGATGTACTCCCGGATCAACATTTTTTCATATATATATATATATATATATATATATATATATATATATATATATATATATATATATATATATATATATATAATATATATATATTTATTCATAAAATAAATTTAAATTTATCAGCACCTTATTATAACAATTTTTTGACTAAATTTGATGAAATTCATGAATACAATACAAGGGGAAAAATAATTTCATTTTGGGACATAGGAATTTAAAGCAAACCCAAAAATTTTTTTTTAAAGGTATTTTAGAGTATAATAAATTAAGTAATGAAATTAAAGAGAGCAGTTTAAAATCATTTATTAAAAAATTAAAAACGAAAATTTTAAGCAATTTAAGCCTTATTCGATAAAATTCAAAATGTATTAAAATTACCTATCTGCAAAACAAAAGCAAGAAAGAAGAATTGTAGAATAAATTAGAATGTTATATTTTAAAATTATATTGAATAGCTTTATTGTAGCTAATAAACTTTGTTATTATTATTATTATATATATATATATATATATATATATATATATATATATATATATATATACAGTGACCGGCAAGAAGTTCGCAACATATGGGAAAAATTTTTATTAGGTGAGTATTGGAAAAACTTTTCCGGGGGATCGGTTCTGCATGTCCGATAACCTAAAAATCGATTTTGACATACGTCACGTGACCACTGGTATAGCGTCAAATTAAAAAAAAAATTGTTAATTTACAAAAAGTGAGGTTAGTTGACGAGATATCAAAAAAAGTTATTTGAAAAAATTGCTTAGAATTAAATTCTAGGTCCTTGTGCAAAATTTTAAGATTTTATTTAAAAAAATTGGAAAACTCAATTTTTTTTAAATATTTTTTTATCGATTTACAAATTTCCAGTTTTTTTCGTTTAGATAGCTTGGCTAATGTAAAGCCCATGTATCTGGATGAAAATAAACGAATGTAGTAGTTTTTTCTACAATTGACAGGACAAAATTAAAAAAAACAGGGTTTCGCCGGACGCTAGCTGTTGCAATGATTTGTATCTAGCAGCAGTGTCAAAATTTTAGAGACATTTCAATGAGATTACATTGAGAAAACCTTAATCGTCTTAAATATATCTGAAGTTCGACTTTTTGTAAAGTTAAGGGGAGTAAAATAGATAATAAACAAAAAATTACCTGTTTATTTAATCGAAATTTCATAAACGAAAACCAATGTAAGAAAAACTTAAAAGTAGTCAAATTCTGTACTAACAACATAAAAAATCATTGTTTTTCCTTGGGTGCACAAAATTTAAAACTCAGTATGACCACCATTTCTCTCCATACATACTATTGTTCTCGAGCGCAACTCTCGATTAACATTTCGGAGCATTTTACGATTTATTTGCAATACACAATTTCTAATGACATTCTCTAAATTTTGTATATTCCTAAAGGGTCGATGTTTGTACACAGAGTTCTTTAGGTATCCCCACATAAAGAAATCTAACGGAGTCAGATCTGGTGATCTCGCAGGCCACGGATTTTCAGAAAACCGTCCTATCCACTGGTTTCCAAATTCTTGATCCAGCCATCTCTTCACCTCATTTGTGGAATGAATGCTAGCTCCGTCTTGTTGAAAGTATAAATTTCTTCTTTCGGCTAATGACAAATTGTCTAAAAAGTCAGATATCTCAGTTTGTAGAAATTCTAAATATCGTTCTGAATTTAAATTGTCTCTAAAGAAAAAAGGTCCCACTATTCTGAGGTTGAAAATTCCGCACCACACATTAACCTTAAAACTATATTGGTCTTTACTCTGAATTACAAACTCTGGGTTTTCGGTGGCCCACCATCTACAGTTTTGTGAACTGACGGTTCCGTTAGAGGTAAATGTAGCTTCATCCGAGAAAAGAACGTTCTTTGGGAAATTAAAATCTTCCTCAATCATACCCTGGAACCAGGCACAAAAATCGAAGCGGGCGTCATAATCCCTATCTTTTAATACTTGTACAAATTTAGGTTTGTACGGATGAAATTTGTTTCTTTTTAATATCCTCCGCACAGATCTTTCGTGATTGTTAGTGATCTCCGATATTTGACTAACTGCTAATTGGGGTGTTTCTGTGATCGACAAACACACATCCAGAGAACCTTCGTCACCTGTTACCGGTTTTTCATGGGAAACTTTATACTGATTTTCTACCGATCCCGTTTCTTTAAATTTATTGACTAGACGAGATACTGTGGAATAATGGAGGGATTTATCGGGGTGCCTCTCATTAAAAATTGCTGCTGTTTCTCTATGGCTTTTGTAATTATCTCCAGAAATTAAAATAATTTCTATCTTTTCCTGAAGAAGTAGTGTGGGTGCCATTTTAAGGAATAAAATATTAATAAACTTATGTAAAATATCAAACTTAGTAAGATGCGAGACATAAACCAATGACATAGGTTGAAATCAAACAAATTATAATTTGTTTGACATTTTTCTGTTGTTTTTAACCTACTAGATTATTTGGTTGTTTTAATTTCAGAGCCTGCTTTGGTAGTTTTAAGTACAACTAAATAGACCTGGTTGTTAAATTTATGTGCGAAAAATCTTAATAAAATCTTGGTACAGTCATTTCATTAGATTCAAACCATTGCAACAGCGAGCGTCCGGCGAACACCTATTTTTTCGATTTTGTCCTGTCAATTGTAGAATTGTAGATCTGACTCCGTTAGATTTTTTTATGTGGGGATACCTAAAGAACCCTGTGTACAAACATCGACCCTTTAGGAATATACAAAATTTAGAGGATGTCATTATAAATTGTGTATTGCAAATAAATCGTAAAATGCTCCGAAATGTTAATCGAGAGTTGCGCTCGAGAACAACAGTATGTATGGAGAGAAATGGTGGTCATACTGAGTTTTAAATTTTGTGCACCCAAGGAAAAACAATGATTTTTTGTGTTGTTAGTACAGAATTTGACTACTTTTAAGTTTTTCTTACATTGGTTTTCGTTTATAAAATTTCGATTAAATAAACAGGTAATTTTTTGTTTATTATCTATTTTAATCCCCTTAACTTTACAAAAAGTCGAACTTCAGATATATTTAAGACGATTAAGGTTTTCTCAATGTAATCTCATTGAAATGTCTCTAAAATTTTGACACTGCTGCTAGATACAAATCATTGCAACAGCTAGCGTCCGGCGAAACCCTGTTTTTTTAAATTTTGTCCTGTCAATTGTAGAAAAAACTACTACATTCGTTTATTTTCATCCAGATACATGGGCTTTACATTAGCCAAGCTATCTAAACGAAAAAAACTGGAAATTTGTAAATCGATAAAAAAATATTTAAAAAAAATTGAGTTTTCCAATTTTTTTAAATAAAATCTTAAAATTTTGCACAAGGACCTAGAATTTAATTCTAAGCAATTTTTTCAAATAACTTTTTTTGATATCTCGTCAACTAACCTCACTTTTTGTAAATTAACAATTTTTTTTTTAATTTGACGCTATACCAGTGGTCACGTGACGTATGTCAAAATCGATTTTTAGGTTATCGTACATGCAGAACCGATCCCCTGGGAAAGTTTTTCCGATACTCTCCTAATAAAAATTTTTCCCATATGTTGCGAACTTTTTGCCGGTCACTGTATATATATATATATAGGGTTAGGTATGGTTTCTTTAAGTTTAAATTTTATTTTTTGCGAATAATCTCAGAAAATATTTGTTTAGCTTTTACGCAAAAATTACTAAATACTATATAAAATTGGAAAAGAAAGAAAAATTCTATGTTGTATAGAAGTATATCTGTTCCTACAATCTAAAAATCTACAAATCTAAATGTACATAGTAGAAATTAAAGTTAATAAAGTAACAACAAAAATGAATCTTTTAAAATATAAAATAATTATAAAATGATTTAAAAAATTTACCTACATCTCAATCCTGTTGACTATATATTATTTCGGCCTTTCTGGGTCTCATAAGCCCAGGAATATGAGGCCCTTAATCTAATTTTTATCGTATGTTTATTAAACAAACATGGGGCTGCATATTCCAATCTTACTTAAAAAAATGTTATTGATAGAAGTTAAAACGTTGGTTCACGTTACTAAACTTATTTTATGTAAATATACAGGGCGACGCAAAACTAATAATATACAGGGCTAGTTTTATTGCTCAATTGGCCTGCTAGGTTCCCGGATTTGACCCCCCCTTGACTTTTTCTTGTGGGGTTTTATAAAGGACAAAGTAATGGCGACTGCACCTACAACTTTATATCATATACAAAACCGAATCCGCTGTGCCTGCTTAGTGACCAGGGCCCCCGCAACCGCGTGTGCAACGCGTGCACTGCACGCGGGCGCACTCTGTAAGGGGCGCCAAGAACCAAAGGTTTTTGGTTAATTTTTTAACAATATTTCCAACGAGCAAGGCACCAAAGAAATCTTTTTTTTCAATAATCTAAGCGAAGTTTATGTTCATAAATATAATTAGGTACCTATCTAATCTAATTCCCTATTAAAACAGAAAACATATTTTTAAAATCAATCATCACTATTCACATCTGAATATGCAATATCATGATCCAATATCCAATACTGGTATAAATCGACAAGTTTGCGTAGAAGTTGTTAGAACTTGTTACCTACTTGCCGATTTTCCTGTCCAGACTCGAATACTCTGTAGGAGTATAAAACAGCGGAAGGCGTCGTAATCCAAATAATTGATATTTTATTTCGCAACGTTTAAGGGTCAAGAAGACGCAGAAAATTATAATATTTAGATACTTAAAAATTAAAAAGATTGATTTGTATTTTGCGTTATTGTGTTTTGTTGTGATTGAATAAAATTTTATGAAATGGTAAGTACCTACCCACATGCAGTATTAGCATTTTCTAAGGTCTATAAAATTCGTTTTTTTTTTAATTTTTTCTGTTTAAAATAGTGCACATCCTTAATTAGCCCATACCTTTATACCATAGATAATATTATTTTTATTTCCCTCAAATAGGAAAGTATTTTGTATTCGTGGAAAAATCGGATAGATTTTGATATTTCTTTAGACATTTTAGATTTAAAACCTGACGTTTCGCCTTGGAGCCACCATCATACCGTTTGACTTTCTGAAAAAATTTATATATCATCTTTGCCAAAAATTAATTATCAAATTATTATACCAGGAAAAGTGTATAGGGTATATGCTTCAGATTGGTCTTAAGTTCGTTTAGCCGTTTAGGTTTAAAGGCTCGCGTTTAGAGTTTAGATTCATAAAAATAAAAAATTACGGGGCGTTCTCAAAAAGATGGGTCTTGTGCAAGGGAAGTCAAGGGTAAATGTCCTTACCAATTTTTGATCTAGTGTTTCTTAAATTCTAGGAGCCACAGAAGAGAAAACGACCTTCTGGTGCAAAATTTCGAGAGCAAAAAAAAGTTAGAGTCCAAGAAAGGGAAAAGATGGCTGGGAGTATGAAACATTTTTTGCAAAAAAGTCAAGTTTACAAGACTGAAACGATAGAGGTAGAAGAAAATACAGTTTCTAAAGCGGCGCCATCGCCATCTTCTGCAACATGTGAACCATCGACATCAACATCAACACGTATTGAAAATATAGCCTCTGTAGAGTCAGCCATCCTAACAACTACGACTACAAGTGACACTTCTAGCAGTTCTAGCGATGAAGCTTCTACTGAAGGGGAGACTGAGATTACTATTCCTAGTATTCTTCCATCAGAAGATCCCGGTTTATGGCCCAGAAGCATCACCAATGATGAAGTCAGAATATTGGTTGATCGTGGTCCTCCCTTGATAGGACGTAATTATCAATTTCCTGCTAATAAAGACAAAAGAAAATTTTCAAGTAAGTACTTTGTTAGAAAACTAGGAAATGGAGAAGAAGTGGAAAGAATTTGGCTAATTTACTCAGTTTCGAAAAATTCGGTATTTTGTTTTTGTTGTAAACTTTTCAGCAAGACTTCTACTAGTTTTTCTGATACTAGTGGTTTTTCTGATTGGCAACATTTATCCTTAGCCATTATAAGACATGAAACATCAATTGCACATAACGTTCACATGAATAAATGGATGAATTTAAAAAAAATGTTGAAATTATCTACAACTGTAAACGATCATCACTTACGGGTTTTAGAAACTGAAAAAAAGTATTGGCATGACGTTCTAGAAAGAATTATTGCAGTTGTTAAATTTTTATCCAGACAGTGCCTAGCTTTCCAAGGTTCATCTAAAACACTTTTCCAATATGATAATGGGAACTTCCTCAAAACTGTCGAGATGATTTCATCTTTTGATCCTGTGATGAGAGAGCACATAAGTCGAGTGCAAAACTCACAAACAAATTCTTTAAGAATGACCCATTACTTAGGCTACCAGATACAAAATGAAATTATTGAATTAATGGCTTCTAAAGTAAAAAATAATATTTTGGACATGGTTCGAAGCTCCAAATATTATTCAATAATTTTAGATTGTACACCGGATGCAAGCCATACAGAGCAAATAAGCCTCGTTTTGCGTTATGTCGTTCTAAATGACAGTTCTAAAAAGGTCCAAATACAAGAGAGTTTTATAGCATTCAACTCAATAATCGACTCTACAGGGGAAGGGCTATGTAATTTTGTAATGGGACTTTTGAAAAATTTAAATGTAGATATTAAAGATATGAGAGGTCAAGGGTATGATAATGGGGCCAATATGCGCGGAAAACATATTGGTTTACAAAAACGCATACTCGATGCTAATCCTAGGGCATTTTTTGTACCATGTGCTGCACACAGCTTAAATTTAACAGTAAATGATGCTGCTAAGGTTTCAAATGAAACAGTGAATTTTTTTAATATTGTACAAGAACTTTATGTATTTTTCTCTTCATCCACAAAAAGATGGGATGTTATGAAAAAGCATGTCCCTCAGTTAAATCTAAAACCCCTAAGTGATACTAGATGGTCAAGTAGGATTGATGCTATGAAGCCGCTAAAGTTTCATTTAATTCAAATATGTGATAGCCTTCTAGAAATAGCAGAAAATGATACTTATAACATAGAAACTAGACATAAAGCAAATTCTCTTTTATTAAATATTCAATCTTTTAAATTTATTTGTAGTATAATAATTTGGTATGATGTTTTATTCCAGATTAATATTGTAAGCAAAATGATGCAAAGTGTAGCGATTGACATTAAAGTGTGCCAAAACTATTTAAAGAATTTAGTCGATCATTTTAAAAATTATAGAAATGATAATGTTTTCGAGGAAAATCTTGTTGAAGCTGGAAAACTAGCGGCTGCTCTTGAGATAGAGCAATGTTTTCCCCCATTAAATAATGTAAGACGAAGGTATAAACCGAAATTGTTCGATTATGAGCACACGGATGAGACACCTCAAGATCCAAAAACTGCTTTTAAAATAAATTTCTTTTTAAAAATAATTGATCAAACACTAAGTTCTTTAAATAGTAGGTTCGATATGATATCTGATTACGAAAACGTTTTTGGTTTTATTTGTGATATTTCTAAATTAAATGACGAAGATCTTTTAAAATGCTGTCATGTTCTTCAACAGAAGCTAACTGATCAGGAAAAGCAGGAGGCTGACGTGGAAGGAAATGGTTTATTTAACGAGATAAAAGCCCTAAGATTGTTTTCATTGCCTGAAGTATCAAATCCCCTTGAAATTCTTCAATATATATTTGAAAACAATCTAACTTCATCTCTACCAAATATTAGTATTGCGTTAAGAATCCTCCTCACTTTACCTGTGTCTGTTGCTTCTGGTGAGAGATCATTCTCAAAATTAAAAATAATTAAAAATTATTTGAGGTCTACCATGTCACAAGAAAGATTAGGTATCTGGTTTGGCAATCTTAGCTATAGAGCAAGAGATACTCGATAAAATAGATTTTGATAATATTATAAAAGAATTTGCAGCGGCCAAATCTAGAAAAACGCCCATTTAATTTCTGTATCCTAATAATAAGGTATGTTTTATTTGTGATTTGTTTATTGTTTGATTTATGCCTTTATAAATAATTTAGAGAAAAATAAAGTTTTGGTTTTGAAATCTCTGTAGTTTCCTTATAAAATGAGGTTTTAATCGATTGCCTAAAGGAAAAAAATTAAAAATTAAAAAAATACATATGTTATCTAAAACTAACAGCATACTGATCTTAAGGCATTTAAGAAAGGTTTCTGATAGTTTTTTTAACTACTCTACACTAAATTCCAACAAAAACTGGACAAATTTGGGCACCCCCAATTTTTTTGCCGAGTAAGGGGCGCCAAAATATTTTTGGCACGCGGGCGTTGATAACCCTTGCGGGGGCCCTGTTAGTGACACCTGAAATGTTACAGCGGGTACGAAATTCATTTTAAAAAAATACGTCAATGCATTTTTTGAAAGTATACTTCATACCCTTTACGTCTGTGTATCACTTGATTATGTTTTTCGGCGTTTTGGTGAGGAATAGCATCATCATCAGGATATTCTACCAGTACGGACCTGGCATTTTTCAAGTTAATGCGTCATTTCACAACCACAAACCATAGCGATAGGTTGTGAATTAATTGTGCCTTAACATGGAAGATCTCGGGTCTGTATTGATGGAAAATCCTGATGATGTTGCTATTCTTGATCAAAACGTCGTAAAACGTATTCAAGTTATACACAGTTGTAAAGGGTATGAAATATTCTTTCAAAAGATGCAGCAAAAAGTCCAGATCCGTATTTAAAAAAAGTATCAGTAACTCAATAAAAGTAAATGGTATAAACAAAATAATCACTTTACTTTAGAGAAGGTAAAAAATCGTGTGATGTTTGTTAAAACAATTTTTTCCTAACTATCTTAGTTTTCGAGATATTTAAGAATTAAATTTTTTACTATTTAAAAAAAATCCCCTGTAGATGGGAAACTATAGAGAATTTGACAACTCCTTAAATGGAATATGAATAGGGACTAAAAATGTCACATTTTCTCTTATTTCACCGACCTCCTATGTTTTACCGTTTCGGAGATAGCAATAGTGGTGTCGCCTATTTTAGACACTGTATAATATTATGTATACATATGTGCGTATGTCTGTAATGTTAGCAGAAAACTTGAAAATGCTAAAAGAATCATTTCGATATCTTTAAATTTGAAGATCTTATTCAATTTTTTGTGTGGGACAGCAAACGTCTCTGCGTGACGCTGGATTGGCCATTATGACGTCACGCGGCACGAGCACCTGTTGAGTTCATTTTCTTTCCGCGGTGATCGCAATACACCACATGACGTTATTCTCATCGGCGCCGACAAAGCGCAGGAAAGTGTCAAATTTGACATTTTAGGGGAATTCTGTTGTTTTTAAAGGTAGGTATATTGAAAATTCTTTTTTCTACTAGCGTGCGCAATTCACCGTTTTCCCGCACTCATTTTGTCTCTGAAAGACTAAGTTTCCCGCACCGTGCGGGAAAATTTTTCCCGCACCGTGCGGGAAAATTTTTCCCGCACTGAGTGCGGGAAAATATTTTTTAATGTTTTATATTGAAATAAAATTTTGGTGATGTATGAATAATATTATTATATAATATGCAGGGTTACGACCAAAACAAACTCCACACCGCCGATTTTTTTTAAACTACAGAAATGGAAAATGCACTACCCAGTGTGTTGGTATCAATACCATAGGGAAAATGCCCTCTAACATCGCGGCTTATATAGGACATAAAAATCCTGAATTGTACACCGGTCACAGCTTTAGGCGCTCATCGGCCACTCTACTGGCCAATTCTGGTGAAGGAATAACGAATATTAAACGCCTAGGGGATGGAAATCCACGTCTGTTGCCGAAGGCTACCTAGAGGAGTCCATCAAACAGAAAAAAGATATGTCCAACAAAATTCTCAATATCAGTCAAGCTATTCCAACGACTTCCAGTTGCATCTTAGAAACATCCACGTCCCTAGATATTGCACCGGGTCCCAGTAGCGTCCATGAAAGTTCAACACCTCTGTCTCTTCAAACTTCCACTATGCAGAATCAGTCAACTTCAACCTCTCTAGCTTCAGCAATTAATTTACACAGTGCATCCAATTGTACTTTTACGATAAATATATATAATAAGTAATAAGTAAACATTATATACCTGTTATTTTTTGTTTATTAAAAAATAATAAACTTTGTAAAAATGATGTTGGTTTTTTTAACGCTAGTAGAAAAAAATTTGATCCTAACTCATGCGGAAAGGCACTTTCCCGCACTCGACTGCTTACCCGAACTCCGCTTCGCGTCGTTCGGGTAACGGCAGTCGCTTGCGGGAAAGTGACTCTTTCCGCACTTGTTAGGATAATAACTATTACAGTTAGTTTCGGAACATTCAAGACCATAATTAAGAGTATTAAAAAATATAAAAATTTCCTAATTAACAACCCCAACCTCTTACGATATCGACGCTCATGATCACCCCCGCATATTCTACAATGTTTCCATGCCAACAAACAAGCATCTGGCTGGTAATATCGATCAAACCATTTTCAATATTGAGTTTTGTCAGACTTCTGCCACTTTTACTCACAACGAAGTTTTTTATACGAACTGTAAACAGTAATAGTTGAACAATCATGGAGGGAAATGAAAAACGTATTCAAGACAAAACGGTGTTGGATCCGGATCATCCGCTTTTAAGTCGTTTTCAAGCGGCGCTAAAAGAACACTATGTCTATCAAATAAATAAGCTTAAGGAAGAAATTTTTGAATACGAAACGGGAGCGAAGGTAAAGAATGAGGAGAGGGAACAGCTTGGAGTTCAGGTATATGAGGAACAGCAAATGGTTTGCAGGTAAGAACGTATTCAAGCAAATAATGATTTTAATACATTACCAGCAGAATGGAATCATGTCGGTGACTTTTTTAGTGTTCCGTGTCAAAGTTAGCAAAACTGAACACTTATGGAATCGCTTCGGTGTCCGTCCGTCCGTCTGTCACAGGCGATTTTCTCTGAAACTATTCGATGTAAAAATTTGAAATTTAGCACAGAGATAGAGTGTGGTGGCCCAATTATAGACGTGAAGTATGAAAAGTTGAATTTTGATTCTGGGGGTTAATTTCAGGGGGTAAACTGGGAAATGAAAAGAAAAATTAAAGGCATCGTGTATCATATTGAAGCACGAATTCAACAATATACAGTGGGGCCATGGATGGAGCTGACAAGAGGAAAAGAATCTTTATTATTGGTTTTACGAGGAAAAGTCATTTTTATAAAAAGTTCTGCTTGTCGAAAAAATGAGTTTACCCTATAAAAGTTTTAGATCAGATGTAGAGGATGTTAATAAATTTAAAAAACCGGTAAAGTGCAAGCTAAGTTGCACAATTAGTGTTTCATGCTATCAGCGGACAAAAGTTGTTCCTTACATCGTGAGAAAGGTTTTTTCTCGAAAAACTTTTTCTCTAAAACCAATGGTTCAGCAGTTGTAAGGAATTAAGAAATTAAACTGTTTATAACAATTGACAGCGCTAGAATTTTTCAATCCTGATAAATTTCGCTCAATCTTCACCTAATTCTCAATGTTCACGATTTTTTCCAGATTTTTCTGAGCAATCCTTCTGGTGATAAGGGTCGGGGACTGCAAATTTTAAGCTTTTTTCCCGAAAAATATCAAAAAATATGCATTAAAAAAATTCATCATATATATATATATATATATATATATATATATATATATATATATATATATATATATATATATATATACAGGGTGATTCAAAAGTAAGCGGCATCCTTTCAGGGGCGTAATCCTTGCATAAAAATAAGGCAAAAAGTTTCTATTAATATGGGTCCGAAAATGCTTCCTAAGGGAGCTACGCCCCTTTGAATAGGACACCTTAAAGACGATTTTTTCTCTATAACTTTAAAACCCTTTACAACTAAATTTTGAAAATTGGTGTACAGTATAAACATTTGATGGCAAATAAGATTCTAAATTCAAAACTTTAAAATTTTATTCAGGGGCGTCACATGCGGGGGAGGGTGAGGGTTAAAACATCCCTTTTTCTTTTACCCTTTAGGTTGTTATGCCTTTGTTTGGAAATTATAAAATTCTAGAGGTTTTTACGTAAAAAAGGTACTCTTAGGTCAATTCGATAGAGCGTACCATTTACGAGAAAATGGACTTTGAAAATTTTCTGATGCGTATGTTTATTGATGAAAATTAATCTGCATTACCATAGAAAAAAAAACATTTTTTTACTAACATTTTATTTAGCAATTTAGAGAAAATGTTCAAAATTATTACCATTAGCGTCACGACAAGCTAAATTAGGCACTGAACTTCGTTTTGAATGCGTATCTAGTAATTTTATTATGAATGAACGTACTACCAGAAAGTTTTCAAAGTCGATTTTCTCGTAAATGGTACGCTCTATCGAATTGGACTAAGAGTACCTTTTTTACGTAAAAAACTCTAGAATTGTACAATTTCCAAACAAAATCACATTGACCTAAAGAGTAAAAGAAAAAGGGATGTTTTTACCCTCACCCCCATGTGACGCCCCTGAATAAGATTTTAAAATTTTGAATTTAGAATCTTATTTACCATCAAATGTTTATACCGTACACCAATTTTCAAAATTTAATTGTAAAGGGTTTTAAAGTTATAGAGAAAAAATCGTCTTTAAGGTGTCATATTCAAAGGGGCGTAGCTCCCTTAGGAAGCCTTTTCGGAGCCATATTAATAGGAACTTTTTGCTTTATTTTTATGCAAGGATTACGCCCCCGAAAGGATGCCGCTTACTTTTGAATCACCCTGTATATATATATATATATATATATATATATATATATATATATATATATATATATATATATATATATATATATATATATATATATATATATATATTGTTGACTTCGTGCTTCAATAAGCTTTCATTTGATGCCCTACACGAGGCCCGTGAATTTTTTTTTCATTTCTCAACTTACCCCCCAAAATTAACCACCAGAATCAAAATTTAACTTTTTATACTTCACGTTTACAATTGGGCCACCCCACTCTATCTCTGTTCCAAATTTCAAATTTTTACGTCTTGCAGTTTCGGAGAAAACCTGTGACAGACGGGCGGACGGACACCGAAGTGAAAACATGAAAATGCTTTAAGAGAGAAGTACCACTATTTATTATTTTAGACAAAATGTGTATAAAACAAAGTCGTTTATAGCCCAAAATGAAGCCCAAATACAAAATTTGAAGGCTGAATTCCAATTTTTTATTTTTTTACAATTGAAGTTATGAACATTCAAAATGAAAACCTGAGAGTGCTGTCCTGTCGATAATATTGAACTGACAAACGTCTATGGTAAATTTATTTCTAATTTGGAGAAATGTATACAGGTTGGAGGCGGATATGTAAAATAATTTTTTTTTCCATTTCTCAGTCCACCTTTCAATGGATAACAGATCTTCAATAAAATTTGTATATTGGGTTTATTGGTTACAATATAATTGAGTATCGTCAGTAAAAAGCTGATATTTTAAATAAATAATAATAAGATTCAATTTAGTACAATTTTACTTTTTTATTATGAAATAATTAAATTTGCAGACAACAAAAAACATTTGAAGAAATCGTAAAAGAACTTCAAAACATCACTGCGGCAAGAGAGGAGGTAGAAAATCAATTGAACGAAGAAAAAACGAAATTAAAAGAAGCAAAAGAGAAGCAACTAGCAGCGGAAAAAACTAATTTGGAATTGCATAATGAAATAAGCTCCGTTAACTTGTTAATTAATCAGGTAGGTACATTTACTAATCTTTCCAAATTTAATACGAATAAGTAAATGTAAAAAGACTGTTTGTATGTCTTTCTGTTTGTTGATAACGACAGAAAGTGTTGCTTAGTGTCTTTGGATGTACGGAAGGCTTTTAATACAGTAAATCACGGTATTTTGTTCCAATGTTTGTATAATACAGTGTGTAACAGAAATATGGAAACCTCGGAATATCTTGCAAACCGTTCGTCCGATTTTTATCCAGTGGTGAGGTCCGCATTGTTGTCAAGTTTACCGTTTTCCTGAAATCGACAGGAATTTTTTTTTAATAGAACGCTCTATATTTTATTCGATTTTCGAATTCAGCTTAGAATTCTGAATACTTTACATACTGGAACATTTTATCCCAAAGTTAACATTTTTTAAGAAAATGGCGGTCAAAAATCGATATTTTATTGTATTCTACCTTAAAATACCTGTACACGAAAGTTTACCTACATTGTGAGTCACAAAAATGGATCATTTAACAGAAACCAAAAGAATTGAAATTTTAGGGTTATGGGGACAGAATGCGAACGCAACAAGAAGTTTGTAGTATTTTCAATGACAACTATCCTGACAGTAATCCATTAACTAAATCTACTGTGAGTAAAGTTTTAAAAAAAAATCGTCAAACTGGAAACGTAAAAAACGCTGAACTGTTTGGATATTTAGTACGAGAATAAACAATACAGGAGGAAATAATTTAAAAGTTGACGAAGAAAACTAAATCAAATGTTTAAAATTTTGTCCATTTACGTCTTGGCAGTAAGCCAAATACTACGTAAAAACATGCAAAACATTTAGAAGAAAGTCATTTTCTTCGATTCTTCTACATTCTGTTTCTACCCTTAACTTTAAATTATCGAGGTCATTTGCCTTACTATTGAAAACAACATTTTTGAGGTGGCCCCACAAGAAGTAGTCGAGGGGCGTCAAGTCCGGAGACCGAGCTGGCCACTCGATTGTACCCCTACGTCCAATCCATATTCTAAAAAAACACCATCGAGATATTGCCAAACATTATGGGCGTAGTGCGGTGGGGCACCATCCTGATGAAACCATATTTCATCATTTGGTGCTTGATTATTGCCTAAAGAATCATATTCAAATAATCAGCAACAAGCAAAATAAAGTAACAGCACTTATTTACGATTATTTGGAAATAGTTGTGCAAGAGCCGGGACAATTTCATTTCTTAGAAGATCTAAATATCTTTCTCCATTTAATGTCTCTTGCATGAAGAAGGGGCCAATTATTCTCCGGCCTATTTATACCAGCCCAAACATTTACCTTCTGGGGAATCTGGGTATGATTTTCGCATATCCAGTGAGGATTTTCCCTGGCCCAATATCGACAATTATACCTACTAACTTTTCCATTTAAAAAAAATGTTGATTCGTCAGAGAACATTATTCGGTGGACAAAATCTGGATTGGCGTTGCAACGTTCCATCATGGTTTCGCAAAATTCCAAGCGGCTGTCGTAATCATCTTCTGAGAGCTCCTTCACAACTCTTATTTTGTTCGGATGAAACGTTTTGGTTTTCAGAAGGCGGTCTACGGACATGTGTGAAACGTTGTTTTCTTTTCCCAGTTTTCTGGTAGGAAGATGGGAATTTTCCTCTAAACTGAGTAAAACATTCATAGCCTTATCAACATCTGTTGCACTTTTAGGTCGACCAGAGCTTATAGCGTTTTTTACGTTTCCAGGTTTGATTGATTTTTTTGAAACTTTACTTACAGTAGATTTAGCTAATGGATTTCTGTCAGGATGTTTATCATTAAAAATATTACAAACTCCTTGTTGCGTTCGCATTCTGTTCCCATAACCCAGTGTTCTTAAAATTTCAATTCTTTGGGTTTCTGTTAAATGCCCCATTATTTGTTAATAAACGAAACTGACAATGTCAGACATTTCAGGTGAACTTTCGTGTATTTGAAGGTAAAATACAATAAAATAACGATTTTTGACCACAATTTTCTCAAAAACTGCGAACTTTAGGATAAAATGTTCTCAGTAAGAAGTATTCAGAATTTCGTACCTAAGCGTACAAAAGTTCATAAAAATCTGATGAACGGTTTGCAAGATATTTCAGGGTTTCCATACTTTTGTTACACACTGTATAGGAATTAGGGGAAATATTTACACTTGGTTTCAACTGTCGATATTTGAGCCCCAATTCAGTCCGTTTAATTCTGATATGTTCCTTCTATCTTAGTTTCGCATCTCAGGTCATCTTATCATCAGTAATTCATAAGAATACATAGTATATCGCGATTTTTCAGGTGTCGCAGTGGGAAACCAAAATAGAATCGAACCTGGTCGTCAACCAACGAATTGCAGAGAAAACTCGCAAAGATAATCTGAAATTAGCCGATGAAAAACGCAAGCAAGATGCGCAAATTTATAAGGTTATGAGGGCAATATGGAACCTTGAGTCTGAAGTAGAGACTATGAATATGCAGATGAAACTCAAAGGTAAAACCATAGAAATACAATGTATATTTTATTTCTTTATTCTCAACCAGCTTATATAGTTCATTACAGGTTATATACAAAACAAATACAATCAGCATAAACCAAGATTATACAAATATTAAAATCATAACAAATACAAAGAAATAATAATTATTAATGATTCAAGAAGTGTTTTTTAATTGGAATTTAAATTTTTGGATGTTACAGATAACTTTTATATTGTCTGGAATAGTATTATATATTGTTACCCATTACTCATGTAATGATGTAAAGGGCCTCCGTTTCTGCTTCCTCAAATGCAGAAGTTCTGCATTATTTTGGACTTCTGTTTCCGCTTTTGCTTGTACACTTTTACAACGAAAGGCTAACAGAGCTTTTTAAATTTTAGCGCGAAGTGTTGCCACTGAGCATCTGTTAAGTGGAGCAACCTCAAATATGAATTGATTGATTGAATCCCTTAATGAGGGAAGAAATATACTCCAAATATTATATTCGAAAGTTGGCTGCCCTACCTAGTCAGCCCCCCCCCCCCCCCCCAAGGAAATTTATAGATGCGCCATTGACAGATATCCTCCCTTCAGTTGACTCTGCCTACCCATGATACAATAAAAGGAAGATATGATACCAAACCGTGTCAAATTCGTCCGGGTCCGCGCATGACGTCACGCTGTGAGTTATTTTTGAAATTTATAACGCGCAATATAGAGTTTACGATAGTTAAAGGCGATTTTATATAAATTCTATTGGCCTCTTTGCCTCCTGCTTATAATATAAATTTTATATTACATATGTGATTTAAACTAATCATGTAAATAAAGGGATAAATTAATTTAAAATAATATATATTGGTAAATTGCCTGCCAATTGCGTTGTATGTATTTATTTACGTGAAAAGAAAAGGTACATAATTTTATGAAATAAAATAATGCCTAATAATTAAGATAATAATTTTTATTTAGAGGCATATTCTTATTAAAATAGAGAGAGAGTCTTCCGAAAATATGTTATAAATAAGAATTTTGTTTGTTCTTATAATTTGTCAAATATTTTTTGCGGTGAATAACATCTCTATGTTTGCGACGTAAACATGTTTTTTAGGATAGTTTTTTTTGGGTTTTTTACACTTTAAATAGTAAATTATTAAAAATTATTGTATTTTTGTGTTCCTTGATTTTTCAAATTTAAAAAAATCTTAAAATGTCAGAAATTATTCTAAACAAGACAAAAATATCTAAATTTATGAAATTAGGTAAAACAAGAAATTATTTTTTAAGAAAATAGTCTTTTTTCTGTCTCTTTGTTTGTCGTATTTTCTCGATTAAAGACTGGTGATTCGTTACCGTGGAGATTTTTAGCAATTGTTTGTCACAGTAAACTTTTTTATTGAAGCAAGTTTGTAAAAACATTAAACACATTTGACATTCATGACATGACACAACTCATGCTTTAAATTACCTTCATAATCACTTTCGCTAAAATGTCTAGAACAGATTCTAGCATTTTTCACATTAAACTTATCTTCCCGTTTGCACAGACGGCCAAACACTTTGTGTTTCTTATTTTTTGGGGAAGCTAAAAACTTTAATATCGGGCATAAAGCCCTTGCATTGGTTGTCCACATCACAACCATACACAACACACCCCATTTTAACTTTTAAACTCTTAAAAGTGATATAAAAACACCAAAAAATATCTTTAAAACACAACGCGATCTTAACAAAGACGTATCTCGTTTAGAAAATATGGCGGAATTACTCACAGTGTGACGTTCATGACCACGCCTACCTGCGCGATGTCATATCTTCTTTTATTTACATCATGCTGCCTGCGCTTTCGACATCGATGAATTTAAATACTTGCCCTTTCTCTAATGATATTGTAGCATCATTTTGTAACCGATTTTAGAAACTGAAGGTGAAGAACTTGAACAAGCTGTAGCATTAGGGAACACAAATTTGGAAGCCCTCCAAGCAGAATATCGATGCTTAATGCATTCTTGGAATTCGGTGGTCGTCGCTATTGGCAACAGAGATAGAATCGTTGAGTGTTTGAAGTCAGAGGTAATTTTAGGATCTTACTATTTTTGTTAAAAATAATCGCGTGGATTTATAGGAACAATAAATACAAGACTCTGTTAGGATAACATAACAGCTAAGCGGTTGACGTAAAATTATCAGTAGATGGACGCGTACCAAAAGTCCATGGGCAGAGTATAGACTTACTTTTAGAAAAGCTAATTACTAGATACATTGTAATACAGGGTGTCCGAAAAGTATGGGCAAATATATTTGCTATAGATAGAGATACCAAATTTTGGGTGTATCTTATTGGTTAATAAATCTACTTTTTTTGTAATTTAACTGTTTCAACCCCCTTTAGCGCGGTGACGCTAGGGAGTTGAGGTCGTCTTTAAAAGCAACCCTATGCCGTATGGTACCTCATTTTAATGATCTTCAAAAAAGAAACATTTTGCCGCAAACCCGAGGTCCGTATCATAATTCGTTTTTAAACGGCAAGCCTTTAAAAATTAAGAATTGTGAAAAAAAGTACCTTTGTTTTTCTTGTTACTTTAAAAGTTGTTCAAAATGACCAAGATGAACTTCTTGGCAGTAATAAAGTCGATTTTGGAACTATGCCAAGGAGTAGCAACTGCCATTCTCGAAAATGAGAGAAGTGAGTTCCAAAATCGACTTTATTACTGCCAAGAAGTTCATGCTGGTCATTTTGAACAAATTTTAAAGTAATAAGAGAAATAAAGATATTTGAATTTTTACTTTTTTTTCATGATTTTTACGTTCAGAATCCCTAAGAAGGTTTAAGATTTAGTACTGGTTTAAATTAAGATCTTCTAGTTGATCAGTTATGCTTTGACAAGTTTTTGTCCTCTCATTGTTAATAATTCGGCATTAAAGACGTGTGAATGATTATCATATTTCAGCGATACGGTTGATTTCCAAATAATTTTCATCTTGAAACGGATTGCTAGAATGAATTTAGTTCTATTGTTGTCGAAGAAGCGTACTAAAATTGCATTTTTCTCTATAAATTTGCGAAAAAACAAATTTCTTCTACTTATTTTAGGACTGCGTCCTGTTATTTCCGCTAACTAATGCTCTTGTGATGTCGAGGTCCAGCTCTCTACCCATCGTTTGGGTGGCCGACCAGGAGGCCTTTATTTTTGTGGCTTTTGCAATTCTGTCTGCGTCCATTCTGTCTACATGACGTCTTCTAGATTTCACCCACCTAACTATGTCTTCAATATTTAGCTCTTCTCTTATAGCAATACTTCGAACCTGATCACGCAGCGTCACCTCTTTTATGGTTCTCAGATTCTTCATTTCTGTAGTTCTCATCAAGCTTTTGGTTGTGGAGGTTTCTGCACGGGTTTCAGCTGCATATGTTAGTATAGGTCTTACGCATGTCTTGTAAATTGTTACTTTGCTATAGAACTAAATTCATAGTATAAAACTTAGTTGTCTTATTTTTACACCTGTCAGTTTAAAACTTTTGGTTGTCAAATTAGAACCAGACCAGCGTTGAAGAATCTGACTGTTCATTTTTAAAGACTTGCCATTTAAAAACGAATTAAGATACGGACCGCGGGTTTTGCGGTAATATGTTTATTTTTTGAAGGTCTTTAAAATGAGGTACCACACGACGTCAACTCCCTAGCATCACCCCTCGAGGGGGTTAAAAAAGGTAAATTACTTAAAAAATTGATTTATTAACCAATAAGATACACCCAACCAGGGCGCAGTACCATTGGAGATCCGTTGTCCGTCCACAGGTGGATTAGCCAAGTACAGTGGATGGCCCGCTCACGGCTAGACGGGCTAGGTGCAGTAATGCGTGGTTTTAATTACAAATTTAAGATGGTTCGCATTGGACATTTTAGAGAGAGTTTTACAACAAAATAGTCACTGAAAATTAACAAAAATTATTTGAACTTGCTGTTACATCAGTTTTAGATCAGACATTTAAAATATGAATTCAAAATTTTTGACCCTAAACTTGGGGTAGGCCGGCTAAAATGCAATTATTTTTGGAAATTTTAACTTATTGTTCTGTGTAGAAATGCTTCTAGAATAACCAATGTTAACTCTTAAATTATATATCTACATTTGAATATACGGTTAATTTTGTTCTTTATAAAAACGCGCTGAACATCTCTGCTCCCAGTATTAACAAACCTTGCTCATTTTTGGTGGAAGAGATAGGTATAAATAGTAAATTTATCTCAACACTTTAAACTAGTTTATAACTTTCCTAGTTAGTAAAGTAGTAAAATGACAGGAGATAAGGGAAAAATATTAAACTGTAATAATTATAAAGTAGTGGACAAATTTATTTTAAAATGTATTTACATACAAAACAAGGAACAATAAAAAACGAAATCACTGAAAATGCTACAATACACATTCCAAAAAGATATTTATATAGGCGAACAACTGAAGAAAACACAAAAAGGCACCAAACACAATACGTCTATACGCTTCCACAAAAAATGGCGGTTCTTTGTTGTCGAGTCGCACCATCCTGTAAACTCGGAAATTTACTATCACGCATGTTCATTGACGAGGAGATGGCGGCAGAAGTCAAGCGGAATGATCGCGGTAACTTGGCGGTTAGCCATCTCCAACAATTATGAAAAGAAGGGTCAGCCGCTCAAGAACCGAATGTGAAAGCTGATTTTCGCAAGGGCTGCCAGAATCATAACCGCATCCGATTCGAAACTTAAGTGTCATTTCTGGTGTGCAGAGTCCGTGACGCGTTAGGTTGAAGGCTGGCAATTCATCACATGGAGATTACACGCGCGTGTCGTATGCAGTCAGAAAATGGCAAAAAGAGCTGACTTCCACCAGTGCCGACTGTTTCTCGACTGCCGTTGGTTTACTGGGGTGTTGGATGTTGTAACTAAATATCAGAGTCAGTTCTGAAATAAACAGAAAAAAATATCTTTGAATTGTGTGTAGGGTTATTTAAATCTTTAATACTCTTTATAGTCCTCGATGATATAGTAATATTAGAAATTGGACAAAATATTGACAATTTTTTTTAAATTTTGGTATATGGTTTTAAAAATATCGTTTTTTTTTCTATTCTAGAAACACAAAGTGAACGAAAAAATTAAGAGTATCCTGAGCGAAATCGATCAAGTGAAGAAATTAACGAAAAAACAGATGCACGATAACGAGCTATTGTCTATGAACAGAGCGAGGGTAGATTTGGACATAGCCAATTCCAGGCAAGCGATAGACGAAGTACAGACGAAGTATAATGAGCATGTCAGAACAATTACGGAATACCAGAAAATTTTAGGTAAAAGGTAGCAAATTTTTCCCGAAAAATATGTTGTTCGAAAAACATCATTTTTTCGGAAAACAGTTTATCAAGGTTTTTAGCAGCATGGAGATCCTAAAGAACCTGGGAATGTCAAGATATTATTTTTTGTCAGGGAAAGGCTACAATTCCTCATAAGTAAAGCAACCGTAATGTTTGACCTGGAAAATAATACGGAAAAAATATATCCGATATACTCTCCTCCTATATTCCTATTAAGCTAACCTTGTTACATTTTTATACCGTCCGTTTCAGTTAAGAAAAATTACACAGCCCCACAAAAAAAAAAAAATTGGTATCCCCATGTAATTTTCGACGCTGAATCCGAATCCGAGGTCAAAAAAAATAGTACACCCCCAAAATCAACCCCTAGCGCTAAAAAACACCTCAGCAGGGTAAAAATGACTTAACGCTCCACGAATAGTCTTAAATCTCAATAAATCGAAGTAAATATAAACATTCAAGTATATAACGCATAAATACAGAGTTAACACTACTTTTCATTGAAAATCACCCCCATGAGTGGGTGAAAACTACCCCTCATACAACAGGAAACTTAAAAAAATACAGTGATTGCAAAAAAGCTTACGATGCCTAGTTTTTTTTGCAAGGAGTGAGTAACTGCATTAGTTCCAATGCGATGCTCAAAATCTACCCCCACAGAGGGGCGGAAACCACCCCTAGATTAAAATTGCAAGGAAAATCGGGGAAAAAATTTTGTCATCGTGCTATCGAGGCAACTGTATCCCTATGTAATTTTTAAATTTTTTTTTTATAAAATCATACACCCCCAAAATCAACCCCTAGCGCGAAAAAACACTCCCTAAAGAGGGTAAAAATGGCTTAACGCTCCACGAATAATCTTAAATCTCAATAAATCGAATTAAATATAAACAGAGTTAACACCACTTTCCATTGAAAATCACCCCCATGAGTCAGTGAAAACTCACCCCTCACACAACGGGAAATTTAAGAAAACTGCAGTGATTGCAAAAAAAGCTTACGATGCTCAGTTATTTTAGAAACAGTATGTGACTGAATTAGTCTCGATGCGATGCTCAAAATCTACCCCCATAAAGTGGCGGAAACCACCCCTAAATTTAAATTTCAGTTGCTGTTGGTCCGTAAAAAGAGAGATAGATTCTTCTCAACTACAAAAATGCAGATGTTTTGAGCTTTTCTAAAAGGTACTGCAACTATTTTTTGAATTTATTATATAATTATATGAGTAGTAATTTTCACCCTCTCATGGGGATGTCACTGAATGACTTTGGTGCAATGTGTAAGTTTCACCTCCAAACTGCAGTGCTGCATGTCTTTAGCCAATTTTAGCATCGATTAAAATAGAAATCAAGATGATAAAAAAAAATTTTGCCCGATTTTTCTTGCAATTTTAATCTAGGGGTGGTTTCCGCCCCTCTGTGGGGGTAAATTTTGAGCATCTCATCGGAACTAATGCAGTTACTCACTCCTTGCAAAAAACTGGGCATCGTAAGCATTTTTTTGCAATAACTGCATTTTTTTTAAGTTTCCTGTTGTATGAGGGGTAGTTTTCACATACTCATGGGGGCGATTTTCAATGGAAAGTAGTGGTAACTCTGTATTTATGCGTTATATACTTGAATGTTTATATTTACTTCGATTTATCGAGATTTAAGACTATTCGTGGAGCGTTAAGTCATTTTTACCCTGCTGAGGTGTTTTTTAGCGCTAGGGGTTGATTTTGGGGGTGTACTATTTTTTTTGACCTCGGATTCGGATTCAGCGTCGAAAATTACATAGGGATATAGTTGTCTCGATAGGGGTACCAATTTTTTTTTTTGTGGGGCTGTGTTATTTTAGTGATATTGAAAGTGGGATAAAAAGATGGTTATTACAAAAGCTATACAAGAGATATGATATCACATAATTTTTAGAGCAAACCGACAAAGATATAGATGCAATGAAGGACGAAGTTCATTGGAAAGAAGCGGTTATGAAGAGACTTTCGAAAGACTATGACAGAATAGCTCAAAAGAAGTTTGGTCTGGAACGGGAACTTCTAAAAGATATCGAAAATCAAGCAGCTAATGATACGGTAAGTTAGTATCTACAGGGTGAGTTTTTTAAATCTCGAAAATGGTTTAAAATATTTTCATAAAATCTTGATGAGTTAATAGGGAGATGGGGGACATGGTTAAACATATTTTTGACATTTACCCCTCTCTATTTGGAGATGTAAGGGGTAACTTTGAAATAGGAATAGGATAGTGTACTTTCGTTTAAAAAATTCGAGTCTTCGTAAGAAACTACGTATGTGTACACGTTTTTTTTGTTTTTTTTTTATTTGCTCTTTCGGTTGAAGAATTATGGTTAACTAAAATTTAATTTAATTTAAAAAATAAAGAAATTTTACCAATAAATCAAGTTCTCTTATTTTAGAATTATTAATCGTTTCCATAGAAATTGTTATTTTTACCTAAGTCAGTTGAGAGTTTTGACGTTTTAACGACTATTTCTCACATATTATAGACAATTTTAGCCAAATATCCACTTTTATTTAATACTTTATAACATGACGCTTTTCGCTACACTATAGCTTCATCGGATGTTTGTTACAGACTAAATCTTAAACTAAAAGTTCACAAAGGTGTCATAAAGTACAACAATCTAGGTAGATAAATAAAATTTTAGTTGAGGGAGGTGTTATTATTATACTAATTTACTATGGGGAATTCCCACTGGGCTTCATGTCTATTAGGTAAATAAGTTTAATAAGAGTGAGTTATTTAATTCTAATTCACAAGTAATATGTCGGAATTTCTCAACCGATTTATCTCAAGACTTTGAAGTAAATATGTAATCAAATTGTAGCTTTACGTGCAAAAATTTATTTTCTAATGTACTTACACCAGTGGCGTGCGTGCTGGTAAGTTTCTATTTTTAGCGAAAAAAATTGCACGCCACTGATTTTTTGCAAAACTGATATCTTTTTCTTCAATCCCAATTCATTCTGCGTAAAAAGTGTCTCTTGGGCTTTTTTGTTTATCGTTTTCGAGATAAAAATTTATTTATTTATTACAATAAAAACAAATAATAATGAAAATGAATTTTTTAAAAAATTATTTTTGTTCAGCAAACAGTGCTTTTTGATTTAAGTTTATGGTAGATGCTCAAAACTGCTTCCCTGTGCTTCAATACATACTCTAAATCGTCTTCGTATATTTCTCCTAACTTCGGAATACTTCAGGTGTGAAAATATGAAACAGCTTGTATCTCGAAAAAGAAGCGTTTGGGGGTTCATGTTTATATAAACTTATTTATTTATATATATATATATATATATATATATATATATATATATATATATATATATATATATATATATATATATATATATATATATATATATATACATACATACATATATATATATATATATATATATATATATATATATATATATATATATATATATATATATATATATATATATATATATATATATATATATATATATATATACTCGTAGGTGTCTGCTTAAGTTCGCAACATATGGGAAACTTTTTTATTATTAATTTTACGAAAAAAAGTTATTCTTCATAAAAAGTTTTGCATGGTCCAAAACCTAAAATGCAACCATCAGATATCGAAATTTTCCTGTCATATACGAGGTCTGTCAGAAAATATGAATTTTACCCTACAGTAAAGTACTTTTATTTTTGACAATATCGAAAACTTTTATGAAGAAAATTTATTTGGAATTGTAAACTAATTTCTAATAAACAGCTATCTCTTTATTCTTTAAAAATTTGATAAAAATAAAAATTGTTATGATTTTGAACATTTTCCCATTCTCTACCATATAACAGTGAACACATTGATATGAATGAATTTGTAATTAGGTTGCCATGATATTTACATATCTGCCATTAAACGCCAAATATTATTAACTTATTACGTAATAGCCGCCATTGATTATTGGTTTTACCTCCATTACAGGCTACATAAGTTAGAACCCAGTGTCATCATAACATTTGGTCGTAATCAAGAGCTGTTGGTGATAACTGATTCTTAATGGATAATGCGCGTAGCAACCGGACAATTGCCAAAGATTCTTAAAATACATGCATTTTGTCACATATTATCCAGCGGCTTTGGTTACTGTGCATATTAGCTGGCTAGTACGCGTAATAGACACTTACACTATTAGCTGTAACATCTACACGTTCCTACTCAAATATGTACGTGCTTTGACAGGTTGCCCAAAACCTCTATCGTAACCTCAACATCATAAAAGAAAAGAAGAAAGATCTGGAAATTATTATGAATGAAGCAGAAAATAAACAAAGCAAGACCATAACCGAAATAGAAACACAGAAATTCGCTAATGAAGAAAACACGAGACTGCTGGCGGAAATAGAAAAACAAAAGGCTGAATTGGAAGCTGAAGCTGACGCGATACAAACAGAGAATAGCAAATACCAAATGCTTTTTAGGTAATGTTTCGATGCGCTATGGAGGCTTTGGGGTTATTTGACACACTCTGTATTTTTTTTTCAATTCGTAGTGCACTTTTTTAATTTTTGTGTATCTGGGATGTTGGTCTGAGGGGGGGCTGCAGGGCATCGTGTAGGGTGTCAAATGAAAGCTTATTGAAGCACACCCAAGCAAACTCGATCACGGCAGAAAATTCTCGGCTGATGACGTTGCGGTGTTTAACTTACAGCGTTACAAGTCTACCTAACCCCACCGACCCAGATAAAGCGACACCACATGAGAAACTGCTCGCCCGCTTACTTTGACCTTGACGCGAGAGATGTGGATGGCCTGCACCAAATACTACATTCGACACCACACCACTCGAATCTAAAATACAACTGAACAACTATATCTTACTATATTCTCTGGTGTCTGGCCAACAGTCGGTGGCGGAGCTTTAAATAAATTCGAGTTAACGTGTTAAATGTACACTTTCTCATCTGGTGTGGCTTTATCTGGGCCACCGATGCAACCGTTCTACTACGCATTAATTGGCGGGGCTAACTCTTGAGGCAAAGCCATGATACAAATAAAAGAAGATATGACACCGCGCAGATAGGCGTGGCCATGTACGTCACGCTGTGAGTAATTCCGCCATATTTTGTAAACGAAACACGTCTTTGTTAAGATCGCGTTGTGTTTTAAATTTATTTTTTGGTGATTTTATATCACTTTTAAGAGTTTAAAAGTTAAAGTGGGGTGTGTTGTGTATAGTTGTCATGTGGACAATCAATGCAAGGGCCTTATGCCCGATGTTAAAGTTTTTAGCTTCCCCAAAGACAAAGAAACACAAAGTGTTTGGAAACGTCTGTGCAAACGAGAGGATAAGTTTAATGTGAAAAATGCTAGAATCTGTTCTAGACATTTTAACGAAAGTGATTATGAAGGCAATTTAAAGCATAAATTGTCATGAATGTCAAATGTGTTTAATGTTTTTACAAACTCGCTTCAATAAGGAAGCTTACTGTGACAAACAATTGCTAAAAATCTCCACGGTAACGAATCACCAGACTTTAATCGTGAAAATACGACAAACAAAGAGACTGAAAAAAGGCAATTTTCTTAAAAAATAATTTCTTGTTTTTCCTAATTTCATAACTTTAGATATTTTTGTTTTGTTTAGAATAATTTTTGGCATTTTAAGATTTTTTAAATTTGAAAAATCAAAGAATTCAAAAATACAATAATTTTTAGCTATTTACTATTTAAAGTAAAAAGCCCAAAAAAACCATCGTAAAAAACATGTTTCCGTCGTAAATATACAGATGTTATTCATTATTAATTATTAAGAATAGTTTTATTTTATAAAATTATTTACCTTTTCTTTTCGCGTAAATAAATATATAGAACGCAATTGGCAGGCAATTTACCAATATCTATTATTTTAAATTAATTTATCCCTTTATTTACATGATTATTTTAAATCATATACTTTAAAGTTTGTATTATAAGCAGGAGGCAAAGTATATTGCCAATAGAATTGATATAAAATCGCCTTTAACTCACGTAAAATCTATATTGCGCGTTATAAATTTCAAAAATAACTCACAGGGTGACGTCATGCGCGAACCCGGACGAATTTGACACGATTTGGTATCATATCTTCCTTTTACTGTATCATGAGGCAAAGTTATTTGACAAGCAGTATGTGTTTATTGGACCGACTATTCACAATAAAACATTTTTTTAGGAAAAAAGAACGCCATGTTACTGTACTCAACAATAAACTAGAGAAGATCCACGAGAAACAGAGCGTGTCAACTTTAATATCACCGCAAGATCTCCGAATCTTAACGCTCGAAAAACAAATCGAAGAAACTCAAGAAAAAATCAAACATTTGCAAATCTTCTGGCTCAGAGAGCAGAAAAATTTGCTGAATATTTCTCGGGAACGGCAGGAGCAGATTCACAAACTGAACTTGCTGAAGAAGCAAAATTTAATTTTGAGACAGAAAAATCTCAAAGTTAGTAATGAGATTGAGAATTATAAGAAACAAGAAGCGCAGATATCGCAGAATATAAACAGTCTTCAGAACAGGGCGAGTGTGTTGTGCGATAACCTATACAAGAAGAGAGATAAAAAGTCGACTTTGGATAAATCGAATTATTATCTGCAGTCACAATATGACGGTATGTACTGAATCTAGCAGAAATTTGAGAAAAATAACTTGAAGTGTCAAAGATACGAAGAAAGGTCATTCTTTATAAAAGTTTTTGCTTGATTTAAAAATAATATCCACTATGCCAAAAATTTGTTTTCTGTGCAGGGGGTATGCAAAAAATACAAAAACGTAAAATTTGGTCAAGAATAAAGTCGTCTTTTTTTAAATTTTGATTCAAAACGTCAGTTAAATAAAAAAGTTGTTTTAAATTTTAAAAGAATTCTTATTCCAGATTTTAAGTAAAAATTGGAGCATTTCGACCCATCCATCGATTTCTAAATTTGCAATAGAGCCAAGGATGGAAGTGATTATTCTTAAATTATTAACTTATTCTTAAATATTTCGTAGTTATTCAGGCTTTTTAATGATTTATGTTAAACTTAAAGTCTTAAAACTTATAATGACGAAATTAACATGTTTTTCACTTATGTATTTAGGTAAACTCAAAGACGTCGAATTAGAATGTCTTCAGATTCAGGCAGAAATAGCTGAATTAGAGGACGAAAAGGTCACTCTTAGTAAACAGTTAATAGAGTTGAATAGAGAAGCATTAGAATGGGAGAAAAAAGTGAAATTAGCTAGAGAAACAAAGCAACAGCTGAGAGGACAGCTGGGCCAAAGTGGAGAATTGGAAAATATGAAGCAAGAGATTCAAAGAATGAATGTTATTTACAGGTAGGGTTTTACTTATTTACTGTCGAGCAGGCCTTATTCTTAGGGTTAGACTGGTGAATCTGGCCGTTGGTGTACAGCGTGTCCAGCCAGAAACCATTTTCATAGATGGGAAACTTTTTTATTTTTGACTTAACGGCAGTGGCGGCTGGTGAAATTTCAAAGTTGTATATATTGTTTAATTCTGTTTTTGTTTTACAAAAAAGGGCTCTAAGATTTATGTGTAAAAGTCATTCGAGGTCTCACTGTAAACCTTTATTTTTAAAATATGAGATTTTGACTCTACCGTGTTTATTTATTATAGAAACTGTAACATTATTGCATAAAAATGGTCGCAATTTATCTTCGAGTAAAAGTAAGACAAGAACTCAATATAACATTCCTTTACCAATACCTAAATCATCTTTAACTAAATCATCTATTTTTTTCGAAGGCAAAAAAGTATTTAATCACTTACCAAACCATATAAAAAATATAAAGGATAAAAGAAAATTTAAAAATGAAGTTAAAAAGATTTTGGTAAAAAAAGCATATTACTGTCTTGAAGAATATTTTAGAGATAATTTAAAATAATTATAAATTATGTATTTTTATTATTCATTATTTAATATCAGATAAGTTAGTATAGTTTCACTAGTCATAAGTCTGCTTTGTCAATGAAAATATATGTGAATGTATTTTTAGACAATAAAGCATATATCTATCTATCTATCTATCTATCTGTTCCAACTTACAGGACCCGTACCAAATTTAGGTTTTTTTAAAAGTGAATCCACTGGGGGTGTCTTGGTAAAGAAAAAAAAACATTTTGTAATTTGCGAAAAAAAGTTGAATTTTTGGTGAGACTCACCGCTGGGAGAAAATGAACGCGTTAAGATATTTTATTTATTATTTTTTTCTACACAAATTTTACATCATTTTGTCGACGATTCTTAAATTTTAAGAGAAAGAAATGTGTTAGTAGAAAGTTATAGTCATTTGATTTTTTTTTAAATTATATTTTAGATTTAAAAAAATTCAAATGACTATAACTTTCTAACATATGTTTTTCTTTTAAAATTTGAAAATTCTCGATAAAATGATGTAAAATTTGTTTAGAAAAAATAATAAATAAAATACCTAAACGCGTTCATTGTGTTTCCCAGGGGGGTTAAAAAATATTCAACTCTTTTTCGCAAATTACAAAATGTCTTTTTCTTTACCAAAACATTCCCGGGGGCTAACTATTAAAACCCCTGGATTTGGTATGGGTCCTTTAAGTAGGAACAGAGATATACAACTTTGAAATTTCATAAGCCGCCACTGGTCAGAGAACGATAGATGGCTGCCCAGAACTATCCCCATGGATTGGACGAAGGTCAGAATTTGCTTGGCCACCAAGGTCCCCAGATATACCCCCCCCCCCCCCCGATTTTTCTTATGGGGATGCTTAAGAGAAAAAATCTATGCCCACAGACCTTTCGAAAACATGGACCATTTAGAGAGAATTGTTAGAGAATTAGCGCGTTCGGCAATGCAATCTTTTTCATCGTTTTGCTCGGAATTTTTGACAGGCACGTGATCGGTCGTACTGTTTACAATGATAGGTCATGTGTCCGTCAAACATTCCGAGCAAAACGATGGAAAAGATGGCATTGCCGAACGCGCTATATGTGTCCAAGAAATTTTTCCTCGGATGGTTAGAAATGCAGTGGCGGAATTTTCACCACGTACAATATTTTGTATGGAAAGAAACGGTGGTCATGTTGAAGCTTGGTGTAGTATTTCATAAAATGTTATTGTTGTTTATTTTCCTAATATGATATTTAAAAAACATGCATTTCAAAACACTTTTTGAATGACCATAAAGTTATTTTGTCAAATCTCATATTCGGTCACTTTTCAGTTGTGGACGACACTTTCTTACATTATTGTACAGGGTCTTCCAACGAGGACTGAACAGGGGCTCATTTTTGAGCTTCCTTGTATTTAAAGAAAAATCTAAAATAGCCAATCGATGTACTTTTTCCTGCAGAATTCAAAAATGAAACCAAAAATTTATTTGAACCAGAAACAAAAGAGTTACGCTATGGATAAGGTGTTTTTTAAATGGAACATAGCTTTTTTTATACGATTTTCGGAACGAGTGATTTTTTTTATGTCCGTTCTGATTAAAATATTTAATATTGTGACAGCTATTTTTATTAAATTTTAATGTTTTATCCAGTATAATTTAACTTCAACCTATTTGAAACATACACTAGGTAATAAAGGTAAAATCACCTTGAAATCCTTCAAAGTCAAAAAATTTAAGTTAATTAAATTTGTCAAATTTTTTGACTTTGAAGGATTTCAAGGTGATTTTACCTTTATTACCTAGTGTATGTTTCAAACAGGTTGAAGTTAAATTATACTGGATAAAACATTAAAATTTAATAAAAATAGCTGTCACAATATTAAATATTTTAATCAGAACGGACATAAAAAAAATCACTCGTTCCGAAAATCGTATAAAAAAAGCTATGTTCCATTTAAAAAACACCTTATCCATAGCGTAACTCTTTTGTTTCTGGTTCAAATAAATTTTTGGTTTCATTTTTGAATTCTGCAGGAAAAAGTACATCGATTGGCTATTTTAGATTTTTCTTTAAATACAAGGAAGCTCAAAAATGAGCCCCTGTTCAGTCCTCGTTGGAAGACCCTGTACTTTGCAAATAAAACTAAAGATAGTTTTCCTTCTACGGCATTTATCGTTTTTACTTTTTTGACACCCCGTATATTATGCCAAATAAAAAAGTTTTCCATTTGTTAAGATGGTTTCTGGACACACTGTATAACGTCTACACTATTACATATTTTTAGCCAACTGAAAAAAGCTCAAGAAAAACTTATTAAAGATCTAGAACACTGCGTTTCACGAAGAGACGCCATCTTTACCGTAGCCGAAGCACGACAAAAAAGATCCAAACAGGCCGAAGAGAAGACGCGAATCAACTATACAAGAAAAATGGACGACGTAAGAAATAAAATAAAACAAGGAGAAAACGAACTGAAAGCAGTAAACCAAAAAATAGAAGAACTGCAAGAAGAAACACGTAGAGTTCAGTTCGAATTAGAGGGCATGAAATCTGATATAGAATTTTGCGAAGGCTACATCAAATCTTTGAAAAACGAAACAGAAAAGCGAAAAACGAATAGACAATTAAAATTCGAAATGCTGATTATGATGCAGAAGAAACTGAACGTTTTTAACGATTTGGTGGCCAAAAGGCAACCGTACTTATACACGAAGAAAGATAAGCATCAGGGAGAGTTTTACTACCAAAAAGACCTTAATAATAAGTTGTGTCGTATTATAGAAAATTTATTGTCCGATTTTCCAAATTATTCTCAGGAGTTTACAAGATTATACAATACGCTGAAACTTAGTGTATATACTGCCTATCAGAGTCATCTGGATGTAAGAATGACCTAGTGGAGATAGTGAACGTAGTTTTTTATTTATTGTCAAAATAAAAGTTTTTATCAATATTCTTTTTTTAGTGTAATGGGCTTATCCAGCATTTTTTTATTTCATAATACAAACATACTCCATTCGAAAAGCTTATCCCTAAAACATTAGTATTTTGTCTGATCAAATTCCCCTTTAAAATAGCGGTCAAACATCTTTCATTAACGGGGAAAATGGCATCTGGTGACGTAGTCCCACGATGGGCGACCCAAATTTAAGAAACAAATTAAGCGTTGGCAACGCTGCAAACATATTTTGGGTTGGTCATCGAGGTTATGTTATCAAACTAAATAGGGAATATGCATGAAATTCAAATCAACCCGAAATATTTTTTATTGTATTCTCTATATAAATTAAATGATTATGGCGGTTGTTGTTTTACATTTATTTTGGGTTTTATTAGCAAAAAAAAAGATTTAAAACTGCAAATTTTCGCGCGAATTTCGAAACTTTTGAAACGCTATGCTTTTGTTTGTGACGTCACATTTTCAAATCGGTAAACATTTTATAATTGGTAATGTAATGTAAATTCTAGTATTAATTCATTTTCTTGATTGTTTCCCGAAGATTAGTACATTTAGTTGATAGAAAACCTTTTATTTGATTAAAAAAATTGTTTAGAAATGACCAAAACGGAGTGGGTGCAAAGAAAATCGGATAATTTGCTGGAAATTGATGCCCTTTAGAGAGAGGTCCTTTTTGCCTTCATAATTTCGTTACCAATACTTATTATTTATTATACTATGAAAATAAATTTACAGTCACATATGCTTACTTGAATTTGGCGATACTGACCTTTATAGATACCTCTTTATGTAAAATTTTTGATTAATTTTGCACTACATATACTTTCTTGCTAAAACCGGCTCTTTTGAACACGCGAAAATGAAGTTTTCCAAGCCATTCTCACTGGAATTTTTTTTGCACTGGCACAATTTAATATCTGTAGCGTAGTTTTTTAACATTTCCTACTGTTTAATAAAAAGAATTATTAACAAAATACGATATAATCGAAGACAAACAACAAAATCAAACCCAACCACACCAGATAAAGCAGCCGTCACACTGAAGAAGCAACGTTGCCACCGCTGCAAACACCTGATTTCTACAGCTCTGCAAACGGGGGTAAATCCAGAGGCGGCTCTAACCTAGTTGGAAATAAAATTAGGATTCGATGTGAAAATAAAATACAAATATTTATTTACCCACATTGTGTTATTTGAAAGTGCGAAATACGAAAATACCATACAGGGTGTCTGAAAAGTCTTGGCATGGGCAAATATCTTTACTATTAATTAAGATAGAGACACCAAAATTTAGCTTTATCTTATTGGTTAATAAATCTACTTTTTTATGTAATTTGACTTTTACAATCCCCTTGGGGGGTTACGCTAGGGAGTTGAGGTGAAAAATTTTAAATGCAACCCTTTGCGTGTGGTACCTCATTTTAAAGGTCTTTTCATAGATGTTACTTCTTGGCAGAGTTCCAAAACGGACTTTATTACTGCCAAGAAGTTCATGGTGGCCAGTCTAAACAACTTTTAACGTAATAAGTAAGGCAGTCACTGTTGGTCTGTTACCAGAGGCGTCGATGCCGAAAATAAGTACATACGGTATTTGACAGAAATAATTTAATTGATGAGCGTTGCCGTGATTATGTGAAATAAAAAAAACGGTTGAGTGCAAGTTCGACTCGCGCATAGAGGGTTCCGTGAGACATACAATATTTTGAATTTCTCACAGGACGCAAAAGTCTCAATAACTATGGTAAGGCGAATGCTTGAATAAATAAGAAGAAGCGGCCATGCCGGAAATATGTCAGTGCGTAATATAACTGATTAGTAAGGCTAGCACGGTTGGTCACAATGTCACATTGTTAAGAATGTTCAAAAAAGTAAGACGTCATAAAATCGTACAAATACATATGTTAAATACATAGTTGTAGTTTTACTATTGGAGATATATTCTTGAAAGTGGGTAGTTGTGAATATAGACATCAAAGTCCATCCCCTGAAATTTCGTGCGCATTTCTAGCCCTCTTGGTTTGCGCGTGGTACACATTTTGGTCTACTGCGCATATGTCAAAAAACAAATAAAGAAGTCGAAAAAAACTTGGGAAATATGTTATAAAGTTAAACACGTAGAGGCACCTTGGCTATTGGGGATATATTCTTCAAAGTAAATGGTTTCGAATGTAGCCACCCAAGTACATCTCCTAAAATTGCGTACGCATGTCTAGCAGGCTCGGCTTGCGCGAGGTACGCATTAGAGTCTACTGCGCAGGTGACAAATAACGAAAAATAAAGTCGAAGAAAACTTGGGGAAAAAGTTATAAAGTTAAATACGTAGTGGTACTTTGACTATTGGGGATATATTCTTAAAAGTGAACGGGTTCGAATGTAGACACCCAAGTACATCTCCTGAAATTGCGTACGCATGTCTAGCACGCTCGGTTTGCGCGTGGTACGCATTTGGGTCTACTGCGCAGATGTCAAAAAACAAAAAATATGAAAATGACAAATGAAGAAGTAAAGTTGGAAAAAAGTTAGAAAAAAAGTGCCCCATAAAACAAAAAATAGCAGCGCAGACTGGTACTGTATGGCACACGAGGTCGACTAATGGTCGACTTGTGCCCCGCCCGATTATACGATTTACGATTTATAATTTTTATAGGCTTGCCATGTAAAAATGCATTAAAATACGGGAGTTGCGGTAAAATGTTTCTTTTTTCAAGACTTTTAAAAGAAGAGGCCACCCGGCATAGGTTTGCATTCAAAATTTTTGACCTCAACTCCCTAGCGTAACCCCCCAAGGGGGTTGAAAAAGTCAAATTACATAAAAAAGTAGATTTATTAACCAATAAGATACAACTAAAATTTGGTGTCTCTATCTTTATTAATAGTTAAGATATTTGCCCATGCTAAGACTTTTCAGACACCCTGTATGGTATTTTCTTATCTCGCACTTTTAAATAACACAATGTGGGTAAATAAATATTTGTATTTTATTTGCACATCGAATCCTGATTTTATTTCCAACTAGGTTAGAGCCGTCTCTGGACTTATCCCCGTTCGCAAAGCTTTAGTCATCCTTTGCCAACCTAACCTTGTTTATTTTTGTGGAATCGTTTGTGGAAAGTGGTGTTTAGTTTTTAAAAATGTAACGCAGATATGTAATGTATCACTATGTAAATAGAAGAAATTGGTAAGTAATTACTAATTATTCTATAAACATATATTTTAATTATATGCACACTTTACACAACACAATAGTATCATAGACGAACACTGGCGTGTAACAAAAATGGACCAAAAAGCGGGCATCCATTGAGACATTTTGAGGGTTTACTGGTTTATGGCTTAGAAATTTGTTTGTCCACAATTATATATCCATGCGTTTATATGTACTATATAGATATATGATGGTGAACAAACAAATTCCTAAACCATAAACCAGTAAATTCACATAAATGTTTCAATGGATGCCCGCTTTCGGTCCCATTTCGGTGTAGTCGAGGATTTGTCTATATTCTTTATAGTCTCTGATAGTATTGACATGTAAAGTGACACAAGACACATAATTTAAAATACTTAAATCAAACAAAAAAATATTAAAAAAATAAGCTTTCTTTACAACCGTATAGATTTTTTAATGAAATATAGGTACGTATGATGATGTTTTTACACTTGCTACATAAAATACATCAGGCAAAACTCTTAAAATTTGAAACCCAATCAAACCCAATCAAACTATTGCCAAAGACAATTGAGGCGGTCAGAGGAAAAGTGGTCTAACTGCATGGCGGTTTGCTTGTGCGTTATACCACTTTTCCTCTGAACGGCTCAATTATTTAGCTACAATATTATTGTCTAAACTAATAATAAAATTACTATTTAATTCAACTGTCTAAAAATTTAAATAAATAAAGACAAAACGTCAGCTACAGTTACAGAAGTGACCGGTATGGGGCGTAGAAGGCTTCGACTGTGGCGGTGTTGCCGTATCCCTTTTTAAGTCGTTACCTTAATTTGAGTCGCCAACACGTTCAGTGTAGATTGCCCATAACACTGCGTGACGTAACTTTTTTGAGCTGGCAAATGGCTGCTTTTGAAACTGTAATAAATTATTCCGAAAAGTAAAAATTTTTTTTAGCTAAATTATCCCAGTAATTTTCTTCAAAATAGCATTTTTGGGGTTGTAATGACTTCCTTAAATGATTTATGCAATAAAAAAATGTGCATATTCCTTATTATAAAAAAAACGTAATATTCGAAATTTATACTAAGCTATTACGTAGTTGGACAATAAAGGGATGCATACGTAACGTACCTCTTATTGTTCTGTTAGGAACATTGAAGGAGGGGATTATAGCGGCTAATTCTTCAGAGCATAATCCGGGGAAGTACCGGTAGAAAATCCCCAACAGCGCGGCGATGATGAGCGAGAGAGGGAGATTTCTTGTGAGGACTGTGTCATTGATGAGTCAAATGGCTCTCTTTTGGATAGAATCAAGGATGGTAAATATCGAGGGTGATGCCGCTCTCCAGATGTGGGAACAGTACTCTAGTTTAGGTTTTATTTGAGAAACGTAGAGAGTGTGTAAGTTGAAAGGGGAGAAGTATTTCTGTCTCAAAAGCGAAAACCAAGCTTTTTAGCTGCCGATGTGGCTACTGAAGTAATGTGTTTGTGCCAGCTGAGATCATGTTCGAAAGGGATGCCAAGCGCCTTCCGGCGCTCCCAATTTTGGACATTTGTTTGGTAACCAGTAGAACCCAACTGTCCCCGTTTGTTTTGCAACCAGTAGACATTTTGCTGGAAACGCTCCCCGCAAATTAACTGTCGAATTTTAAAAAAATTTCCCGCAATGAAACTGTCGACGTTTTTTAGAAGTCCCTCGTGACCTGGTGCACTGCCCCACTTGCCCTTATAGACGTTTTCTAGTAGCGGTAGCCTATATCCTACCCCATGGTATGGATTATGAGTCAAAACTTTTGTATAAAACCTTCAAGCCTTTTTAGTAGGTTTGAGCAAGAAGTAAACTAATTTTCATATTTTATTTACAAAATACACACGGGAATTGTTATTTTCACTAAAATGTATTTTGACAGCATTCCTACATGTTAGCACAGATCCATTATATGGATCTGTGATGTTAGAAAGGCCATAATAATAAGAATAATTACTAAAAAATATTAATTATTGGCCATCACAAAGTATAAATCTGCACGCCTATGATAAAAAAATCAAAAACCCGTCGAAATACAACTCACGCATGTTTTAGTTTTTTTTTTACCCGATCGTGGCATCAAATAGTTTTTTTGCATAGACTCGAGAACAATTTTTTGTCTAAATTTTTATCGATTGGAATAAGACGTTGTTCATTTTAAACAAGTTACGTATTAGTCTTTTCCTACTGGCCGGCGGGCGAGGGGCTTCGCGCGCGTTTCTGATGGAAGTTGTCCCGAGACAGCTTATGTCGCCATCAAGGGCTCCCCAGTGGGATAGAGTAGTTCGCAGTAGCCTTCCCTATTCTAATAATTTTGGAGTTCGGCTAAAAGCTTTCAAAACTGACGTTTTTATGAATAGACTCTGTCAGTTATAGCGAATGTGTAGACGGCTACATAATTAATAGAATCGAAGGGGGGCCCGGGTTTCGTTTATCCCATATACGTATTACGTATATGGTTTATCCTAATATAAAGTTGTGCTCTGCTCCTGGAGATTGTAAGTACTTTTTTTATTTTCTACATAAGTGCTTTATATGTGTTTTTATGTATTATATATATTTTTATTGATGCTACATGCATCATATAACTCGAAAATAGAGTTACGTGACACTGTCGGATTACGGTACCTATATAGTTACGTAGTTTGACAATAGAGTTACATAACTTTATTGTCGGGTTACGGTACCTATATGGTTAAGTAATTTGATAATAGAGTTACATACCTTTATTGTCGAGTTACGGTACTATACGGGTTATATGAAAGAAGGGAACGCACATGAGCGCTAACGGTACCCTCTTCCAAATGGTACGTGCTTTGCGCAACTAGCATCGAATTTTGGAAGGAGGAAGTCTAATGTCCAAAATTGTGACTTCTGATTTTCACATGATGATTTCAAATTTTTAAAGGATTGCCATTTAAAAACGAATTAAGTTAAGGACCTCGGGTTTGCGGTAAAATGTTTATTTTTTGAAGACTTTTGAAATGAGATACCACATGGCATAGGTTTGCTTTTAAAATCTTTGACCTCAACTCCCTAGCGTCACCTCTCATGGGGGTTGAAAATGTTAAATTATATAAAAAAGTCGATTTATTAACCAATCAGATACACCTAAAATTTGGTGTTTCTATCTTTGGTAATAGCAAAAGCACATACTAAGACTTTTCGGACACCCAGTATAGGTATAGGGTGTTTTCTAATTGAATGTCAATATTGAAGGGGGCGATTTTTGGGTCCATTTTAAAAAGAAAACTTCATATGAACGTATGTCCTAAACGTCTTAACTTTTGAGATACAGGGTGGTAAAGTTTTCAAAAATAAATAGTTTTTTATTAATATCTGTAATACCACTTTAGATATTTTAATTAAATTTGGCATACATGTACTATGTATCAAGGGATTATTTAGTGTACCATTTTTTTTTTATTTCCACCAGTGGCGTTCGTACGGAATTTCACCTGCCTATTTTGGCAGACATTGATGGTACGCCACTGATTTCTCGTAAAATTAAAATTATTCCTGCAATCCCCAATCATTTCTAAGCAAATTTGATCTCTTGAATTTTTTCAATCTGATTCACGGTTTTCGCTTAAAAAAATAAAAACCTTTTCTCTGCCTGATCATAACAATATCGTTAATATGACAATATCACCATGCAGAGAAATAGATTTTATTTTTTAGATCAAATTTGCTTAGAAATGAATAATTTTTGTTAATTTTGGATCCTTATAAGCAAATTTGATCTAAAAAATAAAATCTATTTCTCTGCATGGTGATATTGTCATATTAACAATATTGTTATGATCATGCAGAGAAAAGGTTTTTATTTTTTTAACCGAAAACCGTGCATCGGATTGAAAAAATTCAAGAGATCAAATTTGCTTAGAAATGATTGGAGATTGCAGGAATAATTTTAATTTTACGAGAAATCAGTGGCGTACCATCAATGTCTGCCAAAATAGGCAGGTGAAATTCCGTACGAACGCCACTGGTGGAAATAAAAAAAATTGTGGTACACTAAATAATGCCTCTTGATACATAGTACATGGATGCCAAATTTAATTGAAATATCTATAGTGGTATTACAGAAATTAATAAAAAACTATTTATTTTTGAAAACTTTACCACCCTGTATCTCAAAAGTTAAGACGTGTAGGACATACGTTCATATGCAGTTTTCTTTTTAAAATGGACCCAAAAATCGCCCCCTTAAATATTGACATTCAATTAGAACACACCCTGTATAGGGCGTCCCTTGATTTAATCTTGTTCTTGCCAACCTGAATGGCAAAATAAAACATATGAGCCTGCAATTACAAAACCCTTTTAACTAGGCCTTTAGTAGTACCTTTAAAGCCAGATTTTTTAAAAATATGTCACTCTGCGAAATTAACAACAAAATGTGGTGGTTGTGAAGTAGATAGATAAAGCAATCAAACCACATACTAAATGACATTACAAAATGTTTATTTAAAATGAAATATGCAAAATGCGGATCAGTCCATGATAAAATGTACTATTTATACCGGTTTACCGTGCGGCCTTCAACAGCCGAAATAATTTTGGTGTACACAAATCCAGTGGCGTTTGTCTTTCCTTATTTGTTAATGACAAGTCTGCACCATTTTTAACCAACAAAACAGATTCTTCTTGTCTGTCTTCTTCACAAGCAAGATGTAAAGCTGTGTTACCATATACATCACGATGGTTAATTTTCAGATCATCTTTGTGTTCCACTAGAAGTTTCACTATTTCTAAGTTTCCTTTCGAAGCTGCTCGGTGCAAAGGCGTACTACCACGTTGGTCAGTAATATTTATATCTGCACCACTATCTAATAGTTTAATACAAACCTAAAAAAGAAAATAAAAAAAAATTAAGTAACATTTTGTTGATTTAACAGACTTTCAATAAACTGGTAATACTTCAAAAACTACACTTTTGCTTGGTATACAGTATGTCAGCGGATGGGAGAACAAATGGACCACATCTTGCAAGATATGTAAAAATGTCACTTCTATTAAAAGTTTTTGTTTGTAAAATAAATAAGATTGACGGTATGAAAAATTTAATTTTTTACACAGGGAGCATAAAATATACGAAAACGTTATTTTGCGCAAGACCTTGTTTATCATTTTCTACCAAAAGAACAATTCTCTAGGGTTAGGTAAGAGGGGTTTTAGTCAGGAATTCCGGTTTTCCAGAAAATGAAGTTAAAGATTGTATTATTGTTTGTATATCTGATTATTACTTTCAGAAACCAATATTTGGACATAATTATTAACAATAAACTGGCTTAAAGTCCCAATATATATTTTACAAATAAATGAGTACTGACCTGGATTTTGCTAACTCAAGACTTTAGGACCAATTAATTAGTATTAACCTTTAATAAACCCTTTACCCTTAATCAAAACAAACAGCAGTGAATACTAACACAATTAAATCATGTTAGGTTTCTAAAAGTAATGATCAGATTTACAAACAATAATGCAATCTTTAACTTCATTTTGTGGAAAACAAGAATTTCGGACTTAAGTCCCTCTTACCTAACACTATAGAATCATGAAATATGTTTTAAATTAAACCCTCAGCTGAAGTATAAGATTTCATTTAAAAATTTAAATAACAGTAACAAGTTTTATCACATTATTTTTTTAAAGCCAAAACTATTCTCTCTCACACCTTTGACCAGAGTACTAGTGTCTAAGTACATATTAAACAATAATGGCACCTATGGATATGTTTGTCAATGTCTTTATTAAGTGCAGCAATTATTTAATTCAAAATACTTCTTATCAACTGCAATTTTTAAATAATTCGAACATTTAATTAAACTCAAAAGAATATGATATAGTAAAGTAAAATTTACTGATGCTCTCAAAGTATTACATAAGTCAAAGGACGGTACTACATACAATGTAAAAACACCAGTATGACTATAACACAATAAAAATTTAAAATTTAACATTGACGTTCAGATTCACTAAGAAAGTTTAAGATTTAGTACTGGTTTAAATTAAGATCTTATAGTTGGCCAGATATGTTTTGACAGGATTTTGTCGTGTCATTGTTAATAAGTCGTCATTAAAAACTTATGAAGTATTCTGATATTTCAGGGATTTTCTGGGTTTCCAAATGATTTTCATCTTGGAACGAGTTCTGTAATCAAATTAATTAATTTTTAATTTGTAATTTGTATTACATAATTTAGTAGCAGATACAATACATAATATAAGAACATTAACATAAATATAACAATAGAACACCTAGGTATTAAAATACCCGTATGTGTTATAAAAAAATATAAACTTATGTAACAATATAATAATATAAACTTAATCACACAACAATATACAAAAAAGGCAAGTTATAGCCTCCAAACAATTAAAAGACTTAAGGCGGAAATATCACAATAGACTGACATATTCAAAGCTAAAACAAAACTGCAAACACATTTTTAAAGTTATGAAAGATATATCGAGAATATGTTCTATTAAATTTCTTAGTTGCTTTCATTCGGCGAATGTCCACGGGCAAAGAGTTGTATATCTTTGGGCCTAGATAGGTTATTGACTTTAAGTTTAGTGTTGTTTTGTTCCGTGGCAGAGACAAGTTTCCTTTTAATCTATTTCTGGTATTAAATTTGTGAACAATGTTTAAATTATTGACCCTTAACATAAACTTACCAACAGTCAAAATATAGAGGCATCTAACATTTAGTATATCCTCTGAATACAATAAAGAGGTGTGATAGAGTTTAGGTTTTTTGAATATTATTTTTAAAATATAGTTTTGAAGAATCTGTAAGGGTTGTAACGCAGTCTTATACATCCCACCCCAGACCAGTATACCGTACCTAAGGAGAGACTCGACAAGTGACTTATAAATACAAACTAATAATTTCTCGTTCAAAAATTCTCGTAGCAAATAGAATTTGTGCAAAAGTCTCTTCAAACTTGTTATAATTTTATCAACATGATTGTTCCACTTTAGATGGCAGTCAATAAAGATTCCTAGATACTTTGTATGGCCGGTGTCCCGTATCGAGCTCTCATCAACCTGCAGCGCGCTGAAATTTGGTCTATTTTTTTCCGTTGGTGAAAAGGCAATAAAATTTGTTTTTTTCAGATTGAGTGAGAGCTGAAAAGAGTCCAACCAATATTTTACCTGTTTCAAACCCCTCTCAGCGGTGTTCTTAACCTCATCCCAGGAATCCCCACCAAACACCAGAACCGTGTCATCTGCGTACGATAACATTGTACCACCCATTTCTACCTCCCTAAGCAGCGGGTTTATATAAGTAATGAACAGTATGGGCCCCAGGACTGTCCCCTGCGGTATTCCCATAGTAACAGTTCGAGCATCACTTATTACGTTATTGACTCGAACAACCTGCCTTCGATCGCTCAGATAAGACTCAAAAACATCATACACGGGACCACGGACACCGTAATTGGCGAGGACTCGTAATAAGTCATCATGTGGCACCGTGTCAAATGCCTTTGCCAGGTCAAGGAAAATGGCCAAAGCTTTCTTACCATCATTCATATTACAAGTAATTTCAGATATAACACGGTACATTGCATCACTGGTGCTCATGTTTTTTATAAATCCAAACTGTTTACTAGACAAAATATCGCCAGAGTCAAAAAAATTTACCAGTCTTTCTTTCAAAGCTTTTTCCAAAACCTTACTAAAGTTATTTATAACACTTATCGGTCGATAATTTGTTATGTGTTTTCTATCGCCCGACTTAAAGATGGGGGTCACAATAGAGGTCTTAAAGTACTTGGGAATTATGCCAGTTTTAAAGATTAAATTAATTATATGTACTAAGGGCTTTAATAGGTGTATATGCGCGTTTTTAATTAACTGAACCGAAATACCATCATCGCCCGGTGCGCTACCATTCTTCAAAGAATGAATGTGCTTAACAATTTCATTTCCGTTAACAGGCTTAAGATACATTGACTTTAAATGATTAAATTTCATTGTATTTGGTTTACTTGGTTTTTTTATTTTTTCTGACATTTTTAAACCTATTGTAGCAAAAAAATTATTGCAGAAGTCCGCCACAACCTTGTTATCCGCAAATGGAACGTTATCGTCATTTAGTATTTCAATATTTTGATTGTCCTTACCTGTATTTTCATTTGTAGCGTTTTTTATTATTTGGTATATTTTTTTAGTGTCGTTTTGGCACCTGTTAATTTGACCTTTATAATATTCGTTTTTTGTGTTATTTATCAATTTTTTCAAATTATTCCTGTAGTTTTTATAATTTTGTTCTTGCTCTATGCTAAATTTTTTCAATAGGTTTTTCTTTAATTTGTCCCTATGCTTAATTGAGTTAATGATGCCGATTGTGATCCAGGGTTTTAATTTTCTATAACTATTATTAAAAGTTTTTTTACTTGTTGACAAGGTAATATAATTCTGAAAAGTATTAATAAAATTTTGGGTAGCGGAGTCCGAATTGTCACTCGCTATCACCGTCTCCCAATTCTCAGGTTCCAGAAAACCCTTAAGTTTTTTATAATCAACAATTGACACGGTTTTTTTGACAGCTTTATAATCTGTTCCTGTTTGACTTTCATTAACATTGCTTATATTTAACATAATAGGAAAGTGATCAGTGAGTGATGACTGTATTATGTACGATTGATAATCTAAAAAATTTGTCTTTAATTTTCTTCTTAAAAATATGTGATCAATACAGCTTCGGGTGTTGTTACCTAACCTAGTTGTTTGATTGATGTATGAGCAAAAACCGTATTGGCTTAAGAGGGCAATGTATTCCGTAGCAACAATAGAGTTTTCATCTAGGTTTATGTTTATATCCCCTATAAAAATTTCGGTTTGTGCATGTAGATTGTTAGAAAAATAGTTACTCAAATCATGCAAAAAAAGATTGACATCGGTTGAAGGTGGTCTGTATAAGGCATTGACCGAATAAGAATCATTATCAATCACAAAGGAGATTCTGGTCATTGTTATCCCTGAATATTCAAATTTAAAATCATCAAAAACTGTACCCATCCCAGCCCTAGCATACACAAATATACCGTCACATTTATTAAAGTTAGCACCGTTATAGTAACTAATATAGCCAGGTATGTCAAAATTTGCAGTACCCTGAACATGCCAGCATTCACTCAGGACAATAATATCACAGTAATTACAATTATATGTTTCTAAAAAAGTTATGAGATTATCAAAATTTTGGTTTATACTTCTAATATTAAGGTGCAGTACATTAAAAATTTTTTTTTGTGTATCAATGACACTTCCATAATTGTCAACATTAACTATCACAGGTTGAATACCACCGAGCAGTAGCTCCCCTACTATATCATCCATAGATGGATCCATATTTAAATAAAAAGAGATAAAAAAAAATAAAATAAAGTGCAACTAATAAACTATTTATACCTGTGTTGCGTTATAATTAATTTTTTCACGAGCAAGTCTACATTTCTTTGCATAAATAGAGCATTCAACCTCATCTTCACTATCGTGATCCCATTTAAGTGAACTATTAAACTTCTTGTTGATGTATAGACAGTTAACACACTTTTTCTCTACCTTATCACACTGTGCTCTATCGTGCGGGCCTGTGCAAAATGTACAACTTTTCTGGGTTTTACAATCTGTTGATTTGTGACCGAACATTCCACAGTTAAAACATTTCAAAATCTTTAAGTCTTCATGTACATAACAATGGCTCCATCCCATGTCCAATTTTTTATTAACGAGTTTTTGAAACGTTTTTCCAGTGGTAATCACGTGCATGGTCCATTTTTTGCTTTTTTTAGCTTGTCTAGAGTGGACAATCTTTATCTGGTCCGTATCATCTATAGTTTGACTATTGAGCATTTTTAGATCCTGTAAAAGGTCTTTTTCATCACTATATTTCTTAAGTAGTCCCGTTATTTTTAAAGCTGGCTTGTATTGACCCTTAACTTCAATGTTGTATTCATTTTCCAAATTAAGCTTGGCATGATCCAGTAGTTTTTCTATGTTGCTGGTGTTGTCACTTTTTATAATTACACAACCGCTTGTAGTTGTACTGAAATATTTTATCGGAGCTCCCACTGCAGTGGGGTTTATTTTCTGTTTAACATCTTTAGTACTTTGATCACGTGATTGTTGCTTCTTTGGCTTTATGATTAGAGTTTTTTCGTGTGACACATATTCGTCTTTATTTTGTGTTCTTGTGTTATGTGCAACTACACTGGCATAGGTATTTACATTCATATGGCCTTGTTTGTTTACCAAATCCAAGTGGCTAATCTTAGCTTCTATGTTTTCTAGTTTTTGAAAAATTTTATCATGTTTCTCCTGTTTTTTCCATGTGTTACTTAAGATTTTTTTACAATCCACACACATCCATGTAATAATATCTTTGATTGCTTCTATATGGTTCATTTGTTTTCTTGTAATACTGATGCAGCTCGAATGAAACCAGCTTCGACATTTTCCTTCACAGAAAATGGATAAATCATCATCCTCCACAGTTTTATTACACTTTTTGCACGTAGTGTTTTCTGTTTCCGTGTTTGAATCACATATATCCTCATCCGAAGTGCCCGAGGATGGCGCCATTGCTGTTAATCTAGGCAACACTGTCGCTACCGCCTAAGCAAACCATTCGGCTGACGTGCGGTAAAAAATCGATAGGATGGATCGACGCTGCTACGGTATTTTTTAGGTATAAACGTGTATATCGTAATTAAACACTAATTTGTTATGTAAGCCAGGATTATTGCTATTTTTGACTTCAAAATGACACAGTTATAAAAATTAAAAGTAACTGATTCACTAACAAAACTTGATTTTAACGAGAGTGTAAGAAAGATAACAATGTAGGCACAACGTTGCCACATGGACCCCTTAGTTCTATTATTGTCGAAAGTACGTACTAAAATTGCCCTTTTCGTTATAAATTTGCGAAAGCTCAGAAATAAATTCATAGTATCAAACTTAAATGTCTTATTCTTACACTTGTCAGTTTAAAACTTTTGGTTGTCAAATTTGACCGGACTAGCGTTGGATAATCTGGCTGTATGAGATTTTAAATATTACATTCCAGAAAACAAAAGCCTGGTTTTGCATATCATCTATGTTAGACCAAATTTGCTGATAAAAATTCATGTATACTATAGAATGCATTTACAGTTAATAGATCCTTTACTGATTGGACATATGTTTTTTCATTTAAAGTTCTAATTCGTTCGGGTAATCTGTTAAAGAAGGTTGGAGCTTAATAAAGTGTGGCATTCCAAGACCTTTTTAATCTAAGGTACTTGACATGCACATTTAACCTTTTCCTAGTATCATGATTGTGGTGGTCAGCACAAGGACTGTACTTAATTATTCAAATTTATTTTCATTATAATTCATTATAAACTAAGCAATATAATAAAGATATCGAAATTCAAAAACTTCACGCCTATATTCAACACATTTTTCTACTTGATTCCTTAGATATCTGAAGGAAGTTCTGAGGATTTCTGGGATACTGAATGAAGGTAATTCTGCCTTTTAGCATGTCAATATTATTTGGTATTGGAGTGGCATAAACAATTTGTTTTAAACAGCCCCATAGAACCATATCAGCCAACGTTAAGTCGGCGCTCCTTGGGGGCCACAAAATTGGGCCATTTCTACAAATTCACCTTGGACCAAATCTGCGGTGAAGCCATTCTATTATCTCGCGAGCGCAATTTGCTGGAGAACCATCTTGTTGAAAATACATTTTTTGGCGAAAATTTTATGGAAAATTTTCGAGTTCATCGCTAAAAAATGTATCCAGCATTTCTAAGTAAGATATTCTATTGCAGGTTTTATTAAAAAAATATGGGCCTATAATGCCATGGACATTATAGGCCCATCATTATCTAAATTCGGGGTGTTCTCGAGACCAGCACCTGACATGCTGGGATGCTACAGTTCCATTAGTAGAAAATGTACATTCATCAGAAAACATAAAAAATATATAAAAATGGATAAGTACTTATTTCCACTTAAAATTTGGTCTCCCACATAAACAAAAATCTAGTCTTTTTGCTTCATCTCCCTCTTCCAATGTTTGGTTAAGGTGGGGTTTGAACGGAAATAATTTATTTTCTTTTAAGATCATCTGACTATGAGTTTTTTTCACAACTTCTAGAAGATGTTTAGCATGATTTCTAAGGGACATCGCAGGAGTTTGTCCAACAGCCTAAAGAACTAAAACTGTGACAGCATCTATTTGGTCCTATTTCTTGTTCTTGAGATTCAAAACCGAACCAGTTCTTTGGAACTTTTTTATTGCATTGTAGATTGTCATTTCAGTTATTGGGATTCATACAAATTTCTCACTAAATTGTTCCATGATGTAGCAGTATGACACTTGGCCATCCCCATAACACTGGACCATAAAAATCCTTTGTTCAGTAGATAGCATTTTGATGAGAGACATTGACAAACATGTCCATAGGTGTTATTATTGTTTAATATGTAGAAACTAGTACTGTGGTTAAAGGTGTACTTAAAAGAGAATAGTTGTGACTTTAAAAAAATAATGTTATAAACTAGTTACGTTTAATATTTAAATTTTTTAAAGAAATCTTGTACTTTGGCTCAGGGTTTAATTTAAAATATATTTCATATTTGTTCTTTTGGTAGAAAATGATAAACAAGGTATGTTCACTATTATGCCAAATAACATTTTCATATTTTTTATGCTTTCTATGTTAAAAATTAAATTTTTCATAACTTAAATCTTATTTATTTTACAAGCAAAACTTTTATTAAGAGTGACATTTTTAAGTAAGTATCTTGCAAAATTTGGTCCATGTGTGCTCTTCTAAACCCCACCTACAGACATAGGTACTGTATGGTCAACTAATATGAATAATAAAATGAACACAAAAGTATTTTATAAAAATCAGTGATGTATCTTAACTCACTGGCAGCCATCCTTTTGATGCAGCATACTGCAATGATGAATGCCCAAGTACAGACTTCAAGTCAACTTTAGCTCCATTGTCTAATAACACCGAGACTATGCTTGCGTGACCTGCAGAACTAGCTAAAATAAGGGGTGTAGTCTCAGTATCATCAAGGGGATCAATTGGGGAACCCATATCTATCAGATGGGTTACTAGTTTTAGATTGCCACCTAGACATGTCCAATGAAGTAGTATTCTTTGGTTCTAAAAGAAATAAATTTTTGTAATCAGAATGTTCATGCTGTAGACACTTAAACTCAATTTATTGCAATTTTACAAGCGCACTGTATCATCAGGAAGGTCATGTACCTACAGCCCTTGACAATTCAAGCTTTCCCGTCTAAATGGAAACGCAATGCACATCTGAAAGTTTGAGTTGTCAAGAGCTGATACATGTACTGCGGTACAGAACCAAAGTTGACGTTAATTATAAAAACTGCAAATCCGGGGTTTCTAAAAGGTAAAAATATATCCTATAGCTAAATAAGAAAAATAAAATTTTTTACCGGGTCTTTGGCAGTTAATAATGCAGGATCTTCATCTAATTTTTTAACCACAGTGTCGAAGTCTCCCTTATGTGCTGATTCATAGATCGTTTTTTCGGCCATATTTTAAAATAACAGTATAAACTATGAAACTAATAATTTGCAAGCGTTATTTATTTACTTCTTAAAAATCAAAACATGATTTGACAGATCTTGTCCTAACCTAAAATTTCTTTGGTCTTCTTTTACTTTTACATTATAAGGCTTATACCGCTAGGGCTAAAGGAACGTCATTAAAGAAGTTTGGGGTGGGACGATCGGAGTACTCCGAGCACAGTGGGTGCTCGGCTATTGTTTCTGCTTACAACGTACACTGTGAACTCGAAGTACTCCGACTCCGGACCATTCCAGACAACCGAATTCGCCAGCTGTCACTGTCAGATTTTATATCAAAAATTTCTCTAGTTCGAATTTGCAGTGTCAAGGTGGAAAGAAAGTAATAATTTAAAGTAATGACACACTTTTTTTAGTTTACACAGTAATATAGTTAACTTTCTTAATAAGCGGATATAATTTTCTTATAATACATAAATTACATTTTTCTAATAAAGTAAAATGAGTGACACAACAGAAAATAGTTCACCACCACCACCACAGCCAGGAAGAGGATTAAATTTTGAGGCCCTAAAGGCTCATGTGATCGCTCACAAAGTGGACTGTGGTCTTTGGGGAATTCGGATGCTAGTAATCCTATTTACAATCGGATATTTCATTCCTATATTCGGGTAAGCCCTAATGTTTATTTAACTTTTTTCATGTTTCTAATACAAGGCTTTTATTGGAAAATATCATAATTATTTAATGTAGCGTACATCAGACTGTGAATACCAGTCGATAAGTTTTAGTAGGCAATTAGTCTGTTCAAGGATGCTATTTTAATAGGGGTCAAAAGACATTTTCTGTTTTTACATTGCAGGTTTTTTGCCAATAAAGTTTCAAATTATGTTATTAATTTGATGTCATTATAGAACTGCTATTTTGTCATTTGGTAATTACTAAATACATAAGACACAACAGGAATAAATATAGGTTTATATTATTGAAAAAAGTAATTTATTAAAAAACTTTGGGTTTAAATAACATAAAATTTTTCAGGCTATGTTTTACACACGGACAGAACTATTTGTCCCTTTAAGTATGGCGCGCAGTTAAAGTATTTTACATTTTTTTATGGTTACCATTGCTGCACTTGCCATACACTTTTTGGAAATTTTTTCAATCCTCGTGCCCCCAAATCCTTTTTGTTATATCTGTCAGGTTGAGAATCGAGTTTGGTAAATCCTTGTTGTGTTTCGACTATTAGAAAAGTTTATATATGCGTATCCAAATGAAATACTTTTTTATAAACTATTAAGCTATGTTAATTTCGTTAAATGCGAGTACTAATTAATATGTACAAGACTCTGTACCCGATTGTCATTGAACTTCTTAAAAAAAATAATTAAAACCAGTTTTTGTATTTTCTAAAAAGTCAATTAATGCTGCATACAGAATTCGGCAAGTATAATGGTGAAATGTCATTTTTGAAAGCATTACTTTGTTTCACAAACATCATTTTAGAAATTATGAACATTGCAAACTTAATTAAAGTTAACTGACCACATCACATTTTGCTTACAATACAGCAGTGAATAAAAAATCAAATATTAGATCCATAAAATATACTGGTATCAAAAGAGGGTCATTAAATATATTTTATGCACCAGTTGTTAAAACATTCTTTTTTATTAACTTAAAGGAGCTGGTCAGATGTTATTTTAATGATTTACATTTCCACGTGTTTTAATGGAAAATTTGGTAGGTAAATTATTTATTATAGATTAGAAATTAAAAAATAAGTTCCCTTTTGAAAAAGTCCGGCCCTGACCAAAGTTCAAGTTGTCTGTATTAGAAATGACATGTGTCAACGGTCGCCATTAAAATCTTACTTGGGATTGGGTATAAGATGCGGGCTGTGAAATTAGAAAAAATGCTGTTTTCCCAGTTTTGAAATCTACTGAGTTTAGGCATGGAGTTCCTAAGACAAAATATGTTCAGAATTTCTGGTAGAATTTAACAATTTACAGGGTGCTCTGTCTAAAATTTGGAAGTTGCTGTCAGTGGTAGAGCAGGCCAGGCAGCATATTTAAAAATATTTTTAATCTCCATGTCTCTGACCACAATTTCAACATTAGTTTCTGAGAGCTTCTAAGAGGCTCCACCCTGTATATTATGGTGTGTATTTTTCAGACTTGTAGGAACTAATGAAGGCAAGGTTATAGTGGAATATATTTAGTAACCTATTGTTAACTTCAGTAATTGTTTTATATTCACCAATGCAGTGTAGTGTTTATTTTGTTTGATTAGATAATTAGAACTGTTTTAATCCTATCAAGGTGTCCTTAATGTTAGAAAAATCTTTTTCTTATGTAATAAAATATTAATTGAATTTTTTTGTTACCACATTGCTAAAAATTGGTATATCTACTTATTACCATGTAATTCTTAGAATTATATGGTTCATCCGGTTCATTTTTAGTGTTCCGTGCTAAAATTAGCGGAATGGAACACTCATGGAATCACTATAGTTCCGTCCGTCTGTCACTGAAACTAGTTGACGTAAAAATTTGAAATATAGCACCGAGATAGAGTGTGGTGGACCAATTATAGAGTAGCGATGGGTCATTCGTTCACTTTCAAGAGAGCCCGCTCACTCGTTCAGCTCACTTGGAAGAGTCGTTCGCAAGGAGTCGTTCGATTAAACGAGGGCTGCTACCCGTATCTCCGAGCTGAGAATTGCGGCGCTCTTTACTTTAGCGTGACACCTGCATTTGTTCATGTTCATAAAATAGAGCAAAAAATGCTATGAATTACACATTTTCGACTGCCGACGGCACGCTGCTTAATTGTGATGTGGCGCGGCGGCTTCAAACAAAAATAAAATAAATATTAAAATATTGGAATGATTTATGGCTTTTTTTGCAGGGCGTTTGAGTTTGGTGGGTACCGAGACCGACACAATAATATACTAATATAATTAGGGATGTAACGGGTAGCGCTTTTTAGGATCCGGCCAAACCGGGTACCCGGTCAATTAAGACCAGGTAAAACCCGGTACCCGGCCGGGTACCCGGTCCCGGGTACCCGGTCTTGCGGAATATTACTATTGGCAATATCTTCTTTTACTTCTAATCAGTGGGTCATAGCAGAAAAGTTGCTGGAGCTGCTACAACCATTTGAACAAACAACTAAACATTTCAGCAGTACACACTGTACTATATCGGAAGTAATTCCTACAGTTTTTTCGCTAAAGAGGTTTTTAAGAGAAACACAAGTTCCAGGTTTAGGATCCATGCAAGAAAATCTTATGGAAGGATTAAGTCGAAGGTTTTCGAATATCGACACGAACAATAATTATCTGGTTGCATTTTTTACTGACACAGATAATTTGAAGGAAAAAGTAATAAAATATATCCTTGAAGCAAATTTGTTAATCCAAAAGGGTCGGTGTAAATTGAGTCCCATATTCGTTAATTATTTGTTAATTATTTTTACAGGTAGGTAAATCGAGTCCCGGGTGTTTTATGGGCCTACGTAAATTCCGTCCGGCTATCATAAAATCAGGTAAAAGCAATTAAGTAATTTATTGCGGTGTTATTATAAATTGGGGTTGTTCGATGATTTTGTCTGTACATTATTTAGTATTTGTTCGCGTTAGCATCAAGTAGTATCGACTGATTTTAATATGGAAGTTATAATTAGTGAAAGAGGCAGAAATCTTTTGGTTTTACATGGATATAAATTTCGCTTTCACAAAACGTTGGCGAATAACACCGAAAGATGGATGTGTAGTAAAAATACCTGTAAATCGTTCTTAAAACTGGGAAAAAATGAAGAACTATTGGCAGGACCATCACCTCACTCGCATGAACCACTAGAAGAAAACAAGTTAGAGCGTCAGAAGTTAAGCAACGGATTAAAACGTAAAGCTTCCGACGATATTTGTGCAAGACCTAAGCTTATTCACCTAGCTCTAAAAAACAATGATATAGAGACACTTACAAGGAATGACATATCCTTAATCAAAAGGAACATGCTGAACGCCCGACAGTCGAAACACGTGAATCCCAGATCCACTGAAGAAACCCTTTCTGCTGTTGGAAATATGGACATCAAGACCAATGCTAATGAAGATTTTGTGATCGTCAACGATCTCCAAAGTAAGATTCTCGGATTTTCTACGAAGAAAAATTTAGAAGCGCTATGCCGTTCAGATACAGTTTATGTGGATGGTACGTTTAAAAGTTGCCCTAAATATTTTTATCAACTGTTCACTTTTCATGCCTTACATTATGATTCGTATGTACCCCTTGCTTTTTTTCTTCTTCCCAACAAAACTGTGAAATGTTATGAAAATTGCTTTAGGCATTTAGTTAACACCTGTTTAAATGTAGGATTGAGATTCTCACCGAAAAATATTTTTATTGATTTTGAAAAGGCCATACATGTGAGTGTTCAATCAGTGCTCACAGAAACAAAAATTAAGGGATGTCGTTTTCATCTCGGCCAAAGTTGGTATCGCAAAATTCAGTCTATTGGTTTAGCTCGGGTATATGCATCGAAATCAGAAAAGGCAAATTTTTTAAAGTCATTCTTTGGACTTGCCTTTCTAAGACCTGAAGACGTTTCAACTGTTTTTACTGATTATATAATGGCAGAACTTCCAGATGATCAAACGGTAACTGAATTTTGCGATTATGTATTAGAAAATTATATATCAGAAGAAGCGCCGTTTCCTCCACAGATATGGGCCGAATTTTCATGTTCTGCTAATAGAACCACTAACTCTTGTGAATCATTTCATGCTCGACTTAATAGAATGTTTAATTCTCCACATCCCAATATTTCCATATTTATTGAAGTTTTAAAAGGAATTCAAAGTGAAACTTATATTCATCTTAGAAGCAAGTCGACCAAAAAATCAAAAACTATTATTGAGAAGGAAATCTCTTTAAGGGAAGCAATAGCTGACCTATGCAACTGTCACATTTCCTTATTCGAGTTTGTAAAGAAAGTTTCTTTCAAGTTCCTTCCAATAAATATCTCTTAAATTGTATATTTATAATCTTCTAATTATTGTACTATTTTACATGTTTTTTAATGCAATTTGTACCTCTCTTATTATATAGATATAAATTGTATATTTATAATCTCTTAATTCTTGTACTATTTTAAATGTTTTTTAATAAAATTTGTACATCTCTTATTATATAGATATAAATTGTATTTTAAATGTTTTTTAATAAAAATTTGTACACCTCTTATTATATAGATATAAATTGTATATTTATAATCTCTTAATTCTTGTACTATTTTAAATGTTTTGTAATAAAATTTTTGAGGGTGTCTAATGGTAGTTTATGTACCTCTCTTATTATACAGGGTTTCAATTATGTACTTGTACAAACTTTAAAGGGTGGTTCTTTGACTAATTTTAAGATGAAAAGTTCATATGGCGTGTCGGTTTTTTGAAGAAATGAAAATGTGTAATTTTTCACAAGTACTTAATTGAAACACTGTATAGATACTTAAAAATCCCGGGACTCGATTTACGAAGCTCTTGTTGGAACCCGGGACTCAATTTACGTATTATTATTTTGACTAGGGGACTCAATTTACGTAAAAATATGAAGGCGGGACTCAATTTACGTTTTCCGATCCAAAATAATGAAGTTAATTTGTCATCCAATTCAGATTCAGATGACAATGTTCCTCTTAGTTTGTATACAGATAATCCATCCTCATCAAAAAGACCTCAGTTTGGGATGTGTTTACCAGTATTGCAAACACGCGAGATACAAATAAAAAATCATCTGCTAAAGCACCAAACATACAACAGGACGTGGAGGATGAAATAAGTTCATATTTGGCGTTGCCTTTAATTGATAGACAGTCAAGCCCATTTTCGTGGTCAGCACCTGCCTCAACAATATTTAGTGAACGGTTGTTTTCAGAAGCGGGTAATATTTATGAAGAAACCCGAAACCGACTATCCTCTGAGAATGGTGAAATTTTAGTTTATCTTCATCACAATTTGCCATTAATTGGTTTTAGTTATTAAATGTTTTAACAAAGTTTATTATTATAACCTTTTAAAATCTGCTTTTTATGTATTTTTTATCATCACAAAAATACACCGTTTCAGTTCTTTTATGTTTTATTTTATCAAAAATAGAAAACATAATAAAAAAACCGGGTACCCTACCGGGTAACACCTGAACCCGGCAAAACCGGGTATCCGGCCTTCCCGACCGGGTACCCGGTTTTGGCCGGGTAGACCGAGTACCCATTACATCCCTAAATATAATAATACCTAATACTGAACCAGGCTTTTAATAAATCATTTGATTTGATTTTAGGTTGTTTTATGCGTTAGTTTGTGGCTTGAGTTTTAACCTACCCGCAGTATACACCTCTGCTTAAAAAACGTTGTAGCAGATTTCCGGCAAAGTAATTAATCGTTAATCGTAAAATAATAGTAATACCAAAGACGTACAAACTGGTAATGTATTTCCATATAGGCCGCTAGATGCTCCACCACTCTCGTTCTATTATACGACTCCGACTGAGCCGCTCCCGGCTAGCGCTCTTCGCGGCTTGCGCTCTCCGAGTTGTCCGAAACTCGCGAAAGCGTGGAGTGGAATTTCTACGAACGGACGAGAGCGATCCAGATATTTTAACGAGCGGTGAACGTATCGTTCAGTTGATGGGAGCGGCTCATTCGCGACTCTTTGAAAAGAGTCGTTTAAATCGAACGACTCGTTCGCGAACGACCCATCGCTATTATAGAGGCATTGTGTTGCATGTCAAATGAAAGCTTAGTGAAGCACGAATTCAACAATATGATGTATTTTTTTGTGCATTTTTCAAAACATTTTTTGGGAGAAAACGCTTAAAAATTACAGCCCCCACCCTTATCACCAAAGGGTTGCTCAGAAAAATCTGAAAAAAGTATGATCATTGAGAATTAGGTGTAGATTGAGCCCAAATTATCAGGATTGAAAAATTCCAGCGCGATCAATTGTTGTAAACAATGCAATTGTTTATGTCCTTATAACTGCTGAACCATTGGTTTTAGAGTAAAAGATTTTCGACAAAAAATATTTCTCACGATGTAAGGAACAACTTTTGTCCTTACACGTTTTTCAAAATTTTTAATTTGGCTTAGTCAAAACGCTTCCCACTCAGCTCCGCGTATACGCGATGTGATACGGCGTAGCTGCCGTCGGCGGCGGGTAGCGAGGCACAGTCAGCGCTCGGTGAAGATCTTTACAATGTTTTCCAATGTACGCGTTCCCACCAAGCGGTCTCGAAATGAGCTCGATCGCATCGCAGTGTTGCCTGAACGTTTCCCAAGAATCTCGGTAGTCCGCTGTGCGATCGAGACCAGCTCGCGAACCTCTAGTGCCAGTGTACTCGGTGATCTCGTATACCGTTCTAATTTAATAAATCGTTTAAAATCGCGGCAAATCGGCTATATTCATATTTTTAAAGTAACCTGTCAACAAGAGTAGTTTACTGTTTAAATGTTTTAAATTTGTTTTATGTGATGCACTGAAATATGGAAGACGAAAAATTAATAATTATAGTTAAAAAAATCTTGAAAAACTACTTTTTAAAAACAAGCTTATTATTTAGATGTACTAAAACGAAAAAAATAAGTATAGTTTTTTCATTGTGGCAATGCTACATGCTATTTATAAGTGGACGTAGTTCGCGTGGGTGGATCCTAATAAAAGTAGTGTCAAAGTTATCACTGAAACAGATATATTATGTTAAATTTATTGTCTTAAAAGCTCGTCGCGCGCGAAAAGTTCATACAGGCATTAATTTTGTTTGGCAGAAATTGTAAGTAGATACCTAAGTATGTATTTTTTTTTCTATTCACGCGACAAGCTTTTAAGACAATAAATTTAACATAATATACTATATTTGTTTCAGTGATAACTTTGATACTACTTTTATTAGGATCCACCCACTCGAACTATGTCCACTTATAAATAGCATTTAGCATTGCCACAATGAAAAACCTATACTTATTTTTTTCGTTTTAGTACATCTAAATAATAAAAGCTTGTTTTTAAAAAGTATTTTTTACAAGATTTTATTTTATATAAACTTGCTTAAATATGTTTCCGAATAATAGTGTATTATGACTTGTATAGATGTGTTTAAGTGAAACTGTCGAAATTTAAAGAAATCCATAGAAATACCTAACCTGAAAGCACAATTTTTTTTGAAAAATCATAAGAGACCGCCGACAACTGATTTCAGATTCGTATTCTACGATATCAAGAAATATATCCACTAATCCGAATAATTACCCCCTTTTGTAATGATTTACAAGAAGCTTTATTTTGTTTTATGCTCTTCAAAAAAAATTACACAATGTCAAAACATAATGCCACCAAAATTAGCTTTAGAGAAAAACTCATGCTAACTATAACTGTTTTTTTTTCAGAAATGCACAAAGCGCCTATTACAAAGTTCTCATAGCGAATGCAGCCATCAGTGCTCTAAGGCTACACCAGAGATTGGGAAGGGTTCAATTTTCCAGGCAGTTCTTGTCAGAATTAGTGCTTGAAGACAGTTGTCACTACTTGTTCTACTCACTGATTTTCATCTATGTCGCCCCTATAAGTTGTATCCTTTTTTAAACTTCTGCCGGGCAAAAATAAAAAATTTCAGATCTCAATTATAGTAACTTTTTAAAAAATTGAAAATGTTTCTCATAACAGCTTTCATCAGCTTAGGCTGACACGAATGTTCTTTATTGACTATTGTTACCATGGATTTATCAAGAATGGATACGGGATGATTTAACATTCTTTGAAGCCAAAACAAACCATTCTAAACGACACTGTAAACACAATTTGTAAACATTGGCCACATCTTATTTTACCTTGTATTTTTGTACAAAAAATACGTTTGAAGCAGATTTACTAAAAGTAATAAAAGCCCTAAAATATTTTATTTTTCTGCTAAATAATAATAAATTTAAGTTAAAAATGTTTTATTATTTATAGGTTATGTTATTTCTAAAGGTGTTTATTTAAAGTCGCTCCGAGTCATTTATAAATCTATAAGTCGCACTTTTTCTTTTCTAGTTCATTAGACAAAGACGTACGTGTAACCGAGTGTTCAGACCGAGGTTCAGCACAGACACCAACACTTCTGAGCTCCAACACTCCAATGCTATTTTATCTCTTTCTACTACCATTCTTGATTCCATTACGTATTTCCTTCAAGTTTGTAAACTGTTCCCCCAAGAGAATAACAAACAACAAATATAAGGCTTCACGTTCGATACGCTCACAGTATACGGACATCGAATCCTTTCTTAATAAATCCATGATTGTTACTAAAAATACCATAATATGGTATGTACAAAAATTTATAGATATTTTTTAATTTTAGGCTGGACAAAATTATAGCAACTTCACCAAAAATGATTTTTTATTGAGCGAAATGACATAATTTTATATTAATACTTCTGCACATCTTCGTGACATGGACTCAATTAGTTTCTGAATATAGGACATGTCTCCATTTTTCCAGGCTTTCTCCAGTGCTCATTGAGATTGGTGTAGCTTTTGTGCCGAATTTGGTTGTCAACGTAGTCCCACATGTTTTTCTATAGGATTTAAATCTGGTGACTGCGATGGCTGAGGCAAAACTTTCTGTTCTCTTGCAGCCAATCTGCGATAACTTTGGACTTACGCTTAGCGTCATTATCATGTTGAAAAATGTTGCGTATGGCAAATCTGATGATAGGGAAAAACTTTGATGCTATTCTCTTGCCGTCAATCTGTGACAACTTTGGACTTATGCTTAGAGTCATTATCATGTTGAAAATGTTGAATATATGGAATTAGTTTATTGTTTAATATGTCCCTATACATCAGCGGTTCCCAACCTTTTTAAGGCTATTACCCATAAAGCAGGTTAGTGTAAAAAAAACAAATTAGCTATTGTATTTTTTTCTTTAAATTACGAAAAATAAGTAATATTTTTGATTAGTTTTAATCAGTTAAAGAAAACACTTTTAGCAATTTTGTTTTAAATTAGGAAGTAATGTAAGTCAATGAGACGAGCGAGCCGATATATCCAGCGGCGCTGCGTCGCAGGCTTGTATTCGTATTTTAGATAATAAAATTTATTACCTAAAATTTTCAAATATCTGTAATCTCACTAACTAGTCACTAATAAAATTAGTGATTAGGTAGTTAGATTTAATGAAGATGATTTTGTTAATAATTTTGTTTTATGTCTGAATGATGATCCAATCCTTGTCTTTACCCATCAGAAAATCCCAATTTACCCCTTAGGGGGTAATTACCCCCAGGTTGGGAACCACTGCTATACATAAATCGATCCATATTTCCTTGTATCTGATGAAGGGGACTCACGCCAAAGCCAGAAAAACAGCCCCAAACCATAATTGAACCCCCACCATGTTCCACAGTAGGTGTAATAAACTTTTTGTCCAATCTTGAGTCTACAGGACATCTAACATAACACGGCCCATCACTTTTAAATAAATTGAACTTGGACTCGTCACTAAAAACTACCCGTTTTCATTGTTCTGTGGTCCAGTGAAGGTGTTCCTGAGCAAACTGAAGCCGGGCTTTCACATTTTTATTTTTTGGAAATCAATGGTTTTTTCGCAAGTCTGCGGCGAAACAATCCACTAGTCACTAATCTCCTTCGCACTATTCTGGAACTAATGTTGACAACTCCAGTGTCCTCCAATTTGGCTGTATTTGCACTGAAGAAAGGAATGGATTTTTTTTCGACATTTGAACTATGCATTTCCAATGGTTTTTCTGATACAGCCTGGATTTTTTAAAGATGTCATTTGCTCAGTTCTTCTAAATTTCGCGATAACATGAGAGAAAATTGATCTGTGCAGGCGCAAACTCTTAGTAGTATCCACTTGCTTCTCTCCCTATTTATACCGCGCAGCTATAATTTTTCTCATAGCCAAAGAAATGGTTTTATCACGACCCATATTGATATAAGGAACAAGGAAAGCTTTGGAACTTAAGTACCGTAAGTAACTATCCACCTCAAATTCACAGTGTGAAATGAAACAGTAAAAATGAAGAAGTTACTATATTTTTGTCCAGTCTAAAATAAGTAAATATTTCTAGTTTTTTGCGCGATAATATTGGTATTTGGCATACTGTAAACAAGAACAATCGCAAATGATTTTATGAACACCAAAACTGATTTGAAGCGGTATAGATCAATTTTTCACAAAAGTTGCTATAATTTTGGCCATACTGAAAGTATGTATTTGCTATAATAGTGTAACTCAATTCACTGTAGCAACAAGTTTCGAGATAAAAATTATTATAAAACCATGCAAATCGCAGAAATAATAGAATAAGTTCTGTTTTTAATGGCGAATTATTAACAATAATAGGATAAAATTTGTCAAAACCTAATTGATCATCTAGAAGATGTAAATTTAAACCAGTACTAAGTTTACACCTTTTTTGTGAATCCTGGGGTTAAAGTGAATCTTGGTTAAAGAGTGTAGAGCAGGAGCGGGGGAAGCACCGCATCACTAAACTTTTTGGGGATATATAATAAATTTTTATAAAGTAATAATGCATAATTTTCAACATTATACTATAACTTTGTAAAAATATGGATTTAATTCCTTAAAATTTATCTGAAATCTTACGTAAACGTAAAAAATTTTACTGCGTAAGCGACCAATTCTTTCGCGTAGGTTTCCTGTAGGTTCTTATTGATGTGTGTGAAGTTGGCCCCCAAATGCAAAATTTATTAAAAATAATGGAGTTCTGAGTTTCCTATGAAGAGTTCTAGAGCTCTTTTTTCATTCTATTAATAGTTCCGTTAAAATAAAGGTAAAAACAATAGTTTAAAAATGGGGGGCTAACTTCACGCGGCCCCCATAATAGTTCTAAAGGAGGAATGCAACAGTACCTAAATATGTTAGACTTTCACGTATTGTTAGAACTGACTAGAAAGCCACAGTAACATGCGTTTTACCGTTAACGAAAAATGACAATAAATAGTATGCATTCTGAAAAACAAGAGTTCTGGTTTAAAACTCATGACTTCCCGTTAGTGCTGCAATAGTTCTACAGTTCTGTTTAATTAGAATGGTATTTTCTTGTTTACAACTTAAATTTTTGACTGGTAAAAAAGTGTGAAGTTGGCCCCCCATGAAACATTTAACAAAAGTTGTAGTTCAAAACTCATAAGTTCCCGTTAATGCTGCCATAGTTCTACAGTTCTGCATAAAGATAATGGCATTTTGTTGTTGAATTTTTTACTTCCCAAAAAGCACAACAACATGAAATACAATTTTTTTGGTGAGTTCTGGCCTCGAAAATCATAAAGAATCGTAGTACTCCTTTAGAACTATTAAGCACTGTGGCCTGACTTTTGTTTTTGAAATAATGGGGGGCTGCGTGAAGATAGCCCCCCATTTTTAAAATATTGCTTTTACTTTTATTTTAGCAGAACTATTATCAAAAAATAAAAAAAAACTCTAGGATTCTTCATAGGAAACTCGGAACATTAATTTTTAATAAATTTTGCATTTGGGGGGTCAACTTCACAGACATTGTTATTGTCCCCGCTTATAGGTAACGGGTCGCGCGAAACCGGGCGGGTGTTTTCTGTTTTTTTTTTTTGCAATGGAGGGACCATCTTCTGCGAGTGTGGACAATAATTTAAATTTTGTTGGTGTCGTATGTAGTTCATTAAAAAAAGGATTTTCTAGTAGAAACTTTCAAGAAAAAGTGACTTTATTAAGTCTGAATGGTTAATTTAGGGACTCAAGTATAAAAGTCAGTAAAAAAATTCACGAGACATTTTCACGTGGGCTTTTACGAAAAATATGAGTGGTTAACCCCTTGCAAAATATCAAAATTATTTTTATCGGATTGCTTCCCCCTTTATAATTATCATCGCACCAAGAAAATACATGTTTAATTTTTGACAATACAGTATAATATGGCAAGAAATTAGTAATTTTGACAGTAAAACAATTAGTATATGGATAAACTATGAGTTATTCAAACCCATATAGGTATATATTTTCCTTAACAATAATTTAGTGGTTATTTTGCCTGTTGTGCTTTTCGCAGTACTTCACGCAGCCAGCTATTCCCTAACATTATTGGATGTAAGTATGAAAATGTTTTCATAAATTAAATAGTTTCTTTTAGAGGTGTTACGTTTTAAAACATGGTCAGAGGGGAAAAAATAAGTTATAATTAAAAATTGCACATTAGTTCTTTATACATTATTTTAACAATATTTGGTTACTGAGCAATATATGGCATGTGTATGGCATGAAAAATAGCCAAAAATATTATCCGGACACTTCCTGTGGACACACAGTGTGTCTACTCAGGTTGGCGACACGAAACTTTTTTAGTATTAGTATACAAAAATCTATTATACAGTAGTAAAAGTAAATGTAAAATTTAAATTAGCACAAAAAAATTAAAACAAATTATGGTTGATGTATAATAGTTTAGATATAAGGTATAGAAAACCATCTTTTTCCGTAGATTTTTAGGGTGTTCACTGCACAATTGATCCTACACAAAAACCGCCACTGGTATAATACGGGTTTTGTCAGAAAATGTGTCTGGCGCAACAGTAAAGTACCCTTATTTTTGACAATTTTAAAAAACGATATTAAGAAAAGCTGTCTAGAATTAAAAAATACATTCAAATATGCAGTTAAATTGATAACCTTAAAAAGGATTTGCTATTTTTTCCACTCTCCCTGTATGCATGTTGATGTACACTTATTCTTATTATTGTAGCTTGCAATGACATTTCTCTCACTGAACGTCAATTTGTAGAAGGATTTGCAAAATTATGTTTAAAATTTAATTCTTAAAAAAAAATTAGGAATATTAATTACATGTTCTATGTAAATAAGAGGACATGACTGTAAACTTGGATAATATTTTTTATTCTACGTAATATTTTTTTATTAAATCATGTTTTAAAACAACAATTATAGTTTATCTAGTCTGATTTGAATCACATTTTCGGCTATTATACCAGGACCGATCGGTACTACGCGCCTTCACGTTAAATAAACACTCAAAACAATAAATATAATAAATAAAACATTCTTTCAAATTATTTTGAATGTTCCCAACAATCGACAAATAAAATACTGGTCGTCGGCACCAAGTTACCGAAAGGATTTCTCAGTAATTATTTGCGCGGGCCATAACGCGCCCAGCGGACCCCTGACGTGCTTTGGAATGCATGCAGCTGTTTAGTTGAAAATACAAAAACATTTTTAAATATCTAACTGTTGGTCGAGATTTACTTTGTATGGGGATTCAGATCAGAATAGAACAACTATAAGAGAAGTTCTCGCTAGGATCAATTTTTAAATTTCTAATCACCCTGTACCTATATACTATGTCAAGTTTGAATAGTTTAATATTATTTTTCTTATAAAACAGAACTTTTTATAAAGAGTAACTTTTTCCCGTAAAACTAATAATAAATGTTTTGAAAGGCGAATTATTTCAAAAATAAAATGTTCTATTTTTAAAACGGCACATATAAAAAAACTCACTGGTAGTAGATCAGCAAACATTTTCTTTTGCAGACGTTGGGACAGAATTCGTGGTGGGGATGTAGACTGCTCATCTCTCTCGTCGAATTTCAATCTCTTAATATTCTGCGAATGGTTGCCCTCACTGAAATTATCTTGATGCCTTACACAATTATTTGTGCCCTTATGTAAGTATTTTTATAATTTTTTATTCCTTGTAAAGTAAGAAAATTACGTTTCCATCGCTGCCGATCAGTACCATGCTTTAAATCGTTTAGTCTCTTCTCTGCTGCAGTTGGCGGCTAGAGTATAGGTTCTACTGTATTTATTAAAAGCATTATTTTTATTCTCACAATTTTTATATAGATAAAGATAGTCTAAAAATGACTCACTTTTGTGGGAACCAAACGTGACAGTCTGTAAAATGTTTTTTTCTATTTTCCTTCCTGAAGCAAACGCCATTGGCACCCACTAATCACATTTTACCTTTTTCAGTGGTAGAGCTGGCCTTTTAACTCCATTTATCTACTACAACTTCTTATCTCAGAGATACACTTCCCGAAGAAATCCTTATACAAGAAACATGTTCCACGAGTTAAGGCTTTTATTCGAAAAATACGCGCACAAACCTAACATGCCACAATTAATCAGAACGATTATTTTAGCTATCGTTAACTTTACTTGTAAGCTTGCACCGCCTGTAGTACAGGTCCCTTCTCCACATTCACAATAGGCTTAGTGTCAATGTATGTATATCTGCTAAGAGTGAAGTTTGGAACAAATTTCTATATCGATATTTAGTCGAATGTAAATTGAAGCACTGAATGATTTAGTGGTTAAATTTTTTTACTTAATGTAAGTCAACTATTCCAAAATTTGTTTCAAACTTTAAAATAAACTTTTTTTTCTTTATATTATCAGTGCATGTGAAGGTGTATATGGTTAACAGTTGACATATTTGGTAATTTTAATCAAGAAACCCTAGGCGTTTACGGAAACTCTGATCGGATAAACCCGAATATCGGCTGATATCAGATGTCTCTGTCTTTACTGGCAGCTAACAGAGACAGACAGCAAAATATCAGCTGATGATTGGGTTAACAAGATCACAGGTTACGTCAAAGCCTTCTTTCTTTTTAGATCGTTTAATCAGGGCATTATATCGTTGGTATTTTTTAAAATTTTTGACAGAAAGAATATACATTAACAGATATTTTTATCTGGATCATACTACTTACCTAAAAATTGTAAGTAACTTTTTCTTGACATTTCGCTATTTTGTACTTGATGTCTACTTTTTGCAACTCCTTTAGAAGAGTTTGTAAAAAATGCACCCAAAATGCATCCCTGTTTTGTAGCGAATTTATTAAACGAATGGCAGAAAAATAATCTACTAAACTGATCTACTATACCATCAATTCAGTTAAAATAATGGTGAGATCGACGTGCAAGTTTCTACATTTCGCCAGCTACACCCGAGTGTAAAAAGCGTAAGTTGTGCACCGCCAACAAACAGTCCTGGTATTACAAGTGTACACTAGTGGCCCCTAATTTGAAATTAGTGATCTTATACTTTTTATGCGCCTTGTATATACATATGTTTTTTTTTAATAAATATAACTTCACATGCATTTTTAGACATAATTGTAGGATTTTTGTTTAAGTTTTATATGATTTTACAAGGTGGTTGTTTTTGAAAAATTTTTGGTCAAGTACACATATGTTGTCCATTCACCAAAGTAAGGTATTAAAAGTATATTTACCCTTTTATCTTTTTCTATAATTAAGGCTTCGAATAGGTTTTTACCAACTAATAATGCAACTATAAAAACCTAGGCAAAAAATTGGGGTCAGTTAGGCTAATCTAATGGTTTTAGGTTATATTTTGCCAAAAAATGCAAGATAACAAAAAAAATCCAAGTTAAGGATAAAAATAAGGTGTCACAAGAAAAGAATTCGGAGAGTCAAAAGGGTCGGGAGCCCAAATAAAATACCACCCTGTAGATTATTTCAGGGGTTTCCAGCGATTTACTAAAAGGAAATTCTCTGATATTTTCCTGACATTTTCCCGACACTTCAGAGAAATCCCCTGACATGACGACAGCAAATACTTTTATTAGACGCTCTTCATTATCTTGTAATTCTCAAATGTACCTGTAAAATTTACTCTTTCAGTATACATAAAGTAAATTGTACCCCTCTCATGGGATTTTGACTACAGTTTTTGTTTTCAATGTTTAAATAAATATATTCGAACCACATTCTAAAGAGGGGATCTCGAGTTGTCCAAGTTTATCATGGATCTCGGATTCCTCATTGTGGATATATATATATATATATATATATATATATATATATATATATATATATATATACATATATATATATATATATATATACAGGGTGTTTCAAAAACATGTGCCATCGCTTAAGAGGAGATTCCTTGTAAGAAACTAAGGCAAAAAGTTTACATAAACATGGGTCCGCAGATGCTTCGTTTCAAAGATACAGGGTGTTAAATTTCTTAATTTTTTTCAGTTTTTCCAAAATATTTTCAAAATGGCTTCATCAATTGTGATGAAATTTATGTTGTGTAAAGTACTTAAATTAAGCATAATTCTGACCATGAAAAGACTTTGACAGGTCCTCCAGGGGGTACATATGAGAAGACGGTACAATATTTTTCCAATAGAAAGATGTACGCCACTGATTTTTTCACATTTTCGTATATCGGTCAAATAGTATGTTACATTCTTAACAAAACTTATCTCTTCATATTTTTTCAATTTTCATTTCGTTTAGAAGATAAATGTAATTTTATTAGCCATCTTACTGGTTTAGTTTCCCCAACCATCGGTTTTAACATGTAAAGACCATTTAAAAATTTAACGTCGTGTATCTTTGAAACAAAGCATCTGAGGACCCATGTTCATAAGAACTTTTTGCCTTAATTTCTTTCAAAGAATCTCCCTTTAAGCGATGGCACATGTTTTTTGAAACACCCTATATATATATATATATATATATATATATATATATATATATATATATATATATATATATATATATATATATATATATATATATATATATCGAATTTTTCCGGCCGCTGTTTTAAAGGAAGAGTACAAAATAAAATTTGGTTTTATTAATTAATTATATGTTTTTTTTTTGTATATTCACTAGCAAATAGCTGTTTTAAGCAGCGGTTAGTCTCTGCCCATGTCCCTTAAATTTCAGTCTAATACCTATATAGAGCCCTAAAAATATATTTTCAGTCAAATTATTTACAATATGATTCTCTAAAACTATGTCATTCAAGTCGCATTTAAAAGACATAACACTGGTCTTGGTAATATTAAAGGTAAGCATAATCGTTGCTAATTTCATTAAGTCCTTTATTTTTACTGCCTACTACTGAAAATTTCCGTTTTCCTTGACTGGTTTGGAATCCCCTGACATTTCCGTTTTTCCTGGACGCTGGAACATATTTTCAATGATTGAGAATATAAACACTAGAGACTTTTCTTTTTGTTATCGACAGTTACCAGATTTGTGCAGTTTTTATTGAATTTTTATTCTTTAAAAACATGAAGTGTTACGTAGAAAATTTTTAGAAATAACTCCTAAATTTTCAAGAGAATTACTTATCAGGTGTACCATATTAACACCTGATTGACCCTTATTTATTTGCCGAAGGTTGCCTACTTTCTTCAGATCTATTTTTTTTTGTGCAAAAGTATTTGTATCAAAGCACATCATCTTGACGTCAAAATAAAATATGATATATTATGGTATACGTAAGATCTGGTGTTTTATGAACACTGAAGGTAGCAGAGGGTACGATAACAAATAATAATGGTATCTACATCGAGCAGACTTTGAAAAAATATCTAAAAGACGAAAAAATTGTGTAAAAAAGTAAATAAATATTTGTTCTATCACCCGAGGCTACACTTCAAGTTTATTATTTTAAGACCCGTATTCAACGCATGTTACAACTATTTTGGTTTTTTAACGCGCTATAAAGAATCTACGATTTCCCAATTTAGACAGTAAAAAGGCATTTAAAAAAATCAAAACCGTATTTTTTTAAACTGCACCTTGCAAACATTCGATATCTGTTGATTTTTGCGGCGTATAGTTAAAACAAATACAAAATGAGATTTTTATCTATAATTAATTGCATGTCTTTTTATGGGTCGATAAGGGAAAATCATTTTATAACAAATAACTGAGCAACAACGTTAAAATACAAAATAATAGTAATGGGCGCTAAATACTCCTCGTAAGTCATAGATTGCAAAGCTTGTATCAAAATCTTGTTTAAATAACTGCAATCTATGGTAAAATAAGTAAATTATATTTGTGCCCATGAGCCACGCTAAGCTTTACAGATTCTATCATCTGTAAAGCTTTTTAGGCACCTCGTACATTATTAAAGACAACAAATCTATGATAACGGTAGAACAGTATTTTTTGTGAAGTTTCTCAATAAAGATATCTTTATACATCATTTTTTATGGAATCAAAATTTTATGTTAATTATTTGATAATGGAAAAATTTATGAAATAATTTAATATTCCACTTTTAGGGCGGGTTCTTAAATTTGTCGATGTCTAAAGCGCACTAATCACATTTTATCGTTTTTATATTTATCGTATTTTCGTCAGATTACGTATCGAATTCATCACACTTGAAGACCGATGCTTCTGATGGATGCGTGGTGGGGTAAGTCACCTGTCAGAATTTGAGGTTATAAATAAATCGGTTATTTTAAAAAGGCGAACAAACATTGCTCACCTTGACGAGCAGTGCCGGCTCTGGCCACCTTACGAGCGTTGCCCGTACCATATGCAACCTACACAATATACCAGAAGATTATCCTACAAGAAAGGAAATGAAAAACAATTATACTCTAAAGCTAATTTTGTATTACACACATCACAATAAAAATATAACAATTTGATGAGAAATTACTTCTTAACATTATCTGGAATTGTTAAAACGACGCGTCTGCCAGCCAATTTGAAAGTCTCCATTAGCTACCTCCTCTTGTTTTCTGAACTCCTTCTGGTAAGGTTCATTAAGGAAAATAAAAAAAATCTATTTGCGAATATAGAATTTAGCCGTGGCGGCTGGTGAAATTTCGAAGTTGTATATCTCTGTTCCTACTTACAGGACCCGTACCAAATTTAGGGGTTTTAATAGTGAGCCCACTGGGAATGTTTTGGTAAAGAAAAAAAAAACATTTTGTAATTTGTGAAAAAAAGTTGAATTTTTGGTGTGCCCTCCTACGAAAAAAATGAACACGTCTAGGTATTTTATTTATAATTTTTTTGCACCAATTTTACATCATTTTGTCGACAGTTTTTAAATTTTGAGGGAAAAAAATGTGTTAGTAGAAAGTTATAGTCATTTGAATTTTTTAAGCCTAAAATATAATTTTAAAAAAATTCAAATGACTATAACTATAACACATTTTTTTCTCTTAAAATTTAAAAACTGTCAACAGAATGATGTAAAATTTGTTTAGAAAAAATAACAAATAAAATACCTCGACGTGTTCATTTTTTTCTTAGGAGGGGCACACCCAAAATTCAACTTTTTTTCGCAAATTACAAAATGTTATTTTTCTTTACCAAAACATTCCCAGTGGGCTCACTATTAAAACCCCTAAATTTGGTACGGGTCTTGTAAGTAGGAACAGAGATATACAGCTTTGAAATTTCACCAGCCGCCACTGGAATTTAGAATATGAAAAATTCTCGAAAACATGTTTGTCCTGAATTGAAGTTTGAGCTATAATAGTACTACCCACCTAACAAAACGAAATAGATCAGAATCAAACAGGCATGCCATTAATACCACGTGACTTGGCCACCATCTTGCGAGAGAATTTAAAATATACAATGGTGGCCAGCTAATTAAAAACATAATACTCATAAGTTTGATGACTGACAGAACCGGTTGCATGAACTGTTTAAGCGAGGTTTAAATTTAAGGCGTAATAATGGGATGCGATTTCTATTTTATCCTTAAGGTGGTCTGCTCACATTCGTATAACTTATTCTTTAAGCCTGGCTTAAATACTTCGTGCAACCGGTCTGAAGCTTCAACTGTTAGACTGAGAGCTGATAACACATTTTTTATGTGTCTCTTATAAAAGATAGAACTGTTTTTAAAAGATTACTATTATATGTCTCTACAAGGGGTTAACAGTCTGCCAACTCGATCTCCGGGCAAAACCACCCCATATTTTTTCCCCTCATTCTTCCGAAAAAGTTCGACTCTGATGTCTTATAAAACTTTAAATTTTGTCAGCTTTTTCTTCGTCCTTAGTAAGATCTAGAAATAAATTTAGACTGTTTGGACCGGGCCAACTCCTTGGCAGACGCGTTTAAAGTTTTGAAAAATACTGATAAAATAACAGACCTTATAAATGAAATTTGATGCATTTTTTCAAAACTTTAAACGCGTCTGCCAAGAGGTTGGCCCGGTCCAAACAGCCTGCCAAATTTATTTCTAGACCTTACTAAGGATAAAGAAAAAGCTGTCAAAATTTCAAGTTTTATAATGACATCCGAGTCGAACTTTTTCCCAAGAATGAGGGGGGAAAATATGGAGTGGTTTTGCCCGGAGAGCGAGCTGGCAGACTGTTAACCCCTTGTAGACACACATAATAGTCATCATTAAAAAATAGTTCTAGGTTTTATTAAGACACATAAAAAATCAGCTTTTAGTCTATATTAAACGCAATTACTTAGTCTGGTAATCTGTTCTAATCACTAGTATTGTTATATTTAGTGTTCTAACTGCGGTTAACTTTTAATCCGGACTAAATGCTTGCAATACGTATCATGGTAAAAAGCAAAATTAAATTATGACGATTGATGATTCTGGAATGAGCCCAGAAATTTCCCAGTTTAGATATACTCGTAAAAGCATATTTTAAAACAAAGAAATGTTTCGTTTTTAACGGCAAGCCTAAATGTCATAGCTGACATCGGTAGTCATTAATCCCATCGAAATGTTAGCAGACCAATAGCGGAATACGCTTGACCGCAAAGAAGTCACGTGACCTCTTAAAACTTGCCAAAACCACAAAGGAATAAATAAGATTCTATTTAAAATTAGTATAAAAAAGGATATTGTTTCTCCCTCGATTCGCTTCTTTCATGTGACCTTTCCCGACTAGCGTAAGGTGGTGATATTTCCTAAAAAAAAAATGTCTGTAAATAAAGGTCTATGTTTTTCACTAAAAAACACTACATATTATAACATAATCGAATTTCGTTCCTATCACAAAAAAACCCACCCTAGAATCTCGTGGTTCTCTAGGTTCCCTTTGTTCTCTCCGGTGGTGCTTTTCCCTGGTATGTACCGCGGGTGGTTCAATCATTTCTCCATTTTGGTGGGATAACATTTTGCTTGCTACAAATTTTAAAATTATAAGTAAACCTCCTATAAAGTAGGTAATACATGTAGAACTGTTACGACCACAAAGCCGAGTATGGAAAAAGCGAAATGGAATCGGATCATGAATCCGACCCAACAAAGAATTTTATTAAAAAGGATTCGTAAGTACATTTTTTTTTCTGTAAAAAATTAGTTAAAATATGGCAAATTTATCTGGCAACATTACCTTTTCATGGCAAAATTATGTTGGCGACATTTTAATGTCAATATCTGACGAGAGATGTACAACTATACAGTATGGGGGTAGACAAGAAGACAAATGGACCAAAACGTGAGAGATACGGAAAAAGGTAATTTTTTATAAAAAAATTTTGTTCGGTATGCAAAAAAATACAAAAACGTTAAATAAAAGAATTATTATTCAAGATTTTCAAGTAAAAATTTTAAATTTCTAAATTTCACTTTTAAAATCAAAATTTCCCTAAGATGTTGTCTTTAGAGAAAAGAATATTTATAATCCAAAATTACAGACTCGTACAGGTTAAAGAAAATTACTAATAGAATATTAAATAATAATAATTGTAATATTCGAAAAATATTCCTTATTTTATTAAACTTTAAGAAAATTAAGGGCACATCACGTTTATTTTTTAACTGACGTCGAAAATATCTATAGCTTCTTATTTCTTCCAGTGGAATCGATTCTATTGCTCTTAAAATTCTCTGCTTTAAATCTTCGTCATTTTCAATGGGTCTTTCATATGTTAGTTGTTTAATGCGCCCCCAGAGAAACATAGCACAAATTGTCAAATCGGGACCCCTAGGAGGCCACAAAATTGGACCATTTCGGCCCATCCATTGATTTCCAAATTTGCGATTGAGCCAATCTTCTTCAGCATAATGCGCAGGACACCCATCGTGCTGAAAATACATATTTGGGCGATATTGAAGAGGCAATTTTTCTTACTTGTCTGACAAAAATGACTCAGGCATATGTTAATAAGAATGTCTGATACATGTGTCATCAAAAAAATATTTTATAATCCCATAACAGGAAAACATTTACTTTTTTAAAATATTGATGCCGGTTCGCAATTATTATTCTAAACTCTGGATTTTTCCTACCCCAGGATCTCGCATGCTGAGAAGCTACAGTGCTGTTTGTTGTTTTTTACTTGAAAATCTGGAATAAAAATTCTTTTAAAATTTAAAGCACCTTTTTTATTTAACGTTTTCATTAGAATTTTAAAAAAAGGACAACTTTATCCTTAACCAAATTTAACGTTTTTGTATTTTTTGCATATCCTGTACAAAAAAAATAATTTTTGGTATTATGATCTTATTTTCAAAGCAAGTAAAAACTTTTATAAAGAATGGCCTTTTTTCGTATCATTCACTTTTTGGTCCATTTGTCCTCTTGTTTACCCCATCGGTGGACATACTGTATACTGTATACACATTTAACTGAGGTGTCGCCAATGAGCAAAATTAAAACACACAATTAAGCATTTTTTATAGAAAAAAAACTACAAAGAATGGAATCGATTGCGAATCATTTTAAAATTGCGCCACGAATCTGCATTACGAATCCTATTTTGAAAAAGCAATCGAATCACAGCTTCGACTCCTAGAAAGGAATCGATTCCTACCCAGCTCTGCAGGACCATTCGGTTTAAAACTGGATCGGGTTAGGTTACTACAAGTTTTTTCAAACAGTCAAACTATTAACAAGCACGTCTTCGGGGGTTTTAGCAAGTTTATTTATAATATACATATATAAAATCATATTTAAATTGTAATTAATTTAAATAAACTTTATTATTATTATTATTATTATTATTAATAAACTGATGACCACTGACGTTTAATCTGATGTAATGTGCTCTTTCACTACATTTTATTATGCTTTTTGATCCAGGCAAAATAGAATTTTCAACGTTCTTTTTGAATTGTTGAGTATTTTTTGAGTAATTAAAAAAAAGTAAGTATTAAAAAGATCACAAAAGTTTATGCTACGTTACAATACTATGTTTACTTTTTATTCACTCCACAAGTATCTTACGAGATGGAGTCACCCTGAGAGAAAGTAACCATAAATCCTTAAAATCTCTTCACAAACGCGTTTGTTTTGCTTTGACCCTAAAACAAGTGGTCAACAGCGTGGGCCCTTCTATTCCACCGAATGGTCGCTAAAATATGTCTAACAATAAAAAACCTACCTTTTTCCTCATCACGTCGCCGTTTGATTAGATCTTGTTGGATGGTTTCTTCTAACCGGTCCTTAAACATATAATATTAATGTTAATATGAACTAAAAAAAACTTTTGCTTATGCTTGGAAGAAAAAATTGTGCGAATGAAAGAACACAAAGTCGCCTTCAGGTTGTTCCTGTAAACAAGGCTGGACTTAGGGGAGGGCAACAGGGGCTGAAGCTCCGGGACGTCCACGCGAGAAAGGCCTTCACATATTTTTATATTTTTGCGAACTATTCATTTCAAGAAAATATGTAGTTTTGCATAAAATACTAACACGAAGTTTTGAGCTTAATATTTTTTGACTGTGCGGTCCTGACATGTTCTTTATTTCTATAGCTTTTAGTGCCTGAAGATGAGCCACTGATACCACGAAACCTGTTGCAACTAAATTAAGAATTTGGGAAAAGACATTTTCATTTCACCCACCATCGATCTAAACTGCAAGCACTTCGGGTGAGGGCTTCCAGCTTGAAACCCTTTTATGCGGTGCTTTCCTCAGCTCTGATATCAACAAAAGGGATGTTTTACGTAACATTAACTAACAGCACTGACGAAACGCCAATGGTTAAAGTTATGCTGAATAGGATGTAAGATTGTACAGCAGTCAAGACGCGTATGAAGAGAGGACGAGAATGGAGGGAGTGAAGCTGCTAAGCAATCATTTGAATGTATAGGTTAGTGTACAGCTTGCTCTGCGTGACCATTTATGGCGACCATGTTTTCAACCCATTTCAACTCGCCCAGTAGTGTAAGCTAGTGCCTGGCACGGAAGTCTTCCAAAATTATCTATTGCTAATCGCCACCCCCCGAATTTACCTAAAAACTGTTCTAGCGCTTCTATCCGTAAATATTTTCAAAAAAATCTGCCACCATTTTTTTAAACCGCTATCCATAACCGGAATTTTACCGATCCACCCCCGGCCATTAGGGCTCTAAACGCAAAGAGCATATCTCCGGAACCACCATTCTTTTTTTCAACGTATTATGACGTCATCCTGGACACGTGTTCTATGTAAAATTTTACATTTGACAAGTGACAGGTGACATGACATGTCTTAAATGACAAGTGACAGCTGTCAGTTATATTGCTGACGTAAGTCCCACTGACGTAGACTCTGATGACGTACTTGAAATTGGCGCACGCGTCATAGTTTCGAAATTAGCGTTTGCGCAAATAGCTTGGGGGGAAAGTGATGGTGAACGCACTAGCTTACACTACATCGCCAAAAGGACTACGTTCTTTTTTAAATAATAATACAATATAACCCAAAACCTACCCTTTTCCGTGTTATTTTCCTTTCCTTCTTTAGTTCCTTTTCCTCCTCGCTCAATTTCTCTCTCTTTTCTTTAGCCTTTCCGGTACGTTCTTTCTTTTCCACTTTTTCCGTATAGTACTCTGCTTGCTGGGAAGACGGGGTTTTCCGCTCGTCATGTTTGGAACTCTGCAGACAACCGGGAAGGGGGGACATTAGGCGACATGGGTGGAAGAAAGTGGTTAAGTTGGGCGAGGGGCGGGCTTCGTACCTTCTTACTTTCTACTATTTACTACACTTAAAACATCTAGTATATGTTACATTAAATACATTTACAGGAACTGGACTTGGTGCATGCAGAGTTTGTGTTTATATTTAATAGGGTTGATGGGACAACAAAATCAAGCGCCTTCAGCTCACATGGCTGAAAAGCCAGGCCAGATGCCCTAGGGTTGCAACCCCTATTAGTCCAATGGTTAGGGTGGCCCTGAATGTCGGGCGTCTAAGGATGGTCTCAGCTAAACCTAAGCCTGCAGTGTTCGTGTGGTATTTGCGTATTTGCTAACTCTTGAAACTGCTTACGGATGGAGTCTTATGAAAGACTATTTTTTATTATTGAAGAAAATTTTAAAAATCAGTTTTTTTTTAATTAACTTTTATTGATTTTAAAGGTTAATATACAAAGAATAATATGAAGCCATATCCCTACGACCTTACTAATAGGGTATGGCAGTTTGTTCTTTGTCGTAATACAAATAATGGAGGAACATTGGACACAAAAGAGCACTATCTTGTAATTGTTTCAAACCACTCGGATTTGAATGAAACTTTTTTTAAAATTTCGTAAATTTAAATGGCTGAAACTTTTATGGGTTGAAAAATTAAACTCGAATATAGAAAATATATACAGGGTTTTAAAGAGTTTGACTGTTAAATTTGACTGTCTAACAGCGGGTTGCACAAAACTTTTAATCAAGTAGTAAATTTAATCGACGTTAAGAAGGATCTTTGGCAATGACATTACGAGTGTCCAATTAGTTTAATTCGTGATTAAATTGTTTGTGCAACCGGACATAATAGTGCTAACGTTGAATGGCGAATACGGATGTATAACTAATAAAATATTTAACTAACAAAAACTGAAAATTTTTAAAATGTTTGTCACATGATTTTAAACGCCAATCAGAAATCGTGACGTCACTATTATAGTAAACAGAGGTTCTTTTCGACTGTATTGATGTGTATTTTGTTTTCTGCTCATTAATCAAGTAAATACCGAGTGCAAAAAGAATTTAAAAAAAAGTAGTCATGGAAGGCGGTTCTGTGAAATCGGAAAGTACAAGGTTGCTCAGAACTGATGCTCGTATTACTTTATATTATTCTTTGTATATTAATTAACCTTTAGAATTAACAAAAATTTATATCAAAAGGATCTGCATTTTTCTTTTTAAAATTTGATTTAAAAAAATAGTCACATGATGGTATGTAGAAACCTGGTAATAAGCCGGCAATACACATGCGGTATTCGCAGAATCCCGAATGTTTGCTATTTGGCGAACTATTTGGCAAACTATTCGCGAATTGCCGACAGCCGGCGCCTCAATGCGGTATTTGTGGACGATTACACCAATCTCCGCTTGGCAAAACATTCGTTTCCTTTAATTCGTGTCAATTTACCGACAACCAATGGAAAATGTTTGGTGTTCGGCGAGTGCCGAACGTTTGCCTCCAACTCTCCATCCACACTAATAGGTGTTTGCCGAATGACGCACATTCGTTGCTCGCTATACCGCATGTGTGGTGCCGGCTTTACCTTAACACGATTATTTCTGAAGATACAAATTTGGAATTATGATATAGAGCGTGTCCAGAAACCATTTTAACAAATGGGAAACTTTTTTATTTTTGACTTTACACGGAAAAAGTTATTCTTCATATAAAGTTCCGCTTGTTTAGAAAATAATAGTCAAATCAATAATCTTGACACGGCATATACGGGGTGTCAAATACGTAAAAACTATAAATGCCGTAGAAGGAAAACTATCTTTAATTTTATTTACAAAGTACGTAAGAAAGTGTCATCCAAAACTGAAAACTGATCGAGTATGAAATTAGAGTGTTTTGAATTATGTTTTTTAAATAACATAACCAAAATAAACGACAATATCATTTTATGAAATACTACACTAAGCTTCAACATGCCCACCGATTCTTTCCATACAAACTATTGTACGTCGTGAAATATTTCACAAACTGTTCCACGATCTGTTACAAAATCCACGGCCAAGTTATTTTAAGAATTCAACGATTTTTGTTTTGCTCTTGGTTTCAAGATGACCCATTTTTTGCAAGAAAAATATGGTTTTCCGCTGAGGCCACGCTCACTTCAAATGGTTAGAAATGCAGTGGCGGTATTTTCACGCCGTACAATAGTTTGTCTGGAAAGAAACGGTGGTCACGTTGAAGCTTAGTGTAGTGTTTCATTATATACTATTTTTGTTTATTTTGGTAATATGTTATTTAAAAAACACGCATTTCAAAACACTTTTTATCCAAGACATCCCACGTATACTTCAAGCCTAAGTACTAACGTACTGTGGGCGTCTGAAGAGAAGGGAAATGTAGTCTATTGACACGGGATTTGAAGGATTGGAGGTTGGGAAGGGGAAACATCTGCAGGCAATTTGTCCCATAATCTGGAGACCCTAGGTATGAATGAGCGAGAGAAGCGGTCTGTTCTAGGCTTTTGTAGCTGGACAGTAAAGGGATGTATACGTAACGCGCCTCTCGTTGTTCTGTTAGGAACAGTCAAGGCGGGAATAATACCGGCTAGTTCTTCAGAGCAAAATCCGTGGAAGTAGCGGTAGAAAAGGGATAAATCCTCAACAGCGCGGCGATGAGCGAGAGAAGGGAGTTTTCTCGTGAGGGCTGAGTCATTGACGAGTCGAATGGCTCTCTTTTGGATAGAATCAAGGATGTTAAGTGTCGAAGGTGAGGCCGCTCCCCAGACGTGGGAGCAGTACTCTAGGTTAGGTTTTATTTGGGAAACACAGAGAGTGTATAAGTTGGAAGGGGAGAAGTATTTTCTGGCTCGAAAGAGAAAACCAAGCTTTTTCGCTGCCCATGTGGCTACTGAAGTAATGTGTTTGTTCCAGCTGAGATCGTGTTCAAAAGCGACTCCAACAAGATCGAATGTTTCATTGTTTTGTAGGGATTGGTCATTCATGTGGATGGGGTATGCGTTGCCAGATTTTTTCCCTGACAAGGAGCAAGACTGGGTTTTGGAGGCGTTGAATATTGTATCGTTTTCACTTTTTTCGTCACCCCCTATATGCCAAGGCACCATTTTTGATTTGAGTGTTAATTTCTCAACAAGCAGAACTTTTTATGAAAACTAACTTTTTTCCGTAAAGTCAAAAATGAAACAGATCCCCATTTGTTAAGATGGTTTCTGGATACGCTGTATTTAGGAAAATAGATAACATAATATTGGTATACTAATATATACAAATGTATAGTACGCAAGCACAAACAATAGTCATTATTTATTCATTTATTTACGGACAAAGCCATTTAACGGTTTAACGGTAGTGATAAAATCATTACCTACACACTAATCCGCCGGTAAGTCAGTTGTTCTAAATTAAGGTATTTAAACTATATAAAAATGGCAATAAAAACACAATATTGTTTTAAAATTTTTGCATGCAATTTACGAGGGCCGAAATGTATACCGCAGTGTTTAATATGCCTTCCGATTAAACTGGAAGTAGTATTGTCATATGAATAATTCTAACGGGTACTGGCAGTAACCAGTTACCTTCGTAAACATACCGAAATTCCAAATTTGCATGTTCACAAATAATAAAATGGCGGCGTGAAACCTGTGTCCGCATTAGTTTAATTTTCTTTACCCAGTGCGATGCTGGATAGGTTTGGAAAAACTTTCTACATATCAACTTTAGAGGAATAATATTTCCCTTTCAATTTTACAGTAAAAATCAAACCTTTACAAAACTGACAGAGTGCCTATTTTTTGAATTTATCTGGTGCAAACACTGTTAATTTCGGTATATAAATTGTTGCTATCAATAATCTACTTAAATTACATGCATTTAAAATAGCCCCAATATATAATTAAGCATCACTTAACAAACAGAATAAAAACTTTCGTATTATTTTTCAACTTCATTTTAGAACAGTGTTTCCACGCCAACCAACCAAAGCCTTGTGCTAAACATCTTATTTCCTGGTAAATGCAAAAAAATTTAACCTATAAAATGTCCGCTTAGTTTGAAAATAATATTGCTATCGAAGTATATCAGAACATAAAATATTACTTATTCAGATTAGATTATTTATTAGATTACTTATTTTAGGATATTCTGTTATCGCAAAAATAAGTAATATCGTTATGATACGGAACTTACCCACTGGGAACCGAAAAAAGTTATTTTACTGTGTCAATAATCTTTTCTCAAATTATTGAACTATCAGAGCAAACCTAAGCAACTCTTCCACATTTTCAACACCCTGTAAGTACCTATTCTTTTATCATACAGACAAGAATTATGTTAAAATGCAATGGCACATTATATTTTAATCAGAGGAAAATCTTTTAGGTAAAAAATGATGTACCTCTACTCTTACACTAATCAAGCAGTACACAATCACAGATAACTGTAACCACAACCTCTACCAGTATTTCCCAAACAAACTACTATACATGTTTAAAAAGTGGCTTTACAATAATTACAAGGTCTGCAAAAAAAGATGTTTGAATTGTTCTAAGAAAGTGAAGGGTCATTTCCGAAGTAATTGTTCATGTAGAATCCGAATCCGGGGTCCGAATTGCTCTATCACGTCAGGATTTCGAGATATCCTAACCTAAAAGTGCAAAAATCGCGATTTTTGGTTATATTTGAAGTTATGTAGCATCATCATATTCTTTTTTCTCAAAAAACAACCAACGGCACCTTAAAGTGTAAGTTTTGTTCTATTAACTGCCGTTGAGTTTGCTAAAATAGCTTATGTCTGCATTGAGATATTCCGTTTTGAAGTTTTTGAGTTTCATCAATTTCGTTATTCTCAAAATTCACATGATTCTGTAGTCTTTGACGTCCAAATTCGACACTTATCTTCAATTTTTAGTTTTCACATTTGTATCAAGTTTTTTTTTGCGACAATAGGTTCTTTAAATCTAAAATTTAATGTGCATCAAGTTTTACGACCCAAAACCAAGACCCCTTCAAAGTACTTAGGGCTTGGTTTTGGGTCGTAAAACTTGATGCACATTAAATTTTAGTTTTAAAGAACCTATTGTCGCAAAAAAAAACTTGATACAAATGTGAAAACTAAAAATTGAAGTTAAGTGTCGAACTTCGACGTCAAAGAGAATCATGTAAATTTTGAGAATAACGAAATTGATGAAACTCGAAAACTTCAAAATGAAATATCTCAATGCACACATAAGCTACTTGAGCAAACTCAACGGCATTTGAAAGAAAATGACTTACACTTTAAGGTGCCATTGGTTGTTTTTTGAGAAAAAGAATATGATGATGCTACATAACTCCAAATATAGCCAAAAATAGCGATTTTTGCACTTTTAGGTTAGGATATCTGAAAATCCTGACGTGATAGAGCAATTCGGACCCCAAATTCGGATTCTACATGAAAAATTACTTCGGAAGTGACCTTTCACTTTCTTAGAACAAAACCATGTTGACCTGTGTTATTAATTTAAAAAAATAGTATGTAATGTATCTACACAGTACTATGCTAGTTTTGTTAAGGCTTTAAGTCAAGTAGGTTTTTAAAAAATGTATATTTCACTTAATTATATGCTTTTACGTGTCCACTAGGGGTGTCAATTCCGAAGTCCCGGGGCCCAGTATCCCGGAGCATAAACCGGACTCAAAAATCCCGGGATCGATTACTATTTTGCGGGAATAATCTCGAAATGTTCTTTAGCGAGCTCATAGCGACAGACCGAGATATAGAAGACACTGAAGGTATGGATAAGGCGGAAGTTTTGGAAACAGTGATTTTTTTTGGAAGTAATCAATAATCACGACCTCTGTGTATTGGTGTCTAGAGTTAGACAAATAGTTCAAACATTTAGAAAATCGACAACTAAAAATGATATACTACAAAAAGTATATCAAAAATGATCATGGGAAAGAGCTAAAAGTTATATTGTATTGCAAAACGAGATGGAGCAGCTTAGTTGACATGCTCGAGCGTTTTACACTATTAGAGAATTTTATATAAAAAAATCTTATTGATCTAAACATAACACCAAATAGGATTCAGAAAGTGAGGTTCTCAAAGGCGTTGTAAAAGTTTTCCAACCAATAAAAATTACAGTTAAGGCCCTATGCCGTCGCGATATGGATTTATGTAAAGTAGATATGGCATTAAAGTTCATGTTGAAGGAATTATCCAGAATTAAAACACCACTCAGTACGGAACTACAAGAGTCATTGAGAACAAGGATTAAGCAACGCAGAACCATTTATTATGACATTCTCTGTTATCTCAAAAATCCCGACATTATAAAGTCTGAAAAATGAATCAGAAATCAGCGACGAAGATGAATGACATTCCCATTGCAGAAATTCTGAGAGCAGAAGAAAATGAACCATTCAACGTCAAACTGTAAAAATCATTACTAAAATGTTCTGAGCCATTACAAAAGCAAACTAGTAATAAGACCCGGAGTTTTCTGCAACAAAATACCTTGTAGCCTGAAAGACGAAACGTTGAACGCCCTAATATTTTTCCGGTATTTTTTTTAAATAAGTATAAATTTATACATATATATTTTTTGTATCTAGAGTCGTTTAGGGGCGTTTTAGTCCATCTGTATGGTTAAACATAATAAATAAAAATTTTAATATTTGAATCTCTTTCAATTTTTGTCGGGAGTAATCCCGGGATTAAAAAAACCAGTCGGGATTGACACTCCTAGTATCCACACTTAAAAGTATTTTTTTTTTGTTGTTGACGGTGCTCTTAACGAAGCTCTGTCCGTTCGTCTGCCCATGACCATAACTCAAAACTACTGAACTGATTGAGCTGAAATTAGAAATCCATCCCGAAACAGTATTTACCGCGAATTAAAAAAATTAGGTCATAAAAAATAATAATTATTTTTATACAATATTCCATGGATGGGGTAGACAATAGGACAAATAGATCAAAAAGTGAAAGATACGAAAAAAGGTCATTCTTTATAAAAAGAATTTGCTTGCTTTAGAAATAAGATCCACGATGCCAAAAATTTGTTTTTTTTTTTGTACAGGTTAAAAACAGAAAAACGTAAAATTTGGTTAAGAGTAAAGTTGCATTTTATTAAATTTTAATGCAAAACGTTAAATAAAAAAGTTGTTTTAAATTTTAAAAGAATTATTATGCCAGATTTTCAAGTAAAAATTTGAAATTTATAAATTAAGCTTTTAGAATTACAATTTTTCGAAGTCACATTGTTAATTTTTTTATTTGATTATACCTTTGATAACTGTGACGTATTTATCAAAATAATAAAGATGTTGTCAACATAATATTCCAAGAGCATTGATAACGAGATAATTTTATTACAGATTTCGAAAGCACACTACTTGACAACACTGCTGTCAAAAAGTAACGTGCTTGAGAAAGTTGTAATAAAATTTTGAGTTATTTATCAATGCTCGAGGGATATTCGGCGAGAAAATTTTTTGCATTTTTGAAAAAATTTTATTCAAAATTATTTATTAAAAATAAAAGTATTAAAAGAACAATTATTAGAAAAATTAAAACTAGATGCAGATGACGTATTCGATTCCATTGAAGAGGTGTTTCCACGCATTTTGTTGATTATGTTATTATGATGGTCTTGATCAATATTTACACAGAGAGAAAAAAAAAGTTGGTGGGTATTAAATCACATTCTATAATTTTTTAAATAAAAAAATAATTCCCTGGATAAAACCATATTTCAAATAAAAAAGCGATACTTGCAACAAAATTTCTTTTATATTTTGCATAATTACTGTAATTAAACTATTTAGTTGAGAAATATATTCTTAAAAAAATTAAATTATTTTTCCGCCAACAAAAGCTTTAATAATTAATAGAAAAATTCGCATAATTAAACATTGTATTAAACGTTTCATTGTACAAATTAAATTGTATTGTCGCAATAACGAAGAAAATCTACTGACAATTATAATTTAATTTTCCTAATAAGGGAAAAACAGAACTAAATATGTAATTCCAAAAATTAAAGTTTATTCCTGACAACTAAATCGCGGCTTATGAGAATAAAATTATTCTTTACGCTAGCCCTAACCGCAATGCCATCCCGTAGACATAAATCATCCCGGTGTGCATCGCATTTACCCATCGTCCCTTGATGAGAAGGCAGACTAAGCGGCTACTCCGGTAGTAACAGTGAAGGTGACGGCCATTTGGTCTATTTTTGTTAGTGTATATATTTACGGATAATATAATAGCCTTTTGTTGTTTTATTTTATAGGGATATACCTATAAATGTACCAAGATATGCATGTATTCAGTGATAAGTAAAATTTAAAGTTTCTTTGTATTTGGTAAATATTTGTTGGCGTTATAGTATAGATCTTTTATAGAACAAAAAATAAAAATATACTTTTCTGTATGGCGACTTTATTGCACGGTTTTATTGTGTCATTTTAAAAATGATTGTATCACATTAAATGCAATAAATATGTGAAACGAAAGTAGACATTTTCATCTTTTGTTTTATAAAAGCTCTATATTTTAACCTCAAGAAATATTTTCTTACTGCTTAAGGTTCTCTTTGCCCCGCTATGTTTGGTATTGTCAACCTAATTCAGTTTTTTTACGTTTATCTGCTGTACTTTAGCATTTGAAAAAAGTTATGTATAATATGATATTCGTTAAGCAAATCATTACTAGGCTAGTATGAACGCATATTTCAATCTATTTCTTAACTGTTTGGCCCGAAAAAAATTAACGATCATGGTGTCAGAAAAAATGTCACTAAATTTTTTGAGGGCCAAACATTTAAAAAATAGATTGAGATATGCGTTCATACTAAACTAGTATATAATGATTTGCTTAACGAATAGCATATTATACATAACTTTTTTCAAATGCTAAAGTAAAGCAAATAAACCTAAAAAAACTGAATCAATTTTTTTTGGGAACTATACCGGGATTGCAAATAGTATATATCTTTCTTAGTAAAACTAAGGTTTACTTCACGTAATTAAATTAAGATATTTTTATTAACCAATATTAGTTGTAGGTATCATACCTTCACATTAAATGAATTAAATGATAATTGATACAATTAAGTCATATTTTACTTTATCGTGTAAATTTACTTACAGAAATTATGATTTACTTCAGTTAATTAAACCTGCCAATTAAATAATTAAATTCACTGAATTATATATTTAATTGCTCGATACCAATTAAATAACTTAATTGAAAGAAAAAAATTTTAATTCTGTAAATTAATTCTTTCTCTCTGTGTACATATGATTTTATGGAATTAGCATTAGCATGACCGGTAATTTTTAATAATTGCTGTTCTTGTACTTCGCTTTTAGCCAGCTGAGTAACTGCAGTAGATCTGTTCGAGTGGTTGGTAATTTTTGTCCTCTGTATCCCAACCTATTGCTTCAGCAGAAGATTTTGTCCACTAGTTAATTATATTTCTACCTATTGGCATATTATCGTACCAGTTATCGTTTTCTGTCTTCCAGTGGCGATTTTCTCTTTAAAATACTCTATTTATTTTAATGTTTGTGCCCTGTTTAGATAATAATTTGAGAAATAGCCTGACGGGACATGCGTCGTTATTGTTTTGCACTAGCCGTTTACTACCAGTGCAGCTTTTTGAGCCCCCCTGGCAGGTTTTACCAAAAACTGGGTTATATTCTATGCGGTTTGTTAGAGAACAATCATTATTTCTCTTGATATGAAAAAATTCAAACAAACAAGCAGCGGCTTCGCCACCTCTCCAAGCTAATTCAACTGCGACGATATGGTAAAACTTTCGCTGAAGTCCTTCGGGGGTATTTTCATTCCAGAAGCTGATTACTTTATTTATTTCCAACGAACTTAATGCCACAGAGCTCATTTTACGTTTAGAAGGGTCCTTTTGTAGAATTCTCCGTGTTGCGTCGCGGGCATTACGAGCTTGTTTAAAAATCACACTCTTGAACGGATCTATTGTGATTTTGTATTAATTGTAGTACTTTTCTTGCAATAATTTACTTCCACATAGTTTTAACTGTAGCCTCCTTAAACTCTGTACTATCTCTTTTTCTCATATTAACCGCCCAATCCTTAAGTATCAATGCCAGTTCTTCCCCTGTACGATTTCCATCTAATGTATATTTAAGCGTGCTGCAAAGCTCCATAAATATTTTCCAAGTATACTTTTTACTATTAACGGTATTTTTTGGTGTATTTTTTTCAATAATTTTGTCGATTGTAGCACTGGTTTGTTCACCAAATCTTGACGAAAGTAATGACATTTTAAACTGTAACAATTACCGAAATGTCATGGTAACGTATGTCGACATACGTGATATTGTCAATTGTGAATCATATTTGTGTACAATTTTTTCGCGCTAAATATGCCTTCTAGACCACAGTACATCAGTTAGAAAAATGCGTAGAATATGAAGTGAAAAATAAATATGATGTGCCCTTAAGTTTTTTAAAGTTTAATAAAATAGGGAGGATTTCTCAAATATTACAATTGAGGAGCCCCATTCAATAAGGGGACATGCGCTCGGCCCGGCCCGGCGGACCCAACCCAACCCGGAATATATATGCAATCCAACCTTTATGCGTCGCGTTTTAGAAACAATTAAAAAACAATACCTTAACGTTGATTCTCAGCAAACTTCCAGCGGGAAAGTTGTTCCTTATAGTCTAAAGAACAATCGTGCGAAGGCACGAGATATTTTGACAAAAAATAAACAAATTAGAGCAGGTTGAATCCAGCGTTGCGCGCCGCGTGTATATACATTTCGATGCGTGCGTAGTAATGTTTGAACATTACAGAAGATAATTTGACGTTTAAAATATACACAATGATTGTACAAAAGTGTTACAAGAATAAAAATTGTTTTATTAAAAGTATATTATCAAATATAAATTTTTGTTAACACAAAGCATTTTTAATACAAAGGATTTTTTAATATGAAACATTATAGCATTAATTTTTAAAACGTAGGAAAAGCATGCATCATAATCATTTCACTTTTTTGGGCTTACTGCCTTTAACAGCTGTGTTTTGAAAAAGATTTTCCTAAAATTTGCAACCTTCAGGACTAAGATATTTAACCAAGTTTTCAAATCATTCAGTTTTTCGCGAGAAATTCAGACATCTTTAGCAAGCGACGATTTTCTAAATTGTAAAAAGTGATGAAAATTAATTATTTTGCACATGGCCACATTGACGTCTGTTCCAGTTATAATGAAATCACGCAACTATTATTCTCGAGAAAGTAATCACTTTTGAAACTGTAGAAAAATCGGCGCTTGCTAAAGATGTAGGAATTTCTCGCGAACAACTGAATGATTTGAACACTTTGTCTTAGTCCTGAAGGTTGCAAATTTTATGAAAACCTTTTTCAAAACACAGCTGTTACAGGCAGTAAATCCAAAAAAGTGAAATGATTATGATGCATGCTTTTCCTACGTTTTAAACATGAATGCTATAATGTTTCATATTAAAAAATCCTTTGTATTAAAATGCTTTATTGTGTTAACAAAAATTTATATTCGATAATATAATTTTAATGAAACAATTTTTATTCCTGTAAAACTTTTTTACAATTATTGTGTCATCTTTTAAACGTCAAATTATCTTCTGTAATGTTCAAACTACTACTACGCACGCATCGAAATATACGCGCGGCGCGCAACGCTCGATTAAACCTGCTCTAATTTGGTTATTTTTTGTCAAAATATCTCGTGCCTTCGCACGATTGTTCTTTAGACTATAAGGAACAACTTTCTCGCTGGAAGTTTGCTGAGAATCAACGCTACGGTATTGTTTTTTCATTGTTTCTAAAATTCTACGCACAAAGGTTGGATTTACATACATTCAGGGTTAGGTAGGGTCCGGTCGGACCGGGCCGAGCGCATGTCCCCTTATTGAATGGAGATCCTCAATTATTATTTAATATTCTACTAGTAATTTTCTTTAACCTGTATGAGTCTGTAATTTTGGATTATAAATATTATTTGCTTTAAAGACGTCTCTATTATTTTGACAAATACGTCACAGTTATCAAAGGTGTAATCAGATACAAAAGGTGCCGATGTGACAGAATTTTTTTGTTTTTAACAGCGTAATTTAGAAATTCCAAATTTTTACTTGAAAATCTGGAATAGGAATTATTTTAAAATTTAAAACAACTTTTTTATTTAACGTTTGGCATTAAAATTTAAAAAAAGGTATCTTTACTCTTAACCAAAGTTTACGTTTTGGTATTTTCTGCACACCCTGTACAAAAAAATTAATTTTTGGCATAGTGGATCTTATTTTTACAGCGAGCAAAAACTTTTATAAAGACTGATCTTTTTTCCTATCTTTCACATTTTGGTCCACTGTTCCTCTTGTCTAGTAGGGCTGGGCGATTATCGAAAAAGATAATCGATTTTTGATTATTTGAAATAACCGATTATTTCCGATCAATCGACAAAATCGATTAATCGATAAAATGTATATAAATCGATTAATCCGAAAAATCGATTAATCGAGAAAATCGATTAATCGGGCTAAATCGATTATTGAACTAGTCGAAATTGTCATTACTAATGACATAATGAAAGCGACTCCAGCGCTTACCACTTGCCTATCTTGAACACAATTCCGGCGGGCGATTTAAATTTTAGACCCTTAAAAATTAAAGGAGCGCGGATCGAAAAGCATTCAAATTATTTGGTTGAATACGTGTTTCATAGTCAAGTCAAAAAAGAATACATAGATATAAAAAAGAATCGATTAATCGAGAAAATCGATTAATCGATTTCTCGAAAAATCCATTAATCGAACAATCGATTTTTAATTTTTTTTTTGTAATCGTTCAATCGATTATTTTGCCCACCCCTACTGTCTACTCCATCCGTGAACATACAATATATTGATCTGCAAAACACGGTAAAAACTGTACAAATTTTGTTGCAAAGTTGCGAAAGCAAATGATGAAAAAAAAATTTTTAAAATATTTTTATTAAAATCAGTCCAGAAGTATTTTTTTTTTAATTCTCACTTAAATTCTCAAAAACCTTAAAGATAGTCTTAAACTAATCACCTACCTTTATGGGTCTACCTCTGACCCTTCCCAACAACAACAATCAAAACATGGAAGATTGGGCTGTGCAAACGGAAGTGCATCAATCATCAATGTCTTTCAAAATACACTTAAAATGTTCTGAACAAAAGTCATGTTTTTCCCACAGACTAGATGCTGGGATTGCTGATTAATAAATATTTCTACGTCATCCATTTTCATACAAGGCCAATTAGGAATGGACCGGGTTGAATTTAAAAGATTTTTAATTTATTTAGAATTGGTACGTTGGTTAACTGCAATGTTTCCATATAAAATTTCTGTAACCATCTTCAGGACCAGTGAATGTTAATTAGTTGGCTTGCTCAATATGTGGAACTTCTTACCGCGTACTGGTACTTCTTATTTTGTAGTATGGTAGCAATTTATCATCTCCTGCATTGCTGATAAATAAATATTTCTATGGTGGGTCCATCATCCATTTTAATCCAGCACCAATTAGGGGCAGAAAGGGGTTATATTTAAACGATTTTTAATGGTATTTAGATATAAACTCAGCTTGGTGTATTGGTTAACTGCAACGTTTCATATCATGTCGGACCAGGGAATGTTAATTAGTTGGCTAATCATGTATAGAACTTCTCGGTACGTCTTATTTCATAGTACATAATAATATGATGGTATTCTCACAGAATAGCTGCTAAAATAGTGGCTCCTGGATTGCTGATAAATGGTTATTTTTATGGAGGGCCCATCATCCATTTTCATCTAACGCCAATTAGGAATGAACCGGACATAAATGCAAGCTGCAACGTCTCCTTATAAAATATCTTTCACCATCTTTAGGATCGGTGAAGGTTAACTAGTTGGTTTGCTCAATGTGTGGAACTTCTTCTTATTTTGGTAGTACGGTAGCTATTTTTCAAAGAATTGGTTCTAAAATGGTGGCTCTCGAATTGACGATAATTCAGTCTTCCTATCGAGGGCAAATCATTCATTTTCATCTGACGGCGATTGGGACAAGACGGGGTTGTATTTAGATATGAACACAAGCTTGCAATGTTTCCATATAAGATTCCTATTGCCATCTTCAGGACTAGTGAAGGTTAGTTAATTGGTTGTGTATGGAACTTCTTAGTATTCTTATTTTGTAGTACATATTATGTTAGTGGTTTCTCACAGAATAGATGCTAAAATGGTGACTCTTGGATTGCTGATAAATACTTAATCCTATGGAGGGAACATCCTTCATTTTCACCTATCGTCAATTAGGATTTAACCGGATTATAATTTAAATGATTTCTTATATTATTGAGACATAAATTGGTTTATTGGTTAACTGCAACGTTTCCGTATAAAATTCTTGTTACCATCTTCAGTTCTTGATACTTCTCATTTTGTAGTATATATTATGGTAGCAATTTCTTAGAAGAATTTGGTTAACTTTATGTTATGTGGTAAAAAAGTGTCTCATCCTGTAGGCAACAGATTCTTCCTTCTTATCCTTAGCCTATAATGCTTCTTATTCTGTTCTTTGGCTCAAATCATATCCTTCGGAAATAAATTTTAGACAATCTTCCATCCTATTCAGGATTTTCTGTAAACAATTTTCAATTCACTCGTTTACTATTTAAAAACTTCTAATTATTTTTTCTTGTTTCAAATAATCCTGGATGCTAGTTTGGTACTTTTTTGCAGCTACAAGTTGGATATTTACAATTCCTTGCCAGTATATTAAAACATTTTCATAGTTCGCAAATTTTCGTAAGAATCCACTACTACCTTTCCAATTTGTCTCAAATTACTAACAATAGCTCTAAGTCAATTTTCATATAGCTTTTTCAAACTGCACCTAATCATCAAATCTCTATTTCTGGATAACTCAATTGGCATACGATCATTACTGGATAGAGTATTCAACGCACATTCTCCATGTTATTCCTGATGATTAAAAAATTTAAATTATTTATTCAGCTTATTCTGTTTTAACTTTTTACATCCGAACCTTGGGAATGGTTCTTAATTTTTTACAACAACATTCTCCTTATTAACATGTCTTCTTGGTAATATTAGCTGACTCCAATCCTTAACCATAGTTTCCGTTCCAAGATTTTGAACTTTTAGGACAATAACCTTCTCTCGTCTGACCTCTTCCAGGCAATATGTGGAACTTCTTACCGCGTACTGGTACTTCTCATTTTGTAGTATGGTAGCAATTTATCATCTGCATTGCTGATAAATAAATATTTCTATGGAGGGTCCATCATCCATTTTAATCCAGCACCAATTAGGGGCAGAAAGGGGTTATATTTAAACGATTCTTAATGGTATTTAGATATAAACTCAGCTTGGTGTATTGGTTAACTGCAACGTTTCATATCATGTCGGACCAGGGAATGTTAATTAGTTGGCTAATCATGTATAGAACATCTCGGTACGTCTTATTTCGTAGTACATAATAATATGATGGTATTCTCACAGAATAGCTGCTAAAATAGTGGCTCCTGGATTGCTGATAAATGGTTATTTTTATGGAGGGCCCATCATCCATTTTCATCTAACGCCAATTAGGAATGAACCGGACATAAATGCAAGCTGCAACGTCTCCTTATAAAATATCTTTCACATTTCAAACCTTTGCTTTTAAATAAATGAACCTTCTTCGAACCAAAAAATTTCCTTTCTTAAGTATCAAACTAAATCTTCTCTCAAACAAAGTTCCTTGACAAAAAAAAATCTTCTTGAGTCCAGCTCTCACGGCACTATTATCACTTTACTTTAAAAACTATTTTTATCGAACGACAATTTTAAAACACTTCAGCCCAATCTCCCGCACGTAGTGTAAGGAAAAACTGTTGGTCGACTTGTAGGGGAATAGGAACCCTGAAACTTGGAGTGGTGCTACCTCACGCCGATACTAACCTTGGCGGAACTGACGTCCATTTTTCTTCTTTTGACATCTGGAACAAAAAATGCATACCGGTTAGATAAGTCGGCAGTAGTCTCTTTAAAGTCGGGTCTTGTAAACACAGACAGACTTTGTCTTTATTATGTAATAAAATTAGGAGAATAGAAAATATGCATATAACCCAAATAACTGTGAAATATTTTTTTTATATGAAAACTTGTGAAAACTTGACTTACGATCACTTTTTCAAGTAACCAAAATAACTTAATTTTTAAACCACCCTGTATACTGCAACTAAGATTTGGGCATAGGGTAAAAAGCCGCCTGGTATTATTTAACTCTCCACCAAATTTCCGGGTCTTAATGTTTTAGAGTTTAAAAATATCAGCAGTTTTTTTAGGTAATGTTCTTCGCCAAAAAAAATTGGAAATTATTATTTCAGAAACGGTAAGAGATAAGTATAAAACAATGTTAAAGGAAGTTGTTAAAATGAAATAATATACAGGGTGTTCCATTGAAAATATCAAAGTTAATACCACTTTTAGTAAAAGCGGCAACACTGCATAGTCAAAAATATTTTAGACAGGTATAGCATGTTCGTTTACGTAAATGACCAAATTTTTAGAACGATTCGTTAACTGGTTCGCGAGATACGTCTAACGTACCATCCCCCGTGAATCACCCTGTATATTAGTAATATTACGATAATAAAAATTTAATACAAAAAAGCACGCCAATGGTGTTGGAAGGGGCTGTATGACTTCGTAAGTATTAAAAATAAAAACTTCTAGTTTACTGAACTACAGTAATTTAATATCTTTAATAAGCTCCCACATTACAACATGTCTAGTTAAGGGACCATGAACATGTGCCCACGCACATGTGTCCATAACCTCAAAATCCCATTATACAATGTGCACTGTTATGCTACCAACAATACTACATAAATAGTGGGTTGCATAACCACAGAAGCCATTATGTTAAAATACAATACCGCCTACAAACACCATATTATACATCTCCCCTCACAAGTTTAATTTTTTTGGTTTTTTAATTACTCGACCACTTCTAGTGGTTTGACTTACATTATTAGTTCGTAGTTGAGACTCTACTACTTGTAAAGGGCTATGCACTTCTGGAGTTACTTGTTGAGAATCAACAAACTCGGTATGACTATTTCAAGGTACAATCAAAGGGGGGGTCATATCACTATCACTCGAATGAGTGATATCTGTTGGAGAATCAAGCAAATTTTCAGATAATCTAAAAGGGTTTTCTGATGGTTTAATGTCAATACGATTTCTCCTGATAGTATGACCTCTACAGTCCTGTAATACATATGATCGTGGACTATCGTGTATGTCTTTAATTTTTGCAGGTTCCCAGACTTTATTTCTGTGATTTAACACAGTAACATTAGAGCCTTTTTTAAGTTGTTTTAAACTTTTAGCATTTTTATTATAATATTGTTCATTCAATTTACATTTAGCCAGAATTTTTTCTTTTACATTTAAACACAACTTAGGCTGCATTAAATCACAAGCAATTGGAACTTTAGTCTTACAGTTTCTACTATTTAACAATTGCGATGGTGAATAGCCCATTCCTTTTAATGTAGAGTTTCTATAATTTAGTAAAGCACTGCATAAATCACCTTTTCCTTCCTCCATTGATTTTTTAAGAAGACCTTTTGCTATTGCTACAGCTTTTTCTGCTAACCCATTTGATTGAGGATATTCTGGGCTACGTGTAATAAGAGTAAAATTCCAATTTCTCGCAAATTCCAAAAATTTATCGCTATTAAAAGGTATATTATCACTAACAAGAAAATCAGGGGCACCAAACCTTGCAAAAATTTGTTTAACTTGGGAAATAACAGCCTCAGCACTTTTATTCCTTATTGGCAAAATCTCAAGCCAGTTTGAATATGCGTCAAACAAAACACAATAACTTTTATCAGCATACGTAAAAATGTCTGAACCAACACGTTCCCATGGCCTTTCAGGTATTGGATACTGAAGAAGGTTTTGTTTAGGATTTTTTCTAGAAAATTTTTCACAAATTTTACAACTTTTTATATAGGCTTCAATATCTGCTGTAATACCAGGCCAATAAAATACTTTCCTGGCTTGTGATTTTGTCTTTTCTATCCCTAGGTGGCCCTCATGTAAAAGTTTAATCATTTCTACTCTTAGACTACAAGGTACAACTAATTTATTTTCTAAAAATAACAAATTTTCAGATACAAACAATTTTTCCCTCAATTTGTAAAAATGTCTAATATTTTCTGGAATTTGGTATTTTCGCACTGGCCAACCAATATTTATAAAATTTATAACACTATTAAGCTGTGGGTCTTTACTTGTTTCGCTCGTGAATTGTTTAATTCTATTTGTAGATATAGGCAAGGATTTAATTATAGAATGAACTGCAAAATCTATTTCACATTCTGACTTTTCAGTTTTTTTCTTAAGAAACGCACGAGATAGTGTGTCCAGGGCCCCCGCAACCGCGTGTGCAACGCGTGCACTGCACGCGGGCGCACTCTGTAAGGGGCGCCAAGAACCAAAGGTTTTTGGTTAATTTTTTAACAATATTTCCAACGAGCAAGGCACCAAAGAAATCTTTTTTTTCAATAATCTAAGCGAAGTTTATGTTCATAAATATAATTAGGTACCTATCTAATCTAATTCCCTATTAAAACAGAAAACATATTTTTAAAATCAATCATCACTATTCACATCTGAATATGCAATATCATGATCCAATATCCAATACTGGTATAAATCGACAAGTTTGCGTAGAAGTTGTTAGAACTTGTTACCTACTTGCCGATTTTCCTGTCCAGACTCGAATACTCTGTAGGAGTATAAAACAGCGGAAGGCGTCGTAATCCAAATAATTGATATTTTATTTCGCAACGTTTAAGGGTCAAGAAGACGCAGAAAATTATAATATTTAGATACTTAAAAATTAAAAAGATTGATTTGTATTTTGCGTTATTGTGTTTTGTTGTGATTGAATAAAATTTTATGAAATGGTAAGTACCTACCCACATGCAGTATTAGCATTTTCTAAGGTCTATAAAATTCGTTTTTTTTTTAATTTTTTCTGTTTAAAATAGTGCACATCCTTAATTAGCCCATACCTTTATACCATAGATAATATTATTTTTATTTCCCTCAAATAGGAAAGTATTTTGTATTCGTGGAAAAATCGGATAGATTTTGATATTTCTTTAGACATTTTAGATTTAAAACCTGACGTTTCGCCTTGGAGCCACCATCATACCGTTTGACTTTCTGAAAAAATTTATATATCATCTTTGCCAAAAATTAATTATCAAATTATTATACCAGGAAAAGTGTATAGGGTATATGCTTCAGATTGGTCTTAAGTTCGTTTAGCCGTTTAGGTTTAAAGGCTCGCGTTTAGAGTTTAGATTCATAAAAATAAAAAATTACGGGGCGTTCTCAAAAAGATGGGTCTTGTGCAAGGGAAGTCAAGGGTAAATGTCCTTACCAATTTTTGATCTAGTGTTTCTTAAATTCTAGGAGCCACAGAAGAGAAAACGACCTTCTGGTGCAAAATTTCGAGAGCAAAAAAAAGTTAGAGTCCAAGAAAGGGAAAAGATGGCTGGGAGTATGAAACATTTTTTGCAAAAAAGTCAAGTTTACAAGACTGAAACGATAGAGGTAGAAGAAAATACAGTTTCTAAAGCGGCGCCATCGCCATCTTCTGCAACATGTGAACCATCGACATCAACATCAACACGTATTGAAAATATAGCCTCTGTAGAGTCAGCCATCCTAACAACTACGACTACAAGTGACACTTCTAGCAGTTCTAGCGATGAAGCTTCTACTGAAGGGGAGACTGAGATTACTATTCCTAGTATTCTTCCATCAGAAGATCCCGGTTTATGGCCCAGAAGCATCACCAATGATGAAGTCAGAATATTGGTTGATCGTGGTCCTCCCTTGATAGGACGTAATTATCAATTTCCTGCTAATAAAGACAAAAGAAAATTTTCAAGTAAGTACTTTGTTAGAAAACTAGGAAATGGAGAAGAAGTGGAAAGAATTTGGCTAATTTACTCAGTTTCGAAAAATTCGGTATTTTGTTTTTGTTGTAAACTTTTCAGCAAGACTTCTACTAGTTTTTCTGATACTAGTGGTTTTTCTGATTGGCAACATTTATCCTTAGCCATTATAAGACATGAAACATCAATTGCACATAACGTTCACATGAATAAATGGATGAATTTAAAAAAAATGTTGAAATTATCTACAACTGTAAACGATCATCACTTACGGGTTTTAGAAACTGAAAAAAAGTATTGGCATGACGTTCTAGAAAGAATTATTGCAGTTGTTAAATTTTTATCCAGACAGTGCCTAGCTTTCCAAGGTTCATCTAAAACACTTTTCCAATATGATAATGGGAACTTCCTCAAAACTGTCGAGATGATTTCATCTTTTGATCCTGTGATGAGAGAGCACATAAGTCGAGTGCAAAACTCACAAACAAATTCTTTAAGAATGACCCATTACTTAGGCTACCAGATACAAAATGAAATTATTGAATTAATGGCTTCTAAAGTAAAAAATAATATTTTGGACATGGTTCGAAGCTCCAAATATTATTCAATAATTTTAGATTGTACACCGGATGCAAGCCATACAGAGCAAATAAGCCTCGTTTTGCGTTATGTCGTTCTAAATGACAGTTCTAAAAAGGTCCAAATACAAGAGAGTTTTATAGCATTCAACTCAATAATCGACTCTACAGGGGAAGGGCTATGTAATTTTGTAATGGGACTTTTGAAAAATTTAAATGTAGATATTAAAGATATGAGAGGTCAAGGGTATGATAATGGGGCCAATATGCGCGGAAAACATATTGGTTTACAAAAACGCATACTCGATGCTAATCCTAGGGCATTTTTTGTACCATGTGCTGCACACAGCTTAAATTTAACAGTAAATGATGCTGCTAAGGTTTCAAATGAAACAGTGAATTTTTTTAATATTGTACAAGAACTTTATGTATTTTTCTCTTCATCCACAAAAAGATGGGATGTTATGAAAAAGCATGTCCCTCAGTTAAATCTAAAACCCCTAAGTGATACTAGATGGTCAAGTAGGATTGATGCTATGAAGCCGCTAAAGTTTCATTTAATTCAAATATGTGATAGCCTTCTAGAAATAGCAGAAAATGATACTTATAACATAGAAACTAGACATAAAGCAAATTCTCTTTTATTAAATATTCAATCTTTTAAATTTATTTGTAGTATAATAATTTGGTATGATGTTTTATTCCAGATTAATATTGTAAGCAAAATGATGCAAAGTGTAGCGATTGACATTAAAGTGTGCCAAAACTATTTAAAGAATTTAGTCGATCATTTTAAAAATTATAGAAATGATAATGTTTTCGAGGAAAATCTTGTTGAAGCTGGAAAACTAGCGGCTGCTCTTGAGATAGAGCAATGTTTTCCCCCATTAAATAATGTAAGACGAAGGTATAAACCGAAATTGTTCGATTATGAGCACACGGATGAGACACCTCAAGATCCAAAAACTGCTTTTAAAATAAATTTCTTTTTAAAAATAATTGATCAAACACTAAGTTCTTTAAATAGTAGGTTCGATATGATATCTGATTACGAAAACGTTTTTGGTTTTATTTGTGATATTTCTAAATTAAATGACGAAGATCTTTTAAAATGCTGTCATGTTCTTCAACAGAAGCTAACTGATCAGGAAAAGCAGGAGGCTGACGTGGAAGGAAATGGTTTATTTAACGAGATAAAAGCCCTAAGATTGTTTTCATTGCCTGAAGTATCAAATCCCCTTGAAATTCTTCAATATATATTTGAAAACAATCTAACTTCATCTCTACCAAATATTAGTATTGCGTTAAGAATCCTCCTCACTTTACCTGTGTCTGTTGCTTCTGGTGAGAGATCATTCTCAAAATTAAAAATAATTAAAAATTATTTGAGGTCTACCATGTCACAAGAAAGATTAGGTATCTGGTTTGGCAATCTTAGCTATAGAGCAAGAGATACTCGATAAAATAGATTTTGATAATATTATAAAAGAATTTGCAGCGGCCAAATCTAGAAAAACGCCCATTTAATTTCTGTATCCTAATAATAAGGTATGTTTTATTTGTGATTTGTTTATTGTTTGATTTATGCCTTTATAAATAATTTAGAGAAAAATAAAGTTTTGGTTTTGAAATCTCTGTAGTTTCCTTATAAAATGAGGTTTTAATCGATTGCCTAAAGGAAAAAAATTAAAAATTAAAAAAATACATATGTTATCTAAAACTAACAGCATACTGATCTTAAGGCATTTAAGAAAGGTTTCTGATAGTTTTTTTAACTACTCTACACTAAATTCCAACAAAAACTGGACAAATTTGGGCACCCCCAATTTTTTTGCCGAGTAAGGGGCGCCAAAATATTTTTGGCACGCGGGCGTTGATAACCCTTGCGGGGGCCCTGAGTGTGTCAGATATGTACATATATTTTCCGGCTTTGTAACAAATGTCCAAATTATATTTTAACAGTTTAAGTCGCATTCTTAAAATTCTTGGAGAAGCTGACTGTAATTCTTTTTTGAAAATTGACTCTAAAGGTTTGTGATCACTATAAATTTTAGTGGGCATACCATAAATAAAATAATGAAATTTTTTTACTGCAAACAGAATTGCCAATGTCTCTTTTTCAATTTGAGCATAGGCTTGCTCGGTTTTAGTCAAACTACGCGAGGCAAATGCTACAGGCTTACCTTCTTGCAGAAGACAAGCCCCCAACCCTTCTTTCGAAGCATCTGTCTCTATTTCTATTGCTTTTTTAGAATCAAAATATGTTAAAACAGGCGAGTTGGTTAATAAATGTAACAAGCTATTAAAAGAATTTATACACTCCTCCGTCCATTCAAATTCAATATCATTTCTAGTTAAGTTTCTTAAAGGAGCAGTCATTCTAGAAAGATTTGGTATAAACTTGCCTATGTATTTGACCATGCCTAAAAATCTCAAAACATCTCCCTTACACTTTGGAACAGGCATGTTTGAAATAGCTTCAACATATTCCTTATTAGTTTCTACACCTTTGTGTGAAAAAATCTGACCCATAAACTTTACACTCTCTTTTTTAAACTGGATTTTCTTTTTATTGAACTTTATGTTATGTTTTGAAGCTTTTTCCAACACACATTTAAGGTTCTGGTCATGCTCAGCCTCAGTGGTACCTGTTATTATTAAGTCATCAAAATATAGGCCCACCCCTGGGATGTCACCAAAAATTTCAAAATTTTTCTTTTGAAACACCTCAGGAGCCGAACAGACACCAAAAGCCAGCCTTTTAAACTTATACCGTCCAAATGGTGTACCAAAGGTCATTAAATCTGAACTGTCGCTATCCAACTCAACCTGCCAATAGCCATCTTTCATGTCTAGTACAGTGAAAAACTTTTTGTTCGTTAATTGAACAGCAATATCGTCACAAGATGGAATTAAAAAGTGTTCTCGTTGTATAGCTTGGTTCAAGTCCTTGGGATCAAGACACAGTCGAAGGTCACCATTTGGCTTTTCCACAATAACTAGAGGATGTACCCACTCTGAGGGTTTGTCAACCTTCTCTATGATATCTTTCGACACAAGATCATATAACTTTTGTTTTAAAGGTTCTAGCAAAATATGAGGCACTCGCCTAATAGCATTTATTTTTGGTTTTACTTCTGGCTTTAAAGTTATATGATGTTGTGTAGGAAATTTTCCCAACCCTTCAAAAACATTCGAATATTTACTCACAACTTCCTCTAGACTTTTAAACAAATTTTGTTTACATACAGAATCAACTTTTTTTACTAAATTTAATTTCAAGCATTCTTGTAGACCTAACAACGGAATTTGTTCTTGAGCATTAACAACCACAAAAGAAATTTTTTCTGTGCAGTCTTTAACTTGGCATTCTAACCCAACTTCTCCTAAACATTTCAGTTTGAAGCTTCGATCACCATATGACAACAAAGTAATATTTGACTTGCTTATGGACACATTTGGGGCAACTTCATTTAAAATATTTAAAGGTAAGGTGCTTACCTCTGCTCCGGTGTCTAGTTTAAATCTCACAAGCTTACCATTGACCCATACATCCTTTGTCCACATGGTCTCAGCAGTGCCCATGTTTCCTTTTTTCACTGTTTCAACTGAGCTCACATAAAACTCATAGTCACTCTCATCTTCACTACTTGACACAGTGCTGTCTTCTTTCGACACACAATGTATTTTCTTCTTGAATTTACCTTTACCAGTTTCAGTTTTCTCTAGACACACCTTCGCAAAATGGTCTCGACCCTGGCATCGGGCACATGTCTTTCCAGCAGCGGGACACTTATTCTCAAACTTATGTTTATAGCCACACTTTTTACACTGTTTATTGAGGCCTTTTTCTGTGGCAGGCTTACTCTGCACTTTGGATGTACCTGCTCTTACGGCATCAACTCTTGATTCACTATCCAAGGTTTTAACTTGATCTTTGCTAGCTTCTGTAGCTCTACAGAAGTTTATGGCCTTATCTAATGTTAATGATGCCTCCCTCATTAATTTTTCTTTGCTAGACGTCTCTCTCAAGCCTATTACAATCCTATCCCTAATCATTTCGTCCTGATTGGAATATCCAGTCGTTTTGACTGCCTTTCTGAGCTCAGTTAAAAAACTATCGAAAGATTGCCCTTCTTTCTGTACTATGGTGTTGAACTTTGCCCTTTCAAATATCTCATTTTTCTGGGGGGCGCAATGCTCTTCAAATTTGCCTATTATTTCTTTCAAAATCTTGTCCTTACCAGTCTCGAAGGTAAAGCTATTGAACAAGTCAAGGCCGTCGTCGCCAATTAAAGATAAAAAACAAGCAATTTGTTTATCTTCATTCTTGGTCTCCAAACCAGTGGCCTTTGAAAACAAGCTGAACTTTTGAGAAAATCTCTTCCAATTATCTGAGATGTTTCCTTCAAGCACGAGCGGCTCTGGGGGTTTAAAATAGGTCTCCATGTTCTTATTTTTGTCTCTCAGGCGGAACTAACAAGAAGTAAAATGCCGGACAAAAACAGGCCGAAAATCACACTATTTTTTTTTCCGCTCCCGTCGCGTCTGTAGGTTCACAAGCAACCTGACACCATGTATGACTTCGTAAGTATTAAAAATAAAAACTTCTAGTTTACTGAACTACAGTAATTTAATATCTTTAATAAGCTCCCACATTACAACATGTCTAGTTAAGGGACCATGAACATGTGCCCACGCACATGTGTCCCTAACCTCAAAATCCCATTATACAATGTGCACTGTTATGCTACCAACAATACTACATAAATAGTGGGTTGCATAACCACAGAAGCCATTATGTTAAAATACAATACCGCCTACAAACACCATATTATACAGGGGCAGCCGCTGTTGGACAGTGCTGCCATTTTTCCGCTGTGTCTACTAGGGATGTAACGGGTAGCGCTTTTTAGGATCCGGCCAAACCGGGTACCCGGTCAATTAAGACCAGGCAAAACCCGGTACCCGGCCGGGTACCCGGTCTTGCGGAATATTACTATTGGCAATATCTTCTTTTACTTCTAATCAGTGGGTCATAGCAGAAAAGTTGCTGGAGCTGCTACAACCATTTGAACAAACAACTAAACATTTCAGCAGTACACACTGTACTATATCGGAAGTAATTCCTACAGTTTTTTCGCTAAAGAGGTTTTTAAGAGAAACACAAGTTCCAGGCTTAGGATCCATGCAAGAAAATCTTATGGAAGGATCAAGTCGAAGGTTTTCGAATATCGACACGAACAATAATTATCTGGTTGCATTTTTTACTGACACAGATAATTTGAAGGAAAAAGTAATAAAATATATCCTTGAAGCAAATTTGTTAATCCAAAATAATGAAGTTAATTTGTCATCCAATTCAGATTCAGATGACAATGTTCCTCTTAGTTTGTATACAGATAATCCATCCTCGTCAAAAAGACCTAGAGAAGATAAACGCTCAGTTTGGGATGTGTTTACCAGTATTGCAAACACGCGAGATACAAATAAAAAATCATCTGCTAAAGCACCAAACATACAACAGGACGTGGAGGATGAAATAAGTTCATATTTGGCGTTGCCGTTAATTGATAGACAGTCAAGCCCATTTTCGTGGTGGCAAATAAATTCGCAGAGATTTCCTAATCTAGCAAAGCTTGCTAAAAAGTTTCTTTCAGCACCTGCCTCAACAATATTTAGTGAACGGTTGTTTTCAGAAGCGGGTAATATTTATGAAGAAACCCGAAACCGACTATCCTCTGAGAATGGTGAAATTTTAGTTTATCTTCATCACAATTTGCCATTAATTGATTTTAGTTATTAAATGTTTTAACAAAGTTTATTATTATAACCTTTTAAAATCTGTTTTTTATGTATTTTTTATCATCACAAAAATACACCGTTTCAGTTCTTTTATGTTTTATTTTATCAAAAATAGAAAACATAATAAAAAAACCGGGTACCCGACCAGGTAACACCTGAACCCGGCAAAACCGGGTATCCGGCCTTCCCGGCCGGGTACCCGGTTTTGGCCGGGTAGACCGAGTACCCGTTACATCCCTAGTGTCTACCTCTCTTAGTCGCATCCATTGCATGTTTCAAACGGATGATCGATTTGGCGAGAAATGATTTTATGAATGAAATGCTTGGTCTATAAGTAGTTTTTGTAATGTCAATGGTCGGACCCAAAACGGTTCCCTGTGGATTATAAAATATCACCCAAATTAATGTCAAAACATGCGCATGTGATGCCAAAATGGCAAATATTTCGAAAACGGTTAACTTTAGCGTCATTCAACTAGTATACCTTTTTCTCTAAAAAACACAAGAAAATAATATTCTTCCATTGAAAGCTTCGTATATCTATAAATAAAAAAAGGGTGAACATTTTTAAAGCCTGAAGTGTACCGTACGTAGCGCCTTCTATCGGCTACAGTAAAAAATTGAGGCCAGATCTTTTCTCGCCATCAAAAACCATCTTTACGGAGATATGTAACTTTTTATAGGCCAAGCAATAGAGCGATTTGTCGTGACATTAATACTATTAGAAAACCGTCTGTGCCATCATCTAAAAGATGATCCGTAGATGATTGCTGTTATATTTCCAACTCTGAAATTTTGTCCTTTAATTTGTTATAAACATTTTTAAGTAAAAAAACGCGATTTTTTTAGTTTTTTGCTTATAAAATGGAAAGTAATGAAGCAATCTTAATGGTGTAAATGGACGATTTCTAGAGAATAAAAATACGAACAAAATGAGAGGTCGGACGTTCCGATAGGATAAGTAGCAACGGAGAAAATCCGGAAAAACCGGATAATTAAGTTTTTTTTAAAAATTCATAAATCGGCCATTTTTAAACGTAGAGGGCTGAAACTTTGGGAAAAAGTAGTAATTTAGAGCTATTTTATGTGTGCAAACACCCGATGCTGTCCGACGATTAGTTTTGCCACAATCATCATTTTAATTTTTCAACACACTATTTTGCAACAGGTCTGGATGCTCTATGGATCGTCCGATTTTAATTATTGAAACGGATTTGAAAAGTACAAGTTTAATTGAACAATATGTATATCTTAATTTTTCCATAAAATGCTACGAAACCGGTTGAAAACGCACGTAAAGATGCGTGAAAATGGCCGACCGCGCGAATATTGGCTTCCCTTCGCTCCGCTTCTCTCCCGCTACTCGATCGATTTCGCGCGCTCGGCCATTTTCACGCATCTTTACGTGCATTTTCAACCGGTTTCGTAGCATTTTATGGAAAAATTCAAATATACATATTGTTCGATTAAACTTGTACTTTTCAAATCCGTTTCAATAATTAAAATTGGACGATCCATAGAGCATCCAGACCTGTTGCAAAATAGTGTATTGAAAAATTAAAATCACGATTGTGGCAAAACTAATCGTCGGACAGCATCGGGGTTTTGCACACATAAAATAGCTCTAAATTACTACTTTTTCCCAAAGTTTGAACCTTCTACTTTTAAAAATGGTCCATTTATGAATTTAAAAAAAAAAATCTCTTAATTTTCCGGTTTTTCCTGATTTTCTCCGTTGCTACTTATCCTATCGCGACGTTCGGCCTCTCATTTTGTTCGTATTTTTATTCTCTACAAATCGTCCATTTACATCATTAAGATTGCTTCATTACTTTCCATTTTATAAGCAAAAAACTAAAAAAATCGCGTTTTTTTGCTTAAAAATGTTTATAACAAATTAAAGGAAAAAATTTCAGAGTTGGAAATATAACAGGAATCATCTACGGATCGTCTTTCAGATGATGGCACAGGCGGTTTTCTAATAGTATTAATGTCAAAAAATCGCTAATATTTTGCTCTGTTGCTTGGCCTATTAGGATATTAAAAAAAACTCGAAATTAAAATTCTCACTTGAACTTAATATCAACTTTTAGACTTAACAAGTTTGACTAAATCTTAATATTTTAATGCCAGGAGTCCATTGTTGCCCTACGTTTTCAAAAATTTTTCGTAGATCCATAAAATATATATATATATATATATATATATATATATATATATATATATATATATATATATATATATATATATATATATATATATATATATATATTGTTTTTAATTTTGTTTTCTTGGGGATTTAGTCCGTTGTGAGGAAAATAAAATGTGGTGTTTTTGGTTACATTTTATATTACTAACGTTTCGGTAATAGATATACCTTCATCAGAGTGCAGTAGCTGAAAACATTTTTTTATTTTAACAGTTTTTAGGTAATATTCTAGGAACTAGTTACTAAGTTTATATATAAGTATATAGGTGTTACCTTTTATTAAAAATCCAAGGATTGGCACATTGTACTGCGAGGCACTTTATAAAAAATTGCACTTTCTGTTACTTTGAAGTTTTTAAACAGATAAGTCGGTATATACATATTTAGTCTAGCTTTATTAAATTTAGTAACTGAAAAACGCACATCTACTTTTGGCGAAAGGGTCGTCTGACAATTTGGGAGTGTTTGCCAGATGTATCTATTTGGCTTAAGGGGTCCAATTATTGTTTTGAGGTCTATGTGTTTTTATTTATTATTTTTTAATTAATTAGTTATTAGTATTATGTAGCTTGTGAGAAGGGTGAGTTTTATTTTATAATATTATGGTAAATTTTGTGAAGGTTTTTTGTGTCGGATTTAGCGTTTATAGCGTTTTTGTTTCTTTGGATTTCGATCATTTCAAGTATTTCTCGTTTTTTAGAATGATTTTCTGTATTTAGGATTTTTGTGTTTTTATAGTTGAAAGTATGTTGATTTTCGTCGCTGTGATGTGATAAGGCAGTCTTGTTTTTTTTTGTCGAATTTGTGTCCATTTATTCTGTTTTTTAAGTGTTGGCTGGTCTGTCCAATATAAACGGCGTGGCAGTTATTGCATGGAATTTCATACACAACGTGAGTTTTTTTATCTTTGGGGATTGTTGATTTTAGCTTGCTGAAATTTTTTCTTAAAAGATTGTGGCCTTTGTGGCTGACAGTTATGTCGTAGTTTTTAAAAACGTTTTGAATTTTTTCTGATAGGTTAGGAATATATGGTAATGATCAGTAATTTTTATTATTTTTTGTTGTATGTTTGTTGTTTGGGTGTGTGTTGTAAAATTTGTGTATTCTTTCTTTAAAAATTTTGTTTATAAGCTGCTGCGGATAGTTATTTATTTTTAAAGTTTCTTTTGCTTTGTTGATTGCCCTTTCTCTAAATTCGGGATCAGATAGTTTTATGCTGCGGTCTGCGAGCCCAATAATAACGGTTTTTTTTTGAGATAGGGGGTGCTGTGAGTCAAAATGTAGGTATCTTGCAGACCAAGTTTTTTTAGTGTACCATTCTGTTCTTATTTTGTTGTTTTTATTGTATAGAGTTAGGTCAAGAAAGTTGATTTTGTTTTCGTTTTGTTTTTCTATTGTAAATTGTAGTTTGTGGTGGTAACTGTTAAATTTTTCTAGAATCAAGTTGCATTTATTTTTGGGTACAGCTGTTATACAGTCGTCGACATATCTGTAGAAAAAAGGTAAAGGGAAATCTAAGGGCGGGATTGTGTTTTCTTCGAGGTCTTCCAGGACGAGTTGGGCAATTACACTGGAAATTGAGGCACCCATAGCACATCCATCTATTTGTTTATAGAATTTTTTTTCATATTGGAAATATGTGGAGTTTAAGGTGATTTCAACCGCATTTAGAAATTCGTTTAGTGGTATGTCGGTGAAGGATTTTATTTTATCCCATTTTTTTGTTATTATTTCTTTTGTAAGATTGATAGGTATGTTTGTGTATAGTGATATAACGTCTAGAGATATCAGTAAGTGATCTTCGGGGATAATTATATTTTTAATTTTATTTTTGAAATCCATCGAATCTTTAATATAATAATTGTTTTTGTTTACAACGTTCTCTAAAATATTTTTTAAAAATTTGGAAAGGTTTTCAAATGGAGATTGGATGCACGACACTATGGGTCTAAGTGGAATATCCTCTTTGTGCAATTTCGGAAGTCCGTATATTCGTGGGGGTAGGGCGTTGTGAATTTTTAGTTTTTTTGCGGTGTTTGGTGATATAAAGGTTTTGTTTTCCCAATGTGTTATTATATCGTTGTTTTGTTTTTGGTATATGTTTGTTGGGTCGTTTCTTAATTCTTTATAGGTTTTGGAGTCTTGTAATAAGTTGGTCATTTTTTGTTCGTATTCGGTGGTGTACATTATAACAGTTTTATTGGTTTTGTCGGGTACCAATACTTTTAGGTTTTTATTTTTCTTTAAGAATGTTTCTGTTTTTCGTGTTTTTCTGAGTAATTCTTTTTTTGTATTGTTTTTTGTCGCGTGATTAAAGTTATTTTTATAATTAGTTATAATGTTGCAGCAGGTCGACCTTAGTTCATCTTTTTTTTCATTGCTTAGATTAGTTAGTGAGGTTTCGATGTTGCTAATTATTTCAGCTGTGGGAATGTCTTCTTGTTTTTCGTAAGGTATTGCAAACTTTGGTCCCAAACTAAGTATTTCTTTCACATCGTCAGGAATACTAACGTCAGTTAGGTTGTCGATCCAACAAGAAGCGTTTTTTTTAATGTTGTTGTCAGATATATTTTTGCTTGTTTGTTTCTTTATCTTTTTTATGTTTTTTTGTTTTATTTTTTGAAATATCGTTTCATATTTTTCTGACAGTTTTTCGAAAAAAGGATTTAATAAATCAGGTGGTATAATTGCTGCTAGTGAGGCTGCAAGAGTGGTTTTTTCTTTTTCAAATTTGTTTATGGTTTTGGTTGTGTCAGTGATTAGAAGGTTAAGGGTATTTTTTATAAAGTTTTTTACGGCGCAATCCTTGAATTTTTGTTCAAGGTCTTTACAGTTAAAGAGGATGTGGTTTAACTTAAAATTTAAAAATGTACGTTGTAAGGATGAAAATATAGTTCCTACATTTTTAAATTTTAAGTTAAACCACATCCTCTTTAACTGTAAAGACCTTGAACAAAAATTCAAGGATTGCGCCGTAAAAAACTTTATAAAAAATACCCTTAACCTTCTAATCACTGACACAACCAAAACCATAAACAAATTTGAAAAAGAAAAAACCACTCTTGCAGCCTCACTAGCAGCAATTATACCACCTGATTTATTAAATCCTTTTTTCGAAAAACTGTCAGAAAAATATGAAACGATATTTCAAAAAATAAAACAAAAAAACATAAAAAAGATAAAGAAACAAACAAGCAAAAATATATCTGACAACAACATTAAAAAAAACGCTTCTTGTTGGATCGACAACCTAACTGACGTTAGTATTCCTGACGATGTGAAAGAAATACTTAGTTTGGGACCAAAGTTTGCAATACCTTACGAAAAACAAGAAGACATTCCCACAGCTGAAATAATTAGCAACATCGAAACCTCACTAACTAATCTAAGCAATGAAAAAAAAGATGAACTAAGGTCGACCTGCTGCAACATTATAACTAATTATAAAAATAACTTTAATCACGCGACAAAAAACAATACAAAAAAAGAATTACTCAGAAAAACACGAAAAACAGAAACATTCTTAAAGAAAAATAAAAACCTAAAAGTATTGGTACCCGACAAAACCAATAAAACTGTTATAATGTACACCACCGAATACGAACAAAAAATGACCAACTTATTACAAGACTCCAAAACCTATAAAGAATTAAGAAACGACCCAACAAACATATACCAAAAACAAAACAACGATATAATAACACATTGGGAAAACAAAACCTTTATATCACCAAACACCGCAAAAAAACTAAAAATTCACAACGCCCTACCCCCACGAATATACGGACTTCCGAAATTGCACAAAGAGGATATTCCACTTAGACCCATAGTGTCGTGCATCCAATCTCCATTTGAAAACCTTTCCAAATTTTTAAAAAATATTTTAGAGAACGTTGTAAACAAAAACAATTATTATATTAAAGATTCGATGGATTTCAAAAATAAAATTAAAAATATAATTATCCCCGAAGATCACTTACTGATATCTCTAGACGTTATATCACTATACACAAACATACCTATCAATCTTACAAAAGAAATAATAACAAAAAAATGGGATAAAATAAAATCCTTCACCGACATACCACTAAACGAATTTCTAAATGCGGTTGAAATCACCTTAAACTCCACATATTTCCAATATGAAAAAAAATTCTATAAACAAATAGATGGATGTGCTATGGGTGCCTCAATTTCCAGTGTAATTGCCCAACTCGTCCTGGAAGACCTCGAAGAAAACACAATCCCGCCCTTAGATTTCCCTTTACCTTTTTTCTACAGATATGTCGACGACTGTATAACAGCTGTACCCAAAAATAAATGCAACTTGATTCTAGAAAAATTTAACAGTTACCACCACAAACTACAATTTACAATAGAAAAACAAAACGAAAACAAAATCAACTTTCTTGACCTAACTCTATACAATAAAAACAACAAAATAAGAACAGAATGGTACACTAAAAATACTTGGTCTGCAAGATACCTACATTTTGACTCACAGCACCCCCTATCTCAAAAAAAAACCGTTATTATTGGGCTCGCAGACCGCAGCATAAAACTATCTGATCCCGAATTTAGAGAAAGGGCAATCAACAAAGCAAAAGAAACTTTAAAAATAAATAACTATCCGCAGCAGCTTATAAACAAAATTTTTAAAGAAAGAATACACAAATTTTACAACACACACCCAAACAACAAACATACAACAAAAAATAATAAAAATTACTTATCATTACCATATATTCCTAACCTATCAGAAAAAATTCAAAACGTTTTTAAAAACTACGACATAACTGTCAGCCACAAAGGCCACAATCTTTTAAGAAAAAATTTCAGCAAGCTAAAATCAACAATCCCCAAAGATAAAAAAACTCACGTTGTGTATGAAATTCCATGCAATAACTGCCACGCCGTTTATATTGGACAGACCAGCCAACACTTAAAAAACAGAATAAATGGACACAAATTCGACAAAAAAAACAAGACTGCCTTATCACATCACAGCGACGAAAATCAACATACTTTCAACTATAAAAACACAAAAATCCTAAATACAGAAAATCATTCTAAAAAACGAGAAATACTTGAAATGATCGAAATCCAAAGAAACAAAAACGCTATAAACGCTAAATCCGACACAAAAAACCTTCACAAAATTTACCATAATATTATAAAATAAAACTCACCCTTCTCACAAGCTACATAATACTAATAACTAATTAATTAAAAAATAATAAATAAAAACACATAGACCTCAAAACAATAATTGGACCCCTTAAGCCAAATAGATACATCTGGCAAACACTCCCAAATTGTCAGACGACCCTTTCGCCAAAAGTAGATGTGCGTTTTTCAGTTACTAAATTTAATAAAGCTAGACTAAATATGTATATACCGACTTATCTGTTTAAAAACTTCAAAGTAACAGAAAGTGCAATTTTTTATAAAGTGCCTCGCAGTACAATGTGCCAATCCTTGGATTTTTAATAAAAGGTAACACCTATATACTTATATATAAACTTAGTAACTAGTTCCTAGAATATTACCTAAAAACTGTTAAAATAAAAAAATGTTTTCAGCTACTGCACTCTGATGAAGGTATATCTATTACCGAAACGTTAGTAATATAAAATGTAACCAAAAACACCACATTTTATTTTCCTCACAACGGACTAAATCCCCAAGAAAACAAAATTAAAAACAATATATATATCAACAGTCCAAGAACCTGCCAAAAATACATATATATATATATATATATATATATATATATATATATATATATATATATATATATATATATATATATATATATATAGTTATTGAAACGTTCACTCACTATCCAATACTAAGACTAAGGTGGTTTGGTCTGTGTGCGTAATTAGCTGATAAACGATGATTTATGTTCTATGGAAATGAAACCTACCTCTATCTGGCTCTGGTTCCTGATTACGACTAACCAGATTAGTCGACTGCGCACCTCCGCTGTCTCTCTCGTCGCGGTAATAGTGGCTACTTCTTTCCTCATAATACCTGTCTTGTCTCTCGCTGGGATAGTGATCCTCTTTAGGGCTCATTATCTCAATATATCTTTCTTCCTGAAATAGATTAATAATTTTGAACATTTCACTATTAAAATAGGAGAAAAATACTCGCCACCGGTAACACTACAGGCTGAACCATAGACTTTAAAAAAACTACAAAGTTATTTACTATTCAAAGCAATCAGTCATTGAATTTGCACTAAAAACTGGTGGATTGTATTGACTGGTCAACTGCAGACGGTTGGCAAAGTGTAGGTACAAAATGTCCTGATTGATGCCATCCAAGCAATACAGTATTACAAGACATTTATTTGACTATATTTTCATCTAATAAAATTAGCATAAATAAGTATTAAGTAATAAAAAACCAATAATACCAACATTTTGTTCTATTTTAGGCATCACAGCCAAATAAACTTTTATTCCCTTCTCACCGTGATAAATTATTAAGTTATTAAGTAAAAGTGACAACGCTATTTGACGGTTTACTATCAGTTTTACTATGAATTGAAAAGTCACACAAGCGACCATTCATAAAATTCGTTGACGTTTGCTACATTGCTCGAAAGTGGAATTGTGTTATTTTGTGTTTGCGAAAAGCGTTTAAGTGATTTTCTTTAAAGGACCTGACATTATTTTGCGAAAAAACATTTAAATATGGTGCGGCAATGTCAAGTTTGCAAAAAAATTGGACTATTTAAACCGATAAGTTCCTTTTCACAAGTGAGGTACAGTGAGATACACTTGTATCGAATCCATTGGTGTAGTTTTACATATATCTACACATTAGTAATATTAGCGAATTAACCTAGCGAAAAAAATATATCCTATAACCTGGCCAGACAATGTACCTATAAATATATTTAAAAAAAAACATTGGATCCGTAGTTCTCGAGTTATAAGCGTACAAACGGACCGACAGACGTTGAATTTTATATATTTATACAGATAAATAAAATTCTTACTCTGTATTCTTGTGGTCTATCACGGCGCTCGTCTTTGGTAATAATAATTTTGTCCTCTTTTCTTTCGCGCCTCTTTTCCCGTTCACTGTCCCTCTCAAATTCGTCTGTCGTGCGTTTTTCATCTTTTCTACTATATTTCTCCTTGGGTTCTTCTTTTATTTGTTTCTCTTCCCGTCTTTCTTTAGACGTAACCCTGAAAAATTCAATAAAATTTAATAAAAATAACGTGTGTGTGAATAGTACACAAATTTTACGCTTTCCGAAAACGGTTCACTAAGGTTCATTTCTAACAAGAGCAGTAAAATAGCAACAGCACCCGCACTATTATATAAATCTTCACGACTAAATAAAACTTGCAACTCTGATTTAAGCTTGGAAACGTTTATCATCTCATAATTATTTTTAACATATTTTAAAATGTCTTCAGGAAAGTCTTTCTTGTAATCAGCAAAATTATTTGTATTAAACAAACGTGTGACAATTAAATGTTCTGTAAAATTAAAACGACAGCGGATTTCTGACAAAATTATATCCTTTTCCTTTAATTTCTAAACGTTTTTTAAATGTTAATGAACTACTTATTTTACACTGCAGTATTTCTTGCACTGTTTAAAGCCATCGTCGATATAAGTATTCAAGTACTAGTATTACACAAAGGACACAACACAAATATCAAATAATATCCAAACAAAACACACAGTAAAATTAGGTCGAACCGAAACACTTCTGTTGAACGATAAACAAGAGCTTGACGGTGGCGGCATTACAAATGCAATTCTGATATTAAAGGGTCGAATGCTGTGTTGCCAAATTACTGTCAAAGTCACAGTCAAAGTCGTAATTACTGTAAGTTTTAATGTTTTATAGGCACAGTTACAATTATTATTATTATTAGTAATTACCTGAATATCTTAAAATAAAATTAGGTAGGCTTATATTAAATGTATAAATGTATCGCAAATAGCGAATATTGTTCTAATAATAAATTGGTCAGATCGCTGCGGCATTGACGGCCATATATTAAGTTTTAACTTTGTAGCTGTAATATAAATGGGGGTTAAAATGGGGTCGAAGTTTTACCATGTAAAATCCTATGGCCCGCGTTAAAAAAAATACTGTATTAGATAAAATCCAGCTATACTTACGTATATTCACGGCTGCTAGGCTGATTCCTTGTAGTAGTTTTGACTTCCTTGATATCTTCTGACGACTGACGATTGGATTTTTTCTCTGTTTTATCCTTATTTATACCCTCTAAAGATAAAAACAAAATCAATATTTTTCTGTTTAAAAAATAGGAGTTGACAAAACTATGGAATCCGTCTTCTTACCTTTTGAGTCTCCGTTATACTTGTTGCTTTCTTTGTTATTACTAGTTGCAGGTTCTAGGTGATTTTTTGCAAGCTAAAATATAAATAATTTTTTGTAAGTGAGAGTGGGTTTAAATGACCCTCCTATTCCTAACGTATGGAAAAATATAGGGTTTTCCTAAACCCCTAGTACATATTTTAGGGGGTGGTTTTAAGTAAAAAAGTTTATACCAACATGTGTATGTACTGCAATGCTTCATTTGCAAGATATAAAGTTGTCAAAGTTTAAATTTTTTTTTAGTTTTATCTTAAACGCTTCTTGAAATAATGTCTCAAAAAGTGCGTACACTGCTAAATTTGAACACATTTTGTAATACTATATTACGATACATAGACAGTAAGTGTCTTTTACCGAGCGAGAAAATTTGTAGCGAAACGAGGTCCGCAGGGCCGTGTTTTGTAACTTTTCGAGATCGGTGAGCACTTACACACATCAAAATAATCTAGGGAACAAGATAATAAATTAGCTTTCTCTTTTTGTCTTTTACAGGAACTAATTTAAACCTATTTTCTAAAAAGTTGTATTTAATCAAAATGTAAAAAAAGTTTTTTCCCATATAAACATTAACAAAAAAAATAATGTCTGTATGATTGTGGCGGATTCATATTTAAAAAAATTTATTGTTTGGGTGTTACGCCACTCTAACAATAAATTTTTTTAAACATTAACAAAATAAAAAAATTGTGATTTTGGGATCTTTTTCACTTCCCATAAAAAAATAAATGTCAATTCTTAGCCACAGTTGCTGCCTTATTTGCAGTAACCTGTGTTGGTTTAAAAACCTCACTGAATTCCAGATGTTCAATGGGATTAAGGTCTGGATACTGCGCAGGCCACGGCAAAACGGTAATGTTTTGATCTTGCAAAAATTCACTACCCTGGCTGTGTGTGGTCGGGCATTATTGTGCATAAGCTGGAAATTCAGCCCGAATCGTGCATCACAAGACGTTGCAAAATGTTGTCACGGTAAGCGACAGCATTCAAAAACGAGATCAGTTCTTTCTTCCATGATTATACCTCCACAGACCATAACTGTGCCGCCTTGATAACTAACTGAGCTGTTCCAAGACGTTCTTGATTTTCAGGTCATCTCAACACTCGAATTCGTCTTGAATCTGGATAAAATTCAAATACGGATTCGTCTGTGAATAGCACAGGACTCCGTTCTTGCTACCACTATTCGAGTCTTCGAGCGCGATTTCTCTTCTTAATGGAGGGACACGGAGGGGCCTAAGACCATTGAGATCATACTCATGTACAATGATGCCAAATAACACGTTCGCCAATAATGCGCAGTCATTATGTCTGTTGCTATGCAACGGTTCTTGGTTATTGCAGGCGCGGCCCGTGAGTTTTGGGGCAAATTTTGAGGGTAACTAGTGATATCAAAGTAACAAGCAAAATAACTTTTTTAATTAAGGAAGGTTTCTAATGATGTGCCTAGTTCTGCCAATTAATTATTTATCTACAAATAAACACCGCGAAAAACATTTAATACTAAAATTGCACTTTTGCTGACTTTTTTTAAATTACATGCAAACAGTCTCTTGCACTGTTCAAGTCATTGTTAATAAAAGTACGCAAGTACTAGTACTACACTACTACACAAAGGACACAACAAAAATATCAAATAATATCCAAAAACATATTACACAACAAAATTAGGAGCCGAAACACCTCTTAAACTAATAATAAATGCCGGCGCGATGTAATGAAATGTAAACAAAAGTTTATGCAAATATAATGCGCACCTTAGGTAATTAGTAAACTTTGTCTAACCCAAATGTTTTGCAATAGAATATGTCACGGAGCGGTTCGAGTGTATTTCCTTAGTAGTCCGGGACAACCAGAGAACCGGCGGCGGTGCCGACGGCCACGCGCGCGTCAAAGCGATATTATTGGTGGGCCGTCGACAATTTAGTTATATAGTTTATCGTTTTAACTTCCTAAAGCGCGTATGTTTGTTTCTCTCTTGGTGTCAATGCATTTATATAGTTTTCTACTTCCACATAAACCTATGAGGTCGATTTAAAATACGGCCGAGGCCGGAGCAAGCTTGGCTCGATTCATTCTTGGGGAGTTTTCGCATGGAACTTGCACTTTTTTGAAAGAAAAGATTATTATTTATTGAATTTAAAAAATAAATTATTAGGTGGATCATTGAAAATAAATTTATGTGGATCATTGACCAAATGACCTTATGAACAAGCCGCGCCTCTCATTATATGCAAACCTTTTACGTAAAATTGGGACAGGAATCACGCCATAAAATATTTATTTCAGCTTTAGGAAAGGCTAAAAAAATGTTACCTTGTCCTTTTCCACCGGTATATGAAAATCTCCCTCTTTCATCATGTGACCTCCATTTAATCTCTGTTTTAATTGACCTAAGTAACTGCTGGAGAGAGTGAACAAGTCCTGTCTGTTGTTTTTTTCCTCGTCTCTCACTTTCTCTATTCTCTTTTCAAGAAATTGTGCTGAAAATATGAAGTGTGATTTTTTTCAAGAAAATACTTATTTAGCTTTTTTTCCGAGTATATTTTATACACTTAAATAGATAAAATCAATTTAATTGAAAAAAATTATTATCAAGAAAAAACCTTACCCAATTTAGTTAACACCGGGAAAAACGGAATTATTTTGATCAAAATGATAAGCGAATTCCGAATTTGGACGTAGTCTTTGGATTCCAAACACGTCACCACAGCTTTGGCTAGCTTGTAGTGCCATTTATGGCATACGTGCCTGTAGTTTTCGTAGCCCACGTTGTCTAAACTGTCAGCTGTGTGATTGCTCACCCTGTATAAAAAAAGTATAATGTCTTAACATTTTTTAAGAGGTACAACGTCGAAAAAAAAACAGGGTACTTGCACGAAATTTAGATATTCATAATTCCATTATGCTTTAGTAGTAGATGAAATTTAACGTCTATGTAAAACAAAGTAATTTGTGAAATATTTAAGGAAGGAAGAAAATTGTCGGATTTTCTAATTTTCAAAAACGATTTTAATTATTGATTTATGCCTTTCAACAATAAAACATTCATGGACATGTACTGATGTACTATAATGTATTTTACCAAAAATACTAACCTGTATTTAGTCATGAAACCGGGATAGTTAGAGCATTCTTTCTCAAAAATCTCCTTCGACTTATGCCATTTCATAACAGTTTCTAACATAGCATATAGGAATCTTCCATAGCGCAATGCCTCGTTCTCAGTGCATGATATTATCGAATAGGTAACATCACAAAACAGCTAAAAGTATGCAAACAAATAATGCAAGAAAATCAAAAATATTTTTTTCGAAAAACGCTTTCTTCAATACATTAATTTTTGAAAACGCATTCATAGATTCGTGAACAATATTTTTTTTTGTTATACAGTGTCCGCCAAAAAGTCTGCACCATATGGGAAACTTTTTTTAAATTTGATTTATGACGGCCTCCATCCGAGTGGTCTGCTGAACACGTGCTGTCAGCTGTTCAGGTGACAGAAGTGAACTTAGTATCATGGATGAGTATTAATGAGATAAATAATGCCGTGTAAATTTTTGCATTCTGTTTATTAATTAGTTTCAGCCCTTTAATAGTGCTATTAGTATTAACAAAATATCGTACGCGCTTAGTGGTGTGCTTTATAAGATTTATAAGTTAGTAAAACAACATTTCTAGTTATTTGGTTAAGCTTTATTATTTTACTCTTGGTCTGAAGTTGTTCTCTGGATTGTTTTACTTGTGTTATAGTATTTTAACTTTTTGGAAGCGTTACTAGGATTTCTTTCTTTAAAGGCAACAAAAATATTATTTCTTCAAACTTGTTACATAGAATTACTGTTGAGACTTGGTAACACAACCACCTAGCTCTGTTTTTATATGACCATGTGTTTATTACCAGTGATGCGCAGTAGTTAATTTTTTTTTGTGGGCGATATCTAGCTTATTGTCGCGAAGCGCCATTTATGACATTATTATTTTTTCCCATCTGAATTCATATCAGGATTTACCGGTTTCAATATATGCAGTGAATTTCATAACACCCTATATATATATATATATATATATATATATATATATATATATATATATATATATATATATATATATATATAGTGACCGGCAAAAAGTTGGCAACATATGGAAAACTTTTTTATTATTGATTTCTCAGAAAATTTTAATCATGATGAAAGTTGGTGCATTAAGAAATATTGATTATAACAACTTCAAGTTTTAGGTGGAGTATACAGGGTGCTCAAAAAATACAAAAATCGTAGTTTAGAAAAAGAAAAATATGGGAATTTCAAAAAAATTTCTACACAGAAAGTAAAGCTCCTGTCAAGAGAAGGATAAAAGTCAAATAACACTTTCACCACAAATGTGTCGTTGCAGGGGAATTTCAGGTTAAATTATGTAAAAAAGGGGATTTTTGTAAGTTTCGTCCTCAATTTTCTCCACAGCGGTTCTCTTTTGGAAAAAATGTTATTTGACTTTTGTTCTTCCCTTGATAGGAGCTTTACTTTCTGTGTAGAAATTGTTTTGAAATTCCCAGATTTTTCTTTTTCTAAACTAAGATTTTTGTATTTTTTGAGCACCCTGTATTATACTCCACCTAAAATTTGATGTTGTTAAAATTAATTTTTCTTAATGCACCAACTTTCATCATGAATAAAATTTTCTGAGAAATCAATAATAAAAAAGTTTTCCTAATGTTGCCAACTTTTTGCCGGTATATATATATATATATATATATATATATATATATATATATATATATATATATATATATATATATATATATATATATATATACATCTTTCATCATTTCTGCGTCCTTTCATAATCCATCATTTTTGCGTCCCCTAGAAATAGAGGCTTTAGGCTTTGTATTTCAAGTGTATATCGATTTTTTTCCTTTTTTTGTATTGCTCCTAATTTTTCTTTTAAATATCTCTTAAAACTAAAATATACCTTTTATTTTATAATGCAGCATTTTCAACTCCTTTCATATTATAATCAAATTTGCGTCCGGCGTATAATTTTGTACATTTGTCGACGCATTTTGCTTCCGAGCCGTATAATATTTGGACACTTCTCTATCATTTTTACTACTGCCCTGTTGCCAGAATTTTGAAAAGTCCGAAAGGTGGGAAAGATTACACAGCGCTTTTGAACCAATGATAGGTATGACTAATCTGTCACCAGAAACAGCTTGAGGGACTGGGCTGTTTATAACTTAAAGGTATAATTAATTGTTTCCTCATAATATGATGAAGACATGTAAATCTTTACGCCAAGAGCAGGATGAGATAACCAAGGTGCTATGAGTCTATTACAAAACCATCGATCTTTTATTAACATGCTTTTATTAGCTTGACTTATAACATTGTAATAGGACATTTCATTAAAAGATATATACAGTATGTATTCGAAATGGAAAAATTTTTGTTATTGATTTTACGAAAAAAGTGTATTTTTATAAAAAGTTCTGCATCGTGAAAAAATAGCATTGCCATTCAGAAATTTGATCCAGTAGGTACGTACAGAGTGGCTCAAAAATGAAAAAGTCATAATCCACGTGAAGCTAAAAAGACAAAATCTTTATTTGAAATTACACTGCCACTGCAAATGTACAATTTAATAATATTATGTTTTTTTCATTAAAAAATATACAGCATGTCTTCGAAATGGAAAAAATGTATTATTGATTTTACGAAATTGTGTATTTTTATAAAAAGTTCTGCATCGTGAAAAAATAGCATTGCCATTCAGAAATTTGATCCAGTACGTACAGGGTGGCTCAAAAATGAAAAAGTCATAATCCACGTGAAGCAAAAAAGACAAAATCTTTATTTAAAGATACACTGCCACTGCAAATGTACAATTTAATAATATGTTTTTTCATTAAAAAAATATACAGCATGTCTTCGAAATGGAAAAAAATGTATTATTGATTTTACGACAAAAGTGTATTTTCATAAAAAGTTCTGCATCGTGAAAAAATAGCATTGCCATTCAGAAATTTGATCCAGTACGTACAGGGTGGTTCAAAAATGAAAAAGTCATAATCCACGTGAAGCTAAAAAGGCAAAATCGTTATTTAAAGGTAAACTGCCACTGCAAATGTACATACAAGAGTTATTTTTATGATATGTTTGGAACACACAGGAGGTCCCAAAAGTAAAATTAATTTTTTAAAATCGCCGTTACAAAAAAAGTATATCTTCATAAAAAATTCTACATTGTGAAAAAAGAGCATGGTTTAAATATTTTTATAGGGCATAGAGGGTGGCTAAAAATTTAAATTAAAATTGGTACTTTCAGCTTTATGAGCCACCCTGTATTGTCCTTCATCAAGTTTTTGAATAACCATGCTTCTTTTACAATGTAGAACTTTTTATAAAGATATAGGTACTTTTTTGTAAAATCGGTAATAAAAAAATTAATTTTATTTTTGAGACCTCGTGTATGTTCCAAAACTAATTCACTAAAAAACTAAAAGAACACGCTTTTATGAGTAGCGCACTAAAAAGTTAAAGATAAATTATAGTTTAAAATACTAAAAACACGTTTTTATGAGTAGCGCACTAAAAAGTTAAAGATAAATTAGGTATAGTTTAAAAAACTAAAAACACTTTACGGTTTTTTTAGATTTTTAAATTATAATTTATTTTTTTAACCTAAAATGCAAGTTGAAAATATAAGTTTAAATAATATTAATATTATAAACATTTTTACTGCTTATTTCTTAATTTGTAAAATTTATTGAAGAATAAAAAGATTGATAACAATAGTAATATGAATAACAATATTGTAAGTATTTTCCATGCTTATATAATATAATATTATTTTTAGTTTATTTTTATGTGAAATTAGGAATGCTTAGCCGTCGACAAATTTCAATTATTCATAACAGTAACGGTGTCAGACATTTGCCCTCCTTTTGGTAAAAGTGATAATTAATATATAGGTGATAGATCAAGGCTGACAATTTTTATTTTAATTTACTGACATGGCACTGACATGTACACATTGCTATCACAGAATGGCGCTTTTTTACCAAGAGTTCTCCGCATTCTTTACATATGAGATCGCTATAAAAAGGAGTTTTGAGCCATGGACTCTCCTTACCTCATTCCATGATTTAAGTTTATTTTGAGTTGTTTTGCTGGAACCTGGAAATAAGATTGCGAATTATAATAAAAACCTATTTTTATTATAACTTTCGTTTATTTTATTTGGGTTAAGTCACCAGATTAGCTCAAAATATGACAAGGCGTCCAACAAAAATTATCCACCTAATAAAACTAAAACAGATATATTTAATGTCGACAGACACAAGCAAGTTTCTTCTTAATGCTTTTTGGCTGGAATCACTATTGATAAGACAAGTGTAATTTGGCAATTAAGGTCTTGCTCATTGCTCAGTGCTCAGGTTTATATAATTAAGGGTTTAAATTGGCAAGTGTTAAGATAAGACAACCAAATTTTATACTGTTAGTTTCTTTTTAATTTTTCTCGCCAACTTATAAAGAAAAGAGCGATTTAAATAACAGTTAAGTACAGTTAAATTTACCAACCGAAATAAACCTTTTTAATACACTACAAAGATAATGTAAAATGTCGACCACAGTAACTGGCGAGCTAGTTTTTTTATTTAACAAATAAATTCCAAAATGTAGTTTTTGTTAAATAACTTTTTAAGATTTATTTTTTCGAAAAACCGCATCAATCGAAATAGGTGAAAATGTTACACAGGAAACGTATCTAAAACGTCTATAAAACTTAATCATTTTGTTAAACTTAAGCTTCAAAAAGTTTTGCAATTTATATGTCAACTATATGTACAAAATACAGTTTCTGTAACATAAATCGTTTTCGAGTTTGAGCAACAAAAAATAGAAACTAATTTTGAAGGTGCTCTGTATATATTTCACCGGAAATACAGCCTGTTCCAAGCCAGGTTGAAAAGTAGTCCATATGCAAAATTTTTCCTTTTCTTTTTGGTCAAGCAGTTTTAAGCGTTCGCTCCAACAGACAATCCGACAGACAGACGGACAGACAAACCGACGGAAATGGGAGACCATCTGATATAGGGACCTCAACACGTAAAGATCTGAAAAAATCCCGGGAAGTGATTTTTTTCTAGCGAGAGAAGTAAAAAGTTGAAATTACTAAAATTAGAAATGATTTTTAAAAATGCAAAAATATTCCGTGAAAAGATAAATTTAGGATGTGTAGAAATGTCAAATTAAAATTAATAACCTCCAGTTATAATGAAGTGGTAATTTCCATAAGAAAGTGCGATTATTTCTTGATATTATTCCTTTAAAATGGGCTAGTACAAACTATATCCCAAATCGATTACTTGTTATATTTTAGAAACAAATATAAAATGGTATAGTTTTTTTTTGTAATAAAAAAGCCTTAAAATTAAAAGTACTAAAACTTTTAAAGCTCCAACAAGAAAAGAAAATTTTACGCGGCTGTTGTATCTAATAGAAAATAAAATTTCATTGTTCCTAACTTACACCCTGTACAGTACAACTGTTCTATTTCTACTTTACACTCCACTTACAACACCATTGATTTTTGACACTTTAACGGTAATTTTGTATTGCAGCAATTGCAGTATACCTATTCAAATAAGATATGCAGGCATGCATCGGTGTTTTATTTAATAACTAGCTTTCGCCCGCAACTTCTTCCACGGTATAACAATTTTACTCCATTACAAACTTTAAATACCATTGTAATACCCCCTTAGGGGTTGATTTATTAAAAACTGAAAAAAAATCAGGTGTTTAAACATTAACGCTCAGATACACTAAGAAGGTTTAAGATGTAGTACTGCATGGTTTAAATTAGGATCTTCTAGTTAATCAGGTATGTTTTGACAGGTTTTTTCCTGTCATAGTTAATAAGTCTTCGTTAAAAACTTATGAAATATTCGGTTCCGTGCCGTTCATTTTCTTCACATTCGTTAGACAAAATTAGATTTTCTGACCTCAATTGACATACTTATTAGTTAACATTTTTGGGGAAATTGCCATTCGCTCGTTTTTATCCCCCCCCCCCCCCCGTTAGTTTTTTTAAATGTTAGACAAAATTAAATATCTTGACCCCAATAACCCCGAAAACAACATTAACATTTTTAGATAATTTCCCAGTTGCTCCTTTTTACCCCCCCGCGTTAATTTTTTAAAAATGAGTTTCAACAAAATTAGATTTTCTGTTCTCAGTAACCCCCAAAATTAGTTAACATTTTTGGAGAAATTCCAAACCCCGCGCCTTTTTATTCCCTCTGCCCCACCGTTAATTTTGATTACATTCGTTAAACAAAATTAGATTTGCTGACCTCAATAACCTTGAAAATGATATATCAGATAACTTTTTTTGAAAAATGATCAGTTGCCTGTTTTTATTCTCCCTCGTTATATATTTTTAAATATGTTAGACCAAAGTACATTTTTTGACCGTAATAACCCCGAAAATGACAAATTAGTTAACATTTTTTTCAGTCGCTCCTTTTTATCTCCCCGCCGTTAATTTTTTAAATATAGGTTTCAACAAAATTAGATTTCTGACCTAAATATCTCCGTAAATGACAGATTAGTTAACATTTTTGGAGAAGTTCCCAGTTGCGCCCTAATATCACCCCACCCCCCACGTTATTCTTAACATTCATTACACAAAATTAGATTTTCTTACCTCAATAACCTCGAAAATAACATATTAGTTAACATTTTTGAAGAAATTCCCACCAGCTCCTTTTTCCCAAAGTCGTCCGTTCCCCAGACGCGTACTTTTTCCAAGGTCGTCCGGAACCTAGATGCGTATTTTCTTAAAGGGCGTCCGCTCCCCAGACGCGTATTTTCCCAAGGTCGTCAGTTTCCCAGGCGCGCATTTCTCTAAGGTCCTCCGGTAACCAAACGCGTAATTCTTTCCATGGCCATCCGCTCCCTAGATGCGTATTTTCCTTTCTAAGGTCGTCCGTTTTAAAGAAGCTTATTTCCCTCAAGGTCGTTCCCTCCCCCGACGCGTGTTATTCCTTAGGTCTTCCGCTCCCTAGACGCACCGGACGCATATTTTTTCCAAGGGCGCCCCTGGTGTGGCATTCAAGTGGGCAGCCTTACATATTACTTAACATTTTTAGGTAAATTCCCATTCGCTCCTTTATATCTCCCCCTCCCGTGAATTTTTTTAAAAATCAGTTCCAACAAAATTAGATTTTCTGACCTCAATAACTCTGAAAATACTAAGCTAACATTTTTGGAGAAATTCTCAGCCGCCCTTCTATCCCCTCTCCCCTCCCTTCTCCGTAAATTTTATTTAGCATCTGTTACACAAAGTCAGATTTTCTGACCTCAGTAATCCCGAAAATGGCCCATTAGTTAACATTTTTGGACAAATTCCCAGCCGCCCCTTTTTATTCGCCCCCCCCCCCCTCCCTACGGTAATTTTTAACACCTGCTAGAAAAAAAAATTCTGACCTCAATAACCCCGAAAATGACATATTAGTCAACATTTTTAAAAAATTCTCAGTCGCTCCGGTTTTATCCCCTCTCACATCCTCCCCTTTATTATTTTTTAAAGCTAAATCGTTTCACGTGGATTATGACATTTTCATTTTTGAGCCACCCGGTGAGTATAAGATCAAATTTTTGAATAGCAATACTATTTTCTCACGATGCAGAACTTTTTATAAAGATACACTTTTTTCGTTAAATCAATAATAAAATATTTTCCATTTCGAAGATATGTTGTATATTTTTTAATGAAGAAAACATATTATTGAATTGTACATTTACAGTGGCAGTTTCCCTTTAAATAACGATTTTGTCTTCTTAGCTTCACGTGGATTAGGACTTTTTTTATTTTTGAGCCACCCTGTTTATACAAGATCAAATTTTTGAATAGCAATGCTATTTCCTCACGATGCAGAAGACATGCTGTATATTTTTTAATGAAAAAAAATATTATTGAATTGTAAATTTGCAGTGGCAGTTTTCCTTTAAATCACGATTTTGTCTTTTTAGCTTCACTTGGATTATGAATATTTCATTGTTGAGCCACCCTGTACGTACTAGATCAAATTTTTGAATGGCAATGCTATTTTTTTACGATGCAGAACTTTTTATAATCAGACACTTTTTTCGTAAAATCAATAATAAAAATTTGTCCTTTTCGTAGACATGCTGTATATTTTTTGAATCAAAAATACATATTATTGAATTGTACATTTGCAGTGGCAGTTTACCTTTAAATAACGATTTTGTCTTCTTAACTTCACATGGATTAGGACTTTTTATTTTTGGGTCACCCTGTTTATACGAGATCAAATTTTTGAATAGCAATGCTATTTTCTAACGATGCAGAATTTTTTATAAAGAGACACTTTTTTCGTAAAATCAATAATATTTTTTTTTCCATTTCAAAGACATGCTGTATATTTTTTTAAGGAGAAAAAAACATGTTATTGAATTGTACATATGCAGTGGCAGTTTTCCTTTAAATAATGATTTTGTCTTTTTAGCTTCACGTGGATTATGACTGTCATTTTTGAGCCACCCTGTACATACTAGATCAAATTTTTGAATCGCAATGCTGTTTTTTTACGATGCAGAACTTTTTATAAACAGACACTTCTTTCGTAAAATAGATTTTTTTTTTCCATTTTGAAGACATGCTGTACATTTTTAATGAAAAAAATATTATTGAATTGTACATTTGCAGTGGCAGTTTTCCTTTAAATCACGATTTTGTCTTTTTAGCTTCACTTGGATTATGAATATTTCATTTTTGAGCCACCCTGTACGTACCTACTAGATCAAATTTTTGAATGGCAATGCTGTTTTTTACGATGCAGAACTTTTTATAATCAGACACTTTTTTCGTAAAATCAATAATACAATTTTTTCCATTTTGAAGACGTACTGTATATTTTTTTAATGAATAAACATATTATTGAATTGTACATTTGCAGTGGCAGTTTACCTTTAAGTAACGATTTTGTCTTCTTAGCGTCATGTGGATCAGGACTTTTTTATTTTTGAGCCACCCTGTATGTACTAGATGAAATTTTTGAATGGCAATGGGTATTTTCTCACGATGCAGAACCTTTTATAAACAGACACTTTTTTCGTAAAATCAATAATAATTTTTTTCCATTTCGAAGACATGCTGTATATTTTTTTAATGAAAAAAAAAACACATTATTGAATTGTACATTTGTAGTGGCAGTTTTCCTTTAAATAACGATTTTGTCTTTTTAGCTTCACGTGAATTATGACTGTCATTTTTGAGCCACCCTGTACGTATCAAATTTTTGAATGGCAATGCTGTTTTTTTACGATGCAGAACTTTTTATAATCAGACACTTTTTTCGTAAAATCAATAACAAAATTTTTCCATTTTGAAGACATACTGTATATTTTTTTAATGAAAAAACATATTATTGAATTGTACATTTGCAGTGGCAGTTTACCTTGAAATAACGATTTTGTCTTCTTAGCTTCACGTAGATCAGGACTTTTTTATTTTTGAGCCACCCTGTATGTACTAGATCAAATTTTTGAATAGCAATGCTATTTTCTCACGATGCGGAACTTTTTATAAACAGGCACTTTTTTCGTAAAATCAATAATAAATTTTTTTCCATTTCGAAGACATGCTGTATATTTTTTTAATGAAAAAAAAACACATAACTTCAGCTAAAAAGAAACTTAAAACGAGACCATTCGGAAAAACTCATCGACAAACCAAGTTGAAGAAGTCCGTTGAAGAATTATGCGTGAACATATAAAGAATCTCACATGCGGGCCGAATAATTGATAACCTCCTCTTGAGAAGACGGTTAAAAAGCACACCACTTAGCGAAAATGCTGTTCACTGCGTCACGGACACTTCATAATTATAGAACTAATATTTAAATACAATTTTATCATACTTTAGCGTTGCCAAGTTTCTGGTAGCAAAATCCACCGACCAGTAAAACTTTTAATATACGCATGTATAATTTTGCGCCTCTATCGGAAATTTTTACAACTAAAATTTATACCTCTTCATTTATTTTTCGATCATTTTTACTTCCATTTCGTACCGCTATTATTCCCCGCCAATAGTTTATGCTTTAAACTGTCAAAGAACAATTTCTTTACCTAAGGTATGGTACTGTGGACCAGCCATTGCGACAATGTGGGACTTAAAATTTATAGCCATGTTCGAGAAAAACACCTAAGTTAATCTTGCGTCCGATATACGGCAGCAAGTTTGCAGCGGTAGCAGAAATGATAGGGATTAGACCCCTTTCGGAAGCAAACATGATAGGGTGATGTATATATATATATATATATATATATATATATATATATATATATATATATATATATATATATATATATATATATATATATAATAAACAAGACTTACCCTGTCGTAACACAGTAAAGTAGAAAAATTAGGAGTCTTCAACATATGAATGGTATGGACGAACTTCGCGCAATACACCGCATCGATCTGAGTAAAAGTACACCTGGGGAAGAGACAGAGCTGCAGAAACCTCGTTATCGACTCGGTCTTGGCCGATTTGCCCGTTCTCGAAAGGAACCAGTTATCTTTCTCCTGCTTCAGTCTGTACATCACTTTTTCTACATGCTCGGTTTGTTTTTTCTTCTCGTCTTGGAGTTTTTCTATAAGTGATTGGAACCTTTCCTGTTCTTTTTTTCCTAAAAACGAACAGAAACTAGTATTTTAAACTGCGAATTTTAAGATATATATGCTAAAATTTATTCTAGTGAGCCTGTTTCCCATTTTTTTTTTAATTGCTTATCAGAAAGTGCGATTCTGGAACTCTGTCAAGAAGTAGCACCTGCCATTGTCCAAAAGGTGAGAAATGAGTTCCAAAATCGAATTTACTACTGCCAAGAAGTTCATGGTAGCCATTTTGAACAACTTTAAACTAATAAGAGAAATAAAGGTATTTAAATTTTTTTTTCACGATTTTCAGTTTTTATAGACTTGCCATTTAAAGACGAATTAAGATACGGACATTGGGTTTGCGTTAAAATGTTTCATTTTTGAAGACCTTTAAAATCAGGTACCACACAGCATTTAAATTTTCGACCTCAACTCTAGAGTTGACTGGTCACAAACTTTTTGGTCAATTGACCGACAATCTGACCGGCCCCTTTTTCAGAATAGAATTATTTTCTTATAATCTTAAATTGTGACTTAGGCATATTTTGCATTCAATTGCTTTAATTACTCTTATACTAACGTACTTTCTAAAAACGAATTTTAACAGTATATTGTAACATTCGTTACTGGTATATTTTCGAGTAGTTCAAATGAATCGCGTGAATTTGCGAGAGCATGAACTCAACGTAGAAGTGTCTGTCATAAAGGCAAGGTCGACGTATGACTTTTGAGTTGTCCGATGTCATTCTGAAGGGCTGGGCAAAAGGCCCCTTTCTTAGAGGGAATTAAAATCTAGTTTCATCCCTCCTGTTTTTACAGATGAATCTTTGTTAGGTACTCTAAAGGGTGAGTAGAGATGATTTTCCTCATATATTTTGAATGGACATGCGTGGAACCTATAATTTGGGCCTAATTATTTATATAATTAATTATTTCAATGCATCTTTGCACGGTGTTCCTTTGAGAGCAAGTTATGGTGTTTCGTAGACTGCCCCTTTGATGTTGTTTGTCTGTGCTTGGATTTTTGACAATTTAGAGAGATCATGGACGTGTGTCCCTGTTTAAGCCTCTTGGGGTAGATTAGTGGAGTGGCTCCACAAAGAACATCATCAAAATAAGTACCTAATTTCTTTGCTTTTTATAGAGAAAACTGATTTGCTAGTTATATAACGTACCACTTTCCTTTCTAAAACACCTAATTTATATGACTTGATTAATACTCCTCTTAAATCATTTTCTCTACTTACCTTTATTTCCTGTACTCCCTTCCATTGCAGCCAACGACTGCTGCTTAGCCCTATTAATAACTTGCTGATATATTTCTTCCGGTACAAACAAATCATACATGGTCAAAGACCAAAAAGTAGCCAAAAATTGCGGAGTCACGTCCTCCCAAGTTTTTATGGGATGCAACGGTAAAAGCGAACTGTGTACCGGCTGCATAATTTCTTGCACGGCTTCGTAATATTTTTGGTTCTTGACCGAACCGGACATCTTTTTATAGTTGGGGTCGGCTTTGCGCAACTGATCATATTTTTGCTAAAACAGATAATTAACTTCAATCAAAAGATTTTTGTCTCAAATAAGAGTATATGTTTTCCCATGCAATTTGTAAAAAGGCCCATTTGGACTTGTATTTTGACACCTTTATTTATAACTGAATTATTATGTTTCTTCCTTCATGTAGAAATTTGTTTGTTTCTTGGTTTTTTGTTGATATTTATCAACTTTTTCAACCCTCTTGAGGGGTGACACTAGGGAGTGTGGTACCTCATTTTAAAGGCCTTCAAAAAATAAACTTTTTACCACAAACCCGAGGTACGTATCTTAATTCGTTTCAAATGGCAAGCCAATAAGAAATAAGGTATTTATGTATTTTACGATTTTTAATTTTATAGGCTAGTCATTAAAAAACGAATAAAGATACGGAAAAGGGGGTTTGCGTTAAACTATTTCTTTTTTAAAGACCTTTAAAATGAGGTACCTACCACACATGTCATAGGGTTGCATTTAAAATTTTTGATTTAAACTCCCTAGCGTCGCCCCTCAAGGGGGTTGAAAAAGTTCAATTACATAAAAAAGTAGATTTATTAACCAACAAGATACACCTAAAATTTGGCGTTTTTATCTTTATTAATAGCAAAGATATTTGCCCATATTGACTTTTCGGACACCTTGTATATTAAAATCCATTAACGGCGGCAAGTAGCATTAGCCACTTGAACGTGCTAGCATACGTTTCGATTGGATCGGCGCGCCATGTCAAGTCCATGTCATGTGTAATTGGTTGGCCAAGCTTGTTTAGGACTTATATACTTAGACTTGTTTTTCTGCGCCGAGGTAACTGATGTTACACTAAGGATTGATCCAATATTGATAGCGCACCTTAGACGATCAGTAATACTGACAGTAGACTCGCTGATATTGATGCCTGATATTCGGAAATTCGAATTCGCGTTGGTTCAATCAATCAAATCATCAATATATCCACCTTATCACTACGAACTTAGCAATGAGAATGCTTACAACAGAAATCGGCGTTGGCTAGTAAGAAGCCGGTGTGACGTCACAGCCTAGGCGTTCGCAACTTAAAATTGCCGTATTTCACACCCCCTGGAAGTGTCTTAAACCAAACTATCAAAATTTAAGTTTATACAAAGGGAGAAACTTGTCAAAATTGGACCTAAAACGCTAAAACGGGCGAAAATATTATAATTCTTCATTTCGTGTTATAAAAATCATCTAGAGATGTTCACCGACGAATAGCTGATTTTTTGTAAAATATCGCAATACAAATTGAAGCAGAAAAACGACTAAGGTATATATATGTTATATTACAAAAGTAATTTAATTTTAAGAACATTCTTTTAAAATGTCCTGGAAAAAATTACCTCTGTATCTGTGATCAATAAATGTTAGTTTCCTAAAATCTTCTGGATCATTAAGGTAAAAATTTCGTATAATAAATAAAAATACCACTGCTTTTCCGTTCTATACTCACATTTATTGAATGATTGAACATTGGCCTGGCCAAAAAGAACGCCACCTCAGGAGGAATATGATAATCTAGCAGCATACTCTGGATCGTAGGCAATTTCTGGATATATTCTTCCACAGTGAGCGTGGAACCGAGAAATGTTCCGAACTGTACCAAAGTGTCCTGGCACTGATCGGATAATTTTCCAACCAACTTCAAGTGGCTTTTCTGCGTTTCTTTATAAACAACGCAGTAATTCTGCTGAGCCATCAAGAGACAGAGAGCCACGGCTAAATCGTTCTCGCTCATTGAATCTTTTAAGCGCAACGATGACTTTTTGGTGTTGCGTATTTGGCTGAAGTACCCGGCCTAAAACGTTAAAACATTAAGTAATACTTGTAATCAGAATCTGTTTTAAAAAACTCTGTTTTGAAAAAACTTTTATCTTCTTAAATTATAGTTAAACAAGAAATCAATCGACTGGAATCCCGATTTAAGGTTTAAATTCGTTTTTAATTCAAACAGGTTCTTAATTTTTTTTCTCAATGTATTGACCGTATTCAATGTGGTCCAAGAAATTTGTTGTAACAAATGGAAAAAATTAGTTCATCCAAATGCAATCATTACAAAACGCACGGTATGTTTAACCCAAAGGTCTGCCCACTTCCATTTTTTTTTTCAAATTGTGTTAAAGTCCTAAGTAATTTAAGCGCAAAATAAAAATCCTAGATCAGTAGTTTGAGAAGAAAACTTGATTTTACGATTTTTTTTAGGTTAGGCTGCTTCATTTTATGAAAAATAGTATCAAATTTTTTGAGGCGTATAATCTTCTTTCAAGTCCTGGAAACAATATATTTTTAGTGAAAATATTTAATATCTTTAAATAGCGTTGATAATCCTGAAAAAAGATGAAACGGAAGCCGGTTCTTAAAATATTGCTAGTCTGAAATCTATTAACTTGAGGGCTTCTGCTGGCACCACCGCCAGCCGGGCAGCGCTCGTCGGTGCTCAACCGGCTCGCGGTGACACACCGTTATCCACTTCGTGCCCACTCGGTAGTCCTCGGTGGCTCTCGGCCCAACCTTCGGTTAGTTCGAAGATTGCCCACCAAGCGTTAGTGAGGGGGCGCTGCGAGCGTGCTGGCAGAACTGGCAGTGCTGGCAGCTATTTTACACTCTCACCAAAGTCGAGGCGAAAAAAACTTTTTTGCGTTTTTTTTCCGCGTCCCCAGCGAGAGTATAACTGATGATGTCAGTGACAATGCGAATAAATTAATCTTTTCCCTCAGTAATTTAAAAACTCGCCCAATATTTAAGTTAATATTGTATGAACAATGCTTACCTCCCCCTTTAACAATTCACCTCCTGACATTGCATTTAACTGATCCATCGTAGAATCTTCATTAGGTTCGACGCCGGCCATTTTTTGGACGATTTCTTTTAAAATTAACAAGTCCAAACTAAAACGAATTATAATTTATAATTTATTAATTAGAATAATGCTTCGAAAAGGCATTAAACCTACCTTTTTTGAGCCTTCAGTTGATTACCGACATATTGCAACAGCCCAGTTAGTTCTATTGAATACTTTTTATACACTGCGCCGCAAAAACTCGATAAACTTTGTAACCATGTTGATATTGAAGTGCTGTCATGCTTAACCCTAGAAAAACAGGAAAAAAAATGAGAAATGGTTTGTTCAGGTTTCTTGCGTTTATAAATACTCGGCCAAATCATTGATTAGGAACAAAAGGGAGATCAATGAATATCTTATATGATCCAATACCCAGCGTGGCATATGTTGGCCAAAAGTTGTTATTTTAGATATTCATTAGTTTTGTCTTCCTAAATAATGAAAATGTTGTTTCAACTTACAACATAATTTTTAAATATTTTCGGATTATAGGGTAACATATTACTTTTTTTAAATAAAGTTTTAGAAAATATGTTTTAAAAGAGATTTAAGAAAAAATTTTGGAACAATTAATTTCCGAGACTACAGTTTTCTGAAAATACAATTTTTCAGCATATATATATATATATATATATATATATATATATATATATATATATATATATATATATATATATATATATATATATATATATATATATATATATGTATATATATATATATATATATATATATATATATATATATATATATATATATATATATATATATATATATATATATATATATATATATATATATATATATATATATATATATGTATATATATATATATATATATATATATATATATATATATATATATATATATATATACAGTGACCGGCAAAAAGTTCGCAACATATGGGAAAAATTTTTATTAGGAGAGTATCGGAAAAACTTTCCCAGGGGATCGGTTCTGCATGTCCGATAACCTAAAAATCGATTTTGACATACGTCACGTGACCACTGGTATAGCGTCAAATTAAAAAAAAATTGTTAATTTACAAAAAGTGAGGTTAGTTGACGAGATATCAAAAAAAGTTATTTGAAAAAATTGCTTAGAATTAAATTCTAGGTCCTTGTGCAAAATTTTAAGATTTTATTTAAAAAAATTGGAAAACTCAATTTTTTTTAAATATTTTTTTATCGATTTACAAATTTCCGGTTTTTTTCGTTTAGATAGCTTGGCTAATGTAAAGCCCATGTATCTGGATGAAAATAAACGAATGTAGTAGTTTTTTCTACAATTGACAGGACAAAATTAAAAAAAACAGGGTTTCGCCGGACGCTAGCTGTTGCAATGATTTGTATCTAGCAGCAGTGTCAAAATTTTAGAGACATTTCAATGAGATTACCTTAATCGTCTTAAATATATCTGAAGTTCGACTTTTTGTAAAGTTAAGGGGATTAAAATAGATAATAAACAAAAAATTACCTGTTTATTTAATCGAAATTTTATAAACGAAAACCAATGTAAGAAAAACTTAAAAGTAGTCAAATTCTGTACTAACAACACAAAAAATCATTGTTTTTCCTTGGGTGCACAAAATTTAAAACTCAGTATGACCACCATTTCTCTCCATACATACTGTTGTTCTCGAGCGCAACTCTCGATTAACATTTCGGAGCATTTTACGATTTATTTGCAATACACAATTTATAATGACATTCTCTAAATTTTGTATATTCCTAAAGGGTCGATGTTTGTACACAGGGTTCTTTAGGTATCCCCACATAAAAAAATCTAACGGAGTCAGATCTACAATTCTACAATTGACAGGACAAAATCGAAAAAATAGGTGTTCGCCGGACGCTCGCTGTTGCAATGGTTTGAATCTAATGAAATGACTGTATCAAGATTTTATTAAGATTTTTCGCACATAAATTTAACAACCAGGTCTATTTAGTTGTACTTAAAACTACCAAAGCAGGCTCTGAAATTAAAACAACCAAATAATCTAGTAGGTTAAAAACAACAGAAAAATGTCAAACAAATTATAATTTGTTTGATTTCAACCTATGTCATTGGTTTATGTCTCGCATCTTACTAAGTTTGATATTTTACATGTTTATTAATATTTTATTCCTTAAAATGGCACCCACACTACTTCTTCAGGAAAAGATAGAAATTATTTTAATTTCTGGAGATAATTACAAAAGCCATAGAGAAACAGCAGCAATTTTTAATGAGAGGCACCCCGATAAATCCCTCCATTATTCCACAGTATCTCGTCTAGTCAATAAATTTAAAGAAACGGGATCGGTAGAAAATCAGTATAAAGTTTCCCATGAAAAACCGGTAACAGATGACGAAGGTTCTCTGGATGTGTGTTTGTCGATCACAGAAACACCCCAATTAGCAGTTAGTCAAATATCGGAGATCACTAACATTCACGAAAGATCTGTGCGGAGGATATTAAAAAGAAACAAATTTCATCCGTACAAACCTAAATTTGTACAAGTATTAAAAGATAGGGATTATGACGCCCGCTTCGATTTTTGTGCCTGGTTCCAGGGTATGATTGAGGAAGATTTTAATTTCCCAAAGAACGTTCTTTTCTCGGATGAAGCTACATTTACCTCTAACGGAACCGTCAGTTCACAAAACTGTAGATGGTGGGCCACCGAAAACCCAGACTTTGTAATTCAGAGTAAAGACCAATATAGTTTTAAGGTTAATGTGTGGTGCGGAATTTTCAACCTCAGAATAGTGGGACCTTTTTTCTTTAGAGACAATTTAAATTCAGAACGATATTTAGAATTTCTACAAACTGAGATATCTGACTTTTTAGACAATTTGTCATTAGCCGAAAGAAGAAATTTATACTTTCAACAAGACGGAGCTAGCATTCATTCCACAAATGAGGTGAAGAGATGGCTGGATCAAGAATTTGGAAACCAGTGGATAGGACGGTTTTCTGAAAATCCGTGGCCTGCGAGATCACCAGATCTGACTCCGTTAGATTTCTTTATGTGGGGATACCTAAAGAACTCTGTGTACAAACATCGACCCTTTAGGAATATACAAAATTTAGAGAATGTCATTAGAAATTGTGTATTGCAAATAAATCGTAAAATGCTCCGAAATGTTAATCGAGAGTTGCGCTCGAGAACAATAGTATGTATGGAGAGAAATGGTGGTCATACTGAGTTTTAAATTTTGTGCACCCAAGGAAAAACAATGATTTTTTATGTTGTTAGTACAGAATTTGATTACTTTTAAGTTTTTCTTACATTAGTTTTCGTTTATGAAATTTCGATTAAATAAACAGGTAATTTTTTGTTTATTATCTATTTTACTCCCCTTAACTTTACAAAAAGTCGAACTTCAGATATATTTAAGACGATTAAGGTTTTCTCAATGTAATCTCATTGAAATGTCTCTAAAATTTTGACACTGCTGCTAGATACAAATCATTGCAACAGCTAGCGTCCGGCGAAACCCTGTTTTTTTTAATTTTGTCCTGTCAATTGTAGAAAAAACTACTACATTCGTTTATTTTCATCCAGATACATGGGCTTTACATTAGCCAAGCTATCTAAACGAAAAAAAACGGAAATTTGTAAATCGATAAAAAAATATTTAAAAAAAATTGAGTTTTCCAATTTTTTTAAATAAAATCTTAAAATTTTGCACAAGGACCTAGAATTTAATTCTAAGCAATTTTTTCAAATAACTTTTTTTGATATCTCGTCAACTAACCTCACTTTTTGTAAATTAACAATTTTTTTTTTAATTTGACGCTATACCAGTGGTCACGTGACGTATGTCAAAATCGATTTTTAGGTTATCGGACATGCAGAACCGATCCCCTGGGAAAGTTTTTCCGATACTCTCCTAATAAAAATTTTTCCCATATGTTGCGAACTTTTTGCCGGTCACTGTATATATATATACAGTGTGGTCGTTTAAGTGTGCAACATATGGGAAAGTTTTTTATTACCGATTTCTCAGAAAATTTTATTCTTGATAAAAGTTGGTGCACGTTCGATAATCATATTGGGTGTACTTGGAATGGTTGCAAGTCAAACGGTGTACAGGGTAGGGCAAAAAATATAAAATTTCTACAAGAATAAAGTACCCCTATTTCAGAGAATTCAGCAAAATGTTATTAAGAAAAGGTGTTTAGAATTAAAAGTTATGCATAGGTTTGAAAACATGACCTCATAAAATAAAAAACAAAATTTTTTTGAAAATATTAATTATTTCCTAAAAAAATTTTTTTTTTTATTATCACCCTAAAAACCTTCATAAATTAAACAAAATCAAATCAAGTTCACACATCTTTGTTCAAATTCAAGCATATTTGTAAAATTAACTTAGCTTTTTAATTTATTAAGGAATCACAAACTTCATGTTTGTTGCAAGGACATTAAACACAACTTTAAAATACCGTAAAAATTATTTTTAACAAGATAAAACATTAGTAATGATAATTTTCAAATTAAAAAACTCTCATTTAAATTACAAAATATTTATTTTAAATGCTTATTAGAAAATTGTACAAAATAATCGACAAACATGAAATCCTACTAAAATAATCGCAGATACCTATGGAAAGAAAACAAATAAGGGTTAAAAGTAAACATTATGACAGTTTGGTGGCATTATTCATTCTTAAATAATTATTGTTATTAGCTGATCTCAAATGCCTCCTCCAGTAAAGTTAACGTTAGCCGAAAAGGCAGAATTAGTGCTAATATGTGGAGAACACTATAAAACAGTGCGTGAAGCAGGAGATATATTCAATGAACGACATCCAGATAAACAAGTCCACTATTCAACCATAAGCAGAATTTTAAATAATTTTAAACAGACAGGGTCTTTAGAGTATAAATATAAAAATGAACGTACCAAAACTGTATGTACTGAAGAAAATCAATTACAAGTACTTCAAGCAGTTGTTGAAAACCCTAGAAGATCCACCCAAGAAGTGCATGCTTATACGGGTATAAAAAAAACCTCTATTAAGGAGATTCTTAAAAAACAAAAATATCACGCCTATAAGCCAATGTTTATTTGCACGTTTCAAAGACAAGACTATGACTTGCGGTATGATTTCTGCATGTGGATTCAAGGAGAAATAGAAGATCAACGTGATTTCCATAGACACATGCTTTTTGGGGATGAATCCACGTTCACTACAAATGGCGTTGTTTCTTCCCAAAATTGTAGGTGGTGGTCGGACGAAAATCCAAATTTTGTCATTGACAACAAAAACCAGTATTACCAAAAAACAAACGTTTGGTGCGGTATTATTAACGACAAATTAATAGGGCCGTTCTTTTTTCGCCAAAACCTAACTGGTGATACCTATTTACATTTTTTGGAAAACGAACTAACAGATTTTTTGGATAATATGAGTATACAAGAACGACGTAAATTATGGTTTGTACATGATGGTTGTCCGGCTCATTCTGCTAGAATTGTTTCTGAATGGTTAAATGGAGAATTTGGTGATAAATGGTTAGGACGAAATACCGATCCACGGTGGCCTCCTCGTTCGCCAGATCTCACCCCACTAGATTTTTTTTTATGGGGATATTTAAAGCAAAAAGTTTACAAGGATCGACCCTTTAATAATGTTGGGGAGCTTGAAATTTCGATACGATTTCATTGCAGAAATATTCCAGCAAGTGTATTGCGATCCACGCTTAGTGAATTTTATGATCGGACAATTAAATGCATTGAACGTGAAGGTGGACATACGGAGACGCGTCGATAATTTTTTTAAACATACCTAATATAATTTTTTTCTGCATTTCAAATATTGTCTGTTTAATTTTTTTTAAATTTGTTTATTGTTAAGTTATAATAAAAAGAAGCCGATAAAAATTGACAAAACCGTTGGCACCATACTCAAATACGTTTAGGAACATTGTATTTCTTGACTTTGCACTAAACGCAGACATAATGCATGCATTGTTTTGTTAATAATGCCCCACAACGCCATTATGTTAGAATGATTTCATATTTGTAGATTATTTTGTACAATTTTCTAATAAACATTTAAAATAAATATTTTGTAATTTAAATGAGGGTTTTTTAATTTAAAAATTATCATTACTAATGTTTTATCTTGTTAAAAGTAATTTTTACGGTATTTTAAAGTTGTGTTTAATGTCCTTGCAACAAACATGATGTTTGTGATTCCTTAATAAATTAAAAAGCTAAGTTAATTTTACAAATATGCTTGAATTTGAACAAAGATGTGTGAAATTAATTGATTTTGTTTAATTTATGAAGGTTTTTAGGGTGATAATAAAAAAAAATTTTTTTTTAGGAAATAATTAATATTTTCAAACAAATTTTGTTTTTTATTTTATGAGGTCACGTTTTCAAACCTATGCATAACTGTTAATTCTAAACACATTTTCTTAATAACATTTTGCTGAATTCTCTGAAATAGGGGTACTTTATTCTTGTAGAAATTTTATATTTTTTGCCCTACCCTGTACACCGTTTGACTTGCAACCATTCCAAGTACACCCAATATAATTATCGAACATGCACCAACTTTTATCAAAAATAAAATTTTCTGAGAAATCGGTAATAAAAAACTTTCCCATATGTTGCACACTTAAACGACCACACTGTATATATATATATATATATATATATATATATATATATATATATATATATATATATATATATATATATATATATATAGGGTGCCCACGAGTTTACTGGCCAGCTCGCTATTTTGTTAAGAAATAATATTTCGATTTGAAATTTTGGGAACTGGTATGGTTGCTTTAGGTGCAGATTTTGAGTGCTCGAACATCTGACTATCGTTTCCGGTTCAACCGGAAATACAGTCAACTTTGTTATTTTAAACGAAACACCCTGTATATTTTTTAAAATTTGGATTCTACGTAAAATTCGAATTATAAAACATGCATCATACCCCATACCTATCTTTAACAGTTTTCAAGAAAATGGCGTTTGAAAATGTCGAAAGAGCCGCAAACTATACTGTTTTAACATAAAACAAATGAGTATGCGAAAAGTTTAATATATTATTCTTACTTCTTTTTAGGGGCCTTGTATGCTTGTGTCATGACAATCTCACTTCCGGTCCAACCGGAAGTGCTACAAAATATGACATGCTGGCACAAATTACTTCAATAATTTCAATTGAATGACCTACTTTAAACTCTAAATTCTAATTTATCTGACTTTTCTCTATAATTTTTGTATACGCCATCCCAGGTCTAAAGTTGATAGTTCTTGAGGTATGGACAGCTAAAAATTTAGATGCATTCCAAACTTCAATCTTTCTAATTTTATCTAGGCGGCTATGGAGATCACTTGCATTAAGAAAATGTAGAAAGGATACACATAATTAATAATATCAGAGTAGTGCTTGAAGTAATAATTTTATTAGGTTTTCATTTTAAAAAATAAGAAATTAGCCATAAATTAAGTGTTCGAATTGTTGACCGTTTTCTCTCAGACGAACTATTTGAAATTCCCTGAGCACGGTTCATTTGTTTTGGGGGTGATATTATTAACAGAAAATGACAAGTGTCTTGTATTCATAGCCATCTTGATTAAATAATTGGAAATTGACATGGTTATGATCATGAAGCAGTTCAAGCGACAAATGATCTCCATAGCCGCCTAGATAAAATTAGAAAGATTGAAATTTGGAATGCATCTAAATTTTTAGCTGTCCATATCTCAAGAACTATCAACTTTAGACCTGGGATGGCGTATACAAAAATTATAGAGAAAAGTCAGATAAATTAGAATTTAGAGTTTAAAGTAGGTCGTTCAATTGAAATTATTGAAGTAATTTGTGCCTGAATGCCATATTTTTTAGCCCTTCCGTTTGGACCGGAAGTGAGATTGTCATGACACAAGCATACAAGGCCCCTAAAAAGAAGTAAGAATAATATATTAAACTTTTCGCATACTCATTTGTTTTATGTTAAAACAGTATAGTTTGCGGCTCTTTCGACATTTTCAAACGCCATTTTCTTGAACACTGTTAAAGATAGGTATGGGGTATGATACATGTTTTATAATTCGAATTTTACGTAGAATCCAAATTTTAAAAAATATACAGGGTGTTTCGTTTAAAATAACAAAGTTGACTGAATTTCCGGTTGAACCGGAAACGATAGTCAGATGTTCGAGCTCTCAAAATCTGCACCTAAAGCAACCATACGAGTTCCCAAAATTTCAAATCGAAATATTATTTCTTAACAAAATAACGAGCTGGCCAGTAAACTCGTGGGCACCCGGTATATATATATATATATATATATATATATATATATATATATATATATATATATATATATATATATATATTCAGATAAAACCATTTACCTTTTCTTATCAGCGCTAGCCAAGTTCTCAACCAAGCAATATCCCAAAACGTCATAGGACAAATTGGTAAGATATTTAAGTGAATCAACCACTGGGTTGATCAAGTTATTATAAACCTGAATCTGAAGTAAGACATAATCGAACAGAAATCCGGGTGAGCAGTGAGTCAATTTTCCTATTAGTCTGCCCACCGGTTTGACGTTTTCTTTGCTCACCCTCTTCATGATATTTTTAATTTGTTTTTCGGAATCGCCGCGCTTCTTCATGAGCTCGGGATAAACTGAGTAAGTTTCATTCTTCCATCTTGCATAGAGACAGTACCTGTTAAAAAAAGATTTGAAGAAAACTTTACGAAACGCAAATTTCTATTTTTTTTAATACACTGCTTAAAAAAATAGGGGAACACTTTTTGGTAACCATGTAACCTTATAGCTCGTTGCTATAAACGAGTGAAAATGATATTTTCATAATTGATGCACATTTTATTTTAGTGATTTGATAGAAAAGAAACAGGTTTATGCTAATAGGGAATATGCATTTAACCCAAATAAATCTGAAATATTTTTTTTTATATTCTCTACATAAATTAAATGTTTATGGCGGTTTCTGTTATCCATTTATTTTGGTCTTTATTAACAAAAAAAAAGGATTAAAAACTGCAAATTTTCGCGAAAAATTTCGAAACTTGTAAAACCTGATCCCATTGGCTGTGTCGTCAAAACTGAACTTATGAGTCATCATGGTGTACATGGCGAATTCCAGTGTTGTAGAGGCATCGAAAACCCCATCAAACTCAATAAAAATGGCATTTAATAACTCATCCAATGAAATATCCCTGCACTTAAAGTAGAAAGTTCATAAAATCTTATTAATGTATACTTTAAGCCGAAATCGGTCCAGGAACCTTTCAATTTTGCAACAAACATTGGCATTTTTGACATACCATCTTAATAATTTCAAGTAAATATTTATTTATAACTTGACCGAAAAAATAAGCGATTTAAATTAGTCGGATGTATTCTTAGATAATTAATGGATAAAATAAACCCAAAAAGAATCACTAAATAGGGTAAATAGTGTGGAATAATGTCGGTTAAAAATAAGATTTGTCGGAAAAAATCAAGAAAATCCGATTTTTACCCCCTAAATACGCTCCTGGATGACCCATTCGGTATTCATTTTACAGTGTGTTTCTCGCTTTATAAGATAGTGTTGACAAATTGGGGAAAAAATAGATAGGAAAAAATACAGAGTGATTCAAATGTACCGATGTCTAGGGCACAAAAAGTAAAAAAATCGAAATTTAATCGGCGATTGCTCCCTTCCTATAGAGAATGAAGAAATTAAAAAATATGGATAACACATACTTTGACGAGCTCTTTCCGATGACGTATAAGGGATTTTAATTTGAACCATTTCGACCCCACAAAAAATTAAAAACCGCGAAATATTTGGGTCAAAAATTTAAATTTCCAGTTTTTCCAAATATTTCCATTTTCCAGTGATTTTAGGTTTAGGTAAGTGTATTGCAAAAAAAGTATTTGAGATTTTAGAGTTTCCCTTGTAAATCCGTTTTTCGATCTGACGTTTTGTTTTCGAGTTATTAGGTACCAAAGAGGGGTTTGGAAATGATATTCTTCGACCTAAAAAAATTCAAAAGAATTACTTGCCATTTTCTGATCCTCGCCAGTTTCAGTGGAGTTCTGAGGCTCCGGGTCCTCTACAACCTCCGAAACTTTACATCGATTTAATTCACATTTGCGACCTGTACCCGATTTCAACGGAAATCGCGGAAATTTCGACTTTGACGTTTAATAACTCCGAAACGAAACATCCTGTATAACTGAATTTTTTACCGAAGCTAGTTGAACTATTCCTCTATCAATCCAAAAAAATCGATTTCTCTCCCTCTGACTGTTTTCGAAAAAATCAAACCTGTTCGACTTTAGGTTAAGCTTTACGCTAACATGTAGATTTTTGCTGATCTCATGACGTCACTTTTCAAGGACAAATGTGGCTGTTATTTAAATTGTAATAAATTATACCGAAAAGTAAACATTTTTTGTAGCTAAATTATCCTAGTAATTTTCTGCAAAATATTTTTTTTGGGTTTGTAATGACTTCCTTAAACGTTTTATGCAATAAAACAAATATGTGCATATTCCTTATTATGTAAGATAAGTTTAAGATTCCAGACCAAGTACAAAAAATAAAGTGAAATCATGATCATGAAAATATCCATATTTGAATTTTATATTGCAGCAGGCTTCAAACCCAAGCAAACAAATTTCTATAAAATATACTAAAAGCTAGCACTGTATAAATTCTGAGGCAATTATTTTAAGATAAAATGAAATTAACTAAAATTGCTTACCTAATTTGGTACGGATAGAGCTTGATCAAATTCCATATTTCCTCAGCTATGCAACAATTACAATCCAAATAGGACAATGAAGGAAGTATCGAGAGATCCATGACTGAAATTATATCATAATATAACGAATTGTCGCCAGATGGCGTGGATTTTGCACTGTCTATTCCGCACTTTTGAAGAGCAGCCTTTGACAGCCGTACAATCTTACCTAAAAAAAGTTAACGTAAAGTAAAAAAAATGAATGAACACTGAGTAAATCTCAAAATGAATGTTTATTTTGTTACTTACAGAGAAGCACCGGATCATAATGCAATGAAGATCCTAAAGTCAGCAACATGGGAATTACGACCTCCCTAAGACCTTCATAATTTTGAACTGGTTTTGGACACAGAGGATTATCATGTGTGGGCGCCGGTTTACGCTGTATTTTAGATGCCAAAAGACAATTCCTATTCAATAAAAGGATTAATCATAAATGTGACACTTTAACAATTTTATTTATAAATAAAAACTAATTATAATGAAATAACGATCCGATGAAACCCAGCGGATGCAGTTTCAATCAAGTAGTAAATTTAATTATTGACGTTTAGAATCATCTTTGGCAATGACGTTAACATGAGTGCTGTCACATTACAAGTGTCTAATTAGTTTAATTCGTGATTAAATTGTTTGTGCAGGTTAACGTTAAATGTTAACTATTTTAACTTACTTGCTGTACACAGGTTCAATAAGTGTGTGTATTAATTTACAAAGGGCCACAGCCATTGGTTCAAATCCTAATGCATAGTGGTCAGGTAATCTTTTTATTAAGACTTGGGCACTTTCCCAATCTCCAATAAGCATTAAGGCCTCACACAGACCTAAAAATGGCGTATTTATAAAAAAATTCTAGAATTTTACACATTTGATCCTATTCTTGGCACAATACAACAATACAGATATAACACACTCACAATACATACAGGATCTTTAATTATTTACTGCAAAGTATGAAAAAATTAGTCAAATGCATATTCCCTACTAAAGAACAAATTGTTATACATGTAAAAGCATTGTTTATACTGACCTAACTTCTGGTTTCCTGTGTAATTATCCTCAACAGTCTCTGGTTCTTCCTTTTCATCTTCCTTATCTTTATTATTAATGGAAATAATTTGTAATTTACGCACATACTCCCTGGCATCTCTAAGCGCTTTGTCACAGTCTTTTTGGATATTTTTGTCATCAGGTGTTAGCTAAAAATATGTATATGTCGCGTCATCGATACCACAACTGTTACAGAATCCAGAAGTGCTTGATGAATATGACATTAAGAAAACTGCAGTTGAGTCGAACCTTAACGTCAATACTCCATATTGAGTAATTTTAATAGGCCTGTTTCACTCAGTCACCCTGTCATTATTTGTACTGGGAACAGGAGTGGATTTCACGTAATTTATAAAATTCGGGTAAGTTTTTTTTATTCAAAAAATATTCCATGATGCTCTATGTATAATGAACGCGAGAAAAATCGGTTTACGACTTGGCAGTAATAAAGTCGATTTTGGAACTCTGCCAAAAAGCAACACCTGTCATTCTCGAAAATGTGAGATGTGACTTGCAAAATCGACTTTATTACTGCCAAGAAGTTCACGGAGGTCATTTTGAACAAAAAATTTGGTGTCTCTATCTTTACCAATAGCAAATATATTTGCCCACACTAAGACTTTTCGGACACATACATATGTATGTATATGTTACTTCCCAGTAAACCAACGGCAGTCGGGAAAGATTCGGAAGCCTGTCGGAACTGGTGGGAAGTCGGCGGCTCTATTTGCCATTTTCTGACTACATACGGTACGCACGTGTTATACAACCTTCAACCTAAACGTCACGGAGTCGGAAAACCAGAAACGATACTTAAGTTTCGAATCGAGGCAGCCCAGTTGCGAAAATTAGCTTTGGCGCCGCATTCGGTTCTTCCGACCCTTCTTATTTTTATACTTGTTGGAGATGGCTAATCGCCAAGTTACCGCGATCATTCCGCTTGACTTTCAATTTCGCGCCATCTCTCCGACAATGAACATGCGTGATGGTAAATTTAAGAATCACAAGGTGCGACTACACAACAAAGAATCGCCATTTTTTGTGGAACCGTATAGACGTGTTTGTGTTTGGTACTTTTTTTGTATGTTGTTCAGTTGTTCGCCTATATTTTTTTATATGTATGTATTATAATATTTTCAGTGGTGGCCTCGTTTTTTATTGTTCCTTGTTTTGTATGAGTATATGTTTTAAATAAATTTGTCAACTACTTTATAATTATTATAGTTTAATACTTTTTTCCCATATCTTCTGCCTTTTTACTACTTTCCTAACTAGAAAAGGTATAAACTAGTTTAACGTGATGAGATAAATCTACTATTTATATCTCTTCCAACCAAAATGAGAAAGGTTTGTTAATCTGCAAATAGCTATTTAAATACTGGGAGCAGAGATGTTCAGCACGTTTTTATAAAGAACAACTGTATATTCAAATATATGTATATAATTTAAGAAGGTTAACATTGGATATTCTAGAAACATTTTTACAGAAAACAGTTAAAATTTCCAAAAATAATTGCATTTTAGCCCGGCATACCCCAAGTTTAGAGAGAAAAATTTGTAATTCATCTTTAAAATGTCTTGTCTAGAATGAATATAACAAGTGAAAATTATTTTTTCCAGTGACTATTTTGCTGTAAAACTCTTTAAAAAATTCCCCATGCGGACCATCTTAAATTTGTAATAAAACCACGTATTACTGCACCTAGCCGTGGGCTGGCCATCCACTGTACTTGGCTAATCCACCAGTGGACGGACAACGGATCTCCAACGGTACTGCGCCCTGATCGAACCAGATATTTAATTTGAGTTCCAGCCACGGAACCAAGAATCTGTAATGCCGCTAAGGCCGCCAGGTTGCAAAGAGGGCATGCCCTACCTACAATCCGCCGGGTTTTGGCAATGCGGTTTCTGTCCGCTTCTGGAGCAGCCACCTTGTGTTTACTGGGTTATATCTTTTGTGTGTTTCAAAGAACATGTGCCATCGCTATACAGAGGGTGTTAAATTTTTAAATTTATTTTCAGTTTTTTCAAAATGGCTTCAGCAATTTTGATGATATTTACGTTGAGTAAAGTACTTAAATTAAACATAATCCTGACTAAGAAAAGACTGACAGGTCCTCCAGGGGCGTGCATATGAGAAGACAGTAAAATATTTAAAAAATATATACGCCACTGATTTTTTCACTTTTTCATATCTCAGTCAAGAGCATTTAAAAAATTTAACACCCTATATCGTTAAAACAAATCATGATCATATTAACTTTCTGCCTTAGTTTATTTCAAATAATCTCCCTTTAAGCGATGGCACATGTTTTTTAAAACACCCTGTTAAATTATGAGTCAAGGTCATTATACAATAATAACTTAGATTCTAGTTTTGTATCCGTCGACGTTTCGACCTCTACGAGGTCATCCTCAGGACGATACAACCACGATCTTCTATTTGAAAAAAATGAATAGGGTTCTTTTAAGGATAATAGTTTTTTGGTTCTATTGGCTGGTACTGTTTGACTATTGATGGTAAACAGAAACAGCAAATAAAAATTTATACTTTTAATAAATGTAAACGAGATAAAGAAATGTATGTTTCAAAATACTTTTGGTACTTACCCTACAGTATATATCATCTAATTTAATTAACGAATGTTGCAGAAGATACGCGATTAGGATGTAAAAAGATTGAGGAATATCTTCTTGCGTATTTTTCAAAAAAGCAAGTTTAGTACACAAAACTTCACTGATAATGTTTGGATCTTTCATGTACGACTGGATTAATGGTACAAAGATATGGGCGTCTTTCGTCTTGTTTTCGAAACTTTCCAGGATAATATCCAGCACCCTGTTAGGGTCCAAGTTAAAGCATCCTAAAAATTAAAAAAAAAATATTAAAAGGAAAAATTATCAACTAATCATTCAAAGATCTTGTTACATCGAAAAGAAAAAACTTCTAATGGTTTGATATTCTCCCACATTTTTCATAACAAAATTAGGTAATTATTCGGATTACCGGAAACAGCGAATTTTTGCATGAAATTTTGCACAGACCCTAATTTTGGGTCGTAGAACACGAATCCGAAGTCAGTTTTTGGCGGTCTCGTATGGTTTTCCCAAAAAAAAATTAAAAAAAAAATTTTTTGGAAAACTTTTAGGTTAACTTTTAGGTTACCTTTTCTTATAGATTCCTTTAAGTTTCGACACTTTCACTTAAACATATCTGTAAACTTATAATTTTTATTTTATTTCGTCACACAAAACACCACATTTAGGCAAAAATAGCTAAGAAAATTGCTTTTTTCAATAGAAAATTCCATTTTACTCGCTAGTTGCCGCCATTATTTTCCTACCTGTCAACAATATATTTCTGTGTCCGGTGTTGTCACGTTTACCTATTTTTTATGGAAATGCATGCTGATGCATGCAACCATATCTGAACAAAAAGGTATATACCCAACCCAGGTCAGGTTTGCTCAGTTTTCATTGATATAGATACATACATATCTAGATCAATGAAAACTGAGTAAACCTGACCACCTTTTTGCTCAGGTTGGGTGAGCAAAAAGGTGGTCAGGTTTGCTCAGTTTTCATTGATATAGATATATATGAATCTATATCAATGAAAACTGAGCAAATCTGACCACCTTTTTGCTCAGGTTTGCTTGGGTTAAAATTGTTAAAATTTGTGGGAAAAACGATTTGTAAATTTGGCAACAGCGCGTCGTTCCATCAGAAATTTCGAGAATGTGGACCTCGGGCTGCGTGTTTATTTTCTTTCAGTTTTCTGATATTTTCTCTGTTTTTTTAACGTGTTTTTACATAAATTTGCCTAAATATGGTTCAGAAAATAGTGTGTAATGACTTGTATAGATGTGTTTAAGTAAAAGTGCCGAAATTTAAAGAAATTCATTGAAAAAGCTAACCTAAAAGTTAATTTTTTTTTTTTGAAAAACCATACGAGACCGCCAAAAACTGCAAATTTTGCACAGACCCTAATTTTGGGTCGTAGAACACGAATCCGAAGTCAGTTTTTGGCGGTCTCGTATGGTTTTCCCAAAAAAAAATTTAAAAAAAATTTTTTTGGAAAACTTTTAGGTTAACTTTTAGGTTACCTTTTCTTATAGATTCCTTTAAGTTTCGACACTTTCACTTAAACATATCTGTAAACTTAAAATTTTTATTTTATTTCGTCACACAAAACACCACATTTAGGCAAAAATAGCTAAGAAAATTGCTTTTTTCGATAGAAAATTCCATTTTACTCGCTAGTTGCCGACATTATTTTCCTACCTTTCAACAATATATTTCTGTGTCCGGTGTTGTCACGTTTACTTATTTTTTATGGAAATGCATGCAACCATATCTGAACAAAAAGGTATATACCCAACCCAAGCAAACCTGAGCAAAAAGGTGGTCAGGTTTGCTCAGTTTTCATTGATATAGATACATACATATCTAGATCAATGAAAACTGAGTAAACCTGACCACCTTTTTGCTCAGGTTGGGTGAGCAAAAAGGTGGTCAGGTTTGCTCAGTTTTCATTGATATAGATATATATGTATCTATATCAATGAAAACTGAGCAAATCTGACCACCTTTTTGCTCAGGTTTGCTTGGGTTAAAATTGTTAAAATTTGTGGGAAAAACGATTTGTAAATTTGGCAACAGCGCGTCGTTCCATCAGAAATTTCGAGAATGTGGACCTCGGGCTGCGTGTTTATTTTCTTTCAGTTTTCTGATATTTTCTCTGTTTTTTTAATGTGTTTTTACATAAATTTGCCTAAATATGGTTCAGAAAAATAGTGTGTAATGACGTGTATAGATGTGTTTAAGTAAAAGTGCCGAAATTTAAAGAAATTCATTGAAAAAGCTAACCTAAAAGTTATTTTTTTTTTTTTTTGAAAAACCATACGAGACCGCCAAAAACTGCCTTCGGATTCGTGTTCTACGACCCAAAATTAGGGTATGTGCAAAATTTCATGAAAAATTCGCTGTTTCCGGTTATCCGAATAATTACCCAAAATTAAGGTCTAAAACCAACTACAACTAAATGGACAAGGTAGATAAGGGTTTAAAAATACTTTTAAAGTTTTCAATACATACCTATAAGGGAATGCACAACATCCATCAGCTCAGCGGGATTTGTGTTTTCACTAAAATCTTTATTTAGTTCAGTTTGCAACTTTGCAAAACCCTCACATTCTTCTCTAAATAAGTTAAATTTTCTCTGTTTATAACTGAAAATATAAAATGACTAGTATTTCTAAACAAAAAAATATTAATTAAAATGAATGCAAAGGGTATTATTGTCAGCTAGTAATAAAGCTTCATTTCAAAACTCAAAAAATGAAGCGATCTTAAGAGCTAAATAATATAAGCACTTTATTTTAAAATTTCTATTAAGTTACTGATAAACTGATAGAATTAAAATCTAAAGTGCATAAAACTATTAAGGGTATTTAATTTTCTCCTTGCAATGATCACATTCTATGGTTGAGTAGCAAGAAAAATACATAATCTAAGAGCTATACTTACTAAAGTTTAGTCTTAATCTTGATAAACTTGGAATAAAAAGTTCGGTTTTTTAGAATACCAACTTCCTGTAAAGTGTCAATTTCCAGTCTCTCTTTTAAAAGTTTGTCAGATACAAACTAAAAAAAAAGTAAAAATTATTTTAATATATACATAAGTTTTTATATATTAAAGCTAAAAAATAATGAGTAATAATTTATTACCTTATCACATTCCTTAACAATATAGCAGAAGTTCTGTCGATCTTTAGAGTCCTCGCCCTCAATTTGTGAGGTGACAGCATCAGCTACATTTAAGACGTCGCAAATAATTGATGCAACATCACTGTGAGTTGTCTAAAATATATTTAATTAAATTCAAAATTAAAAGAAATTCCTGCTAATATTAATATAAAAAAAATTAATTATGTAAAAATCTAATGATGAATGTCAAATTTTTCCTGCCAATATAAATTTAAGAACTACTTAAATACCGATACTAAACTTAGGCTGGTTGATTCAATTATTCTAAGTGGATTAGATTATTGTGATATAATTTATCACAAAAATATCAGTAACGAAGATAAACATAAATTACAAATTCTTCAAAATATCTGTGTTCGTTTTTCAATAGGACTAAAAAAATATGATCACGTATCACCTACATACCTTTAACAAACATAATATAATTAAATTAGAAAAAAGATGCGAAATCCACATATCCTGTTTTATATATAAAATAATTTTAACTCAGAAACCTAGATATTTATTTGAACAAATTGAATTCAGGAATAATATTCATAATGTTAATACTAGAAATCAGAACGCAATAGAAATACCTAAACATCATACTGAAAAATATAAGTCGTCGTTTAAATATACATCTTCTGTCATTTTTAATAATATTCCTTCTAGTCTAAGGGGCTTAAGCTATATAAATTTTAAAAATAATATAAAAAATTATTTAGTAGGGGTAGGATTGGAAGAGTGATTTCTTATAAATCCAAATCCTACCTATTTATGCCAACTAGTATCCTACTGTCATTTTTTGGTTTTCTTTTTTACTTTTATCAATTTTATATTTATATTTTAAATTGTTTTTATTGGCATAAATAAACATCTTTATTATTATTATTATTAATCTATAAATTTTTTCTTGAAATTATGTAAAAAAATCTAATATTGAATGTCGAATATATATATATATATATATATATATATATATATATATATATATATATATATATATATATATATATATATATATATATATATATATATATATATATATATATATATATATATATATATAGATATATATATATATATATATATATATATATATATATATATATATATATATATATATATATATATATATATATATATATATATATATATATATATATATATATATATATATATATATATATATATATATATATATATATATATATATATATATATATATATATATATATATATATATATATATATATATATATATATATATATATATATACAGTGACCGGCAAAAAGTTCGCAACATATGGGAAAAATTTTTATTCGGATAGTATTGGAAAAACTTTTCCGGGGGATCGGTTCTGCATGTCCGATAACCTAAAAATTAATTTTGACATACGTCACGTGACCACTGGTATAGCGTCAAATTAAAAAAAAAATTGTTAATTTACAAAAAGTGAGGTTAGTTGACGAGATATCAAAAAAAGTTATTTGAAAAAATTGCTTAGAATTAAATTCTAGGTCCTTGTGCAAAATTTTAAAATTTTATTTAAAAAAATTGGAAAACTCAATTTTTTTTAAATATTTTTTTATCGATTTACAAATTTCCAGTTTTTTTCGTTTAGATAGCTTGGCTAATGTAAAGCCCATGTATCTGGATGAAAATAAACGAATGTAGTAGTTTTTTCTACAATTGACAGGACAAAATTAAAAAAAACAGGGTTTCGCCAGACGCTAGCTGTTGCAATGATTTGTATCTAGCAGCAGTGTCAAAATTTTAGAGACATTTCAATGAGATTACATTGAGAAAACCTTAATCGTCTTAAATATATCTGAAGTTCGACTTTTTGTAAAGTTAAGGGGATTAAAATAGATAATAAACAAAAAAGTACCTGTTTATTTAATCGAAATTTCATAAACGAAAACCAATGTAAGAAAAACTTAAAAGTAGTCAAATTCTGTACTAACAACATAAAAAATCATTGTTTTTCCTTGGGTGCACAAAATTTAAAACTCAGTATGACCACCATTTCTCTCCATACATACTATTGTTCTCGAGCGCAACTGTCGATTAACATTTCGGAGCATTTTACGATTTATTTGCAATACACAATTTCTAATGACATTCTCTAAATTTTGTATATTCCTAAAGGGTCGATGTTTGTACAAAGAGTTCTTTAGGTATCCCCACATAAAGAAATCTAACGGAGTCAGATCTGGTGATCTCGCAGGCCACGGATTTTCAGAAAACCGTCCTATCCACTGGTTTCCAAATTCTTGATCCAGCCATCTCTTCACCTCATTTGTGGAATGAATGCTAGCTCCGTCTTGTTGAAAGTATAAATTTCTTCTTTCGGCTAATGACAAATTGTCTAAAAAGTCAGATATCTCAGTTTGTAGAAATTCTAAATATCGTTCTGAATTTAAATTGTCTCTAAAGAAAAACGGTCCCACTATTCTGAGGTTGAAAATTCCGCACCACACATTAACCTTAAAACTATATTGGTCTTTACTCTGAATTACAAAGTCTGGGTTTTCGGTGGCCCACCATCTACAGTTTTGTGAACTGACGGTTCCGTTAGAGGTAAATGTAGTTTCATCCGAGAAAAGAACGTTCTTTGGGAAATTAAAATCTTCCTCAATCATACCCTGGAACCAGGCACAAAAATCGAAGCGGGCGTCATAATCCCTATCTTTTAATACTTGTACAAATTTAGGTTTGTACGGATGAAATTTGTTTCTTTTTAATATCCTCCGCACAGATCTTTCGTGAATGTTAGTGATCTCCGATATTTGACTAACTGCTAATTGGGGTGTTTCTGTGATCGACAAACACACATCCAGAGAACCTTCGTCACCTGTTACCGGTTTTTCATGGGAAACTTTATACTGATTTTCTACCGATCCCGTTTCTTTAAATTTATTGACTAGACGAGATACTGTGGAATAATGGAGGGATTTATCGGGGTGCCTCTCATTAAAAATTGCTGCTGTTTCTCTATGGCTTTTGTAATTATCTCCAGAAATTAAAATAATTTCTATCTTTTCCTGAAGAAGTAGTGTGGGTGCCATTTTAAGGAATAAAATATTAATAAACTTATGTAAAATATCAAACTTAGTAAGATGCGAGACATAAACCAATGACATAGGTTGAAATCAAACAAATTATAATTTGTTTGACATTTTCTGGTTGTTTTAATTTCAGAGCCTGCTTTGGCAGTTTTAAGTACAACTAAATAGACCTGGTTGTTAAATTTATGTGCGAAAAATCTTAATAAAATCTTGATACAGTCATTTCATTAGATTCAAACCATTGCAACAGCGAGCGTCCGGCGAACACCTATTTTTTCGATTTTGTCCTGTCAATTGTAGAATTGTAGATCTGACTCCGTTAGATTTTTTTATGTGGGGATACCTAAAGAACCCTGTGTACAAACATCGACCCTTTAGGAATATACAAAATTTAGAGGATGTCATTATAAATTGTGTATTGCAAATAAATCGTAAAATGCTCCGAAATGTTAATCGAGAGTTGCGCTCGAGAACAACAGTATGTATGGAGAGAAATGGTGGTCATACTGAGTTTTAAATTTTGTGCACCCAAGGAAAAACAATGATTTTTTGTGTTGTTAGTACAGAATTTGACTACTTTTAAGTTTTTCTTACATTGATTTTCGTTTATAAAATTTCGATTAAATAAACAGGTAATTTTTTGTTTATTATCTATTTTAATCCCCTTAACTTTACAAAAAGTCGAACTTCAGATATATTTAAGACGATTAAGGTTTTCTCAATGTAATCTCATTGAAATGTCTCTAAAATTTTGACACTGCTGCTAGATACAAATCATTGCAACAGCTAGCGTCCGGCGAAACCCTATTTTTTTAATTTTGTCCTGTCAATTGTAGAAAAAACTACTACATTCGTTTATTTTCATCCAGATACATGGGCTTTACATTAGGCAAGCTATCTAAACGGCAAAAACTGGAAATTTGTAAATCGTTAAAAATATATTTAAAAAAAATTGATTTTTCCAATTTTTTTAAATAAAATTTTAAAATTTTGCACAAGGACCTAGAATTTAATTCTAAGCAATTTTTTCAAATAACTTTTTTTGATATCTCGTCAACTAACCTCACTTTTTGTAAATTAACAATTTTTTTTTTAATTTGACGCTATACCAGTGGTCACGTGACGTATGTCAAAACCGATTTTTAGGTTATCGGACATGCAGAACCGATCCCCCGGAAAAGTTTTTCCAATACTCACCTAATAAAAATTTTTCCCATATGTTGCGAACTTTTTGCCGGTCACTGTATATATATATATATATATATGTATATTAGTATTAGCAATTAGCAAACGAATTTTTCCTGCTAATACTAACATATAACATTTTTCTTCTTGAAATGACGTAAAAAAATCTAATACTGAATCAATCAACCAATCAATAAGCTTTATTGGTAAAGAGTGTTCTCTTATAAACAAAGCAGATTAAATCCGCCTAAAACACTACCTATCACAAGTTAAATTAAATTAGTTTAGTCATTAAAATAGTCAAAAAATAAGGTAAAGTAGATATAATTAATACGAACAACAAAAGGATAATTAGATAACTAATATAATATTATGAATACTTAAACATATAAAAGTCAAAATTATATAGCACAGAATTACATCACAATAAAATTCATTTAAATTGTAGTAAGCCTTATCAATGAGAATTTCCCGCAGTTTATTTTAAATACCTTTAAATTAAAGTTGGACAAACTTTCAAAAAAGTTGGTAAATGATTGTATGTAATATTTTCATATATTATAGACTTTTTTGTCAATGTTGTCAGGTGGGTGGGAATAGGTAGGGGCAAATTAAGGTATTGTCTTGTGCCATAATATTGTGCTTGAGCTGGTAAGTTATTACGGTACTTATATACAAGACATAACGTTTCGAGAATAAATAATATACTATACAAAGCAAGTATGTTGCTATTAACAAATAACTGACGACAAGGCACCCGTGGATTTGCTTTAGATATATACCGCACAGCACGTTTTTGCAAAATAAATGTAGTGTTCAGTAAAGTAACGCCTGCCATTTCCCAAAACGCGATCCCATATCTGATTCTTAAAGCAATGAGGGCATAGTAGACAGATTTAGCCACATCCGATCCAAACTCGTCGGCAGTGACCCTAATCGCATAGCAGCCTGATGCGATTTTCCCCCTAAATTAATTATGTAGGGTTCAAACTTAAGCTCACTGTCTATAACCAAGCTAAGAAATTTAGCCTCGGAGTGATTGTCCACATTTGAATCCCCAACAATGAGACCCTCAATATTACATTTAAAGCTTACAACATGGGTTTTATTTAAATTAAGTAAAAGGTGGTTGGAATGACACCCTGTTTTCATTCTCTCAAGATCGCTATCAATGGTGAATCCGTGTATCCGAGAATATACTCTGGCAATCTAAAGATATCGTTCTGTATGCTTTTACCCTCCTGAAAGTCAAACTGACTATCAGACAAAATTTTGTTGTGTACAATAAACGAGGTTTGACCAATTTCTCTATAATTTTGGAAAGAGTTGATAGTAAAAATGATATAAAAGAATCTAATATTGAATGCCAAATTTTTGCTGCCAATACTAATATATAATTTTTTTCTTGAAATTATGTAACAAATCTAATATTAAATGACGAATTATTCCTGCTAATACCTACTAGTTGTTAATACTAATTAATGAAATTTGTTTTAAAATTATGTAAGAAATCTAATACTGAATCATGATACAATAAAAGGAAGATATGATACCAAACCGTGTCAAATTCGTCCGGGTTCGCGCATGACATCACGCTGCGAGTTATTTTTGAAATTTATAACGCGCAATATAGAGTTTAAGTTAGTTATAGGCGATTTTATATAAATTCTATTGGCAATATACTTTGCCTCCTGCTCATAATACAAATTTTAAAGTATATGACTTAAAATAATCATGTAAATAAAGGGATAAATCGAGGGATAAATTAATTTAAAACAATAGATATTGGTAAATTGCCTGCCAATTGCGATATATGTATTTATTTACGTGAAAAGAAAATGTAAATAATTTTATAAAATAAAACCATGGCCTAATAATTAAGACAATTTTTAGTTAGAGGCATATTCTTATTAAAATATATATACTTACCTACAGAGTCTTCCGAAAACATGCTATAAATAAGGATGTTGTTTGTTGCTATAATTTGTGAAATATTTTTTGCGGTGAATAAGATCTGTATGTTTGTGACGGAAACATGTTTTTACAGTAGATTTTATTTTGGTTTTTTACACTTTAAATAGTAAATTATAAAAAATTATTGTATTTCTGTATTCTATGATCTTTCAAATTTAAAAAAATCTTAAAATGCCAAAAATTATTCTAAACAAGACAAAAATATCTAAATTTTTGAAATTAGGTAAAACAAGAAATTATTTTTTAAGAAAATAGCCTTTTTTTCAGTCTCCTTGTCATATTTCTCGATTAAAGTCTGTAGATTTTTTACCGTGGAGATTTTTAGCAATTTTAATGTTTGTCACAGTAAACTTTTTTTTATTGAAGTTGGTTTGTAAAAGCATTAAACACATTTGACATTCATGGCATGACACAATTCATGCCTTAAATTACCTTCATAATCACTTTCATTAAAATGTCTAGAACAGATTCTAGCGTTTTTCACATTAAACTTATCTTCTCGTTTGCACAGACGCTTTCAAACACTTTGTGTTTCTTTGTCTTTAGGGGAGCTAAAAACTTTAATTTCGGGCATAAATCCCTTGCATTGATTATCCATATCAAAACCATACACAACACACCTCATTTTCACTTTTAAACTCTTAAAAGTGATATAAAAACACCAAAAAATAACTTTAAAACACAACGCGATCTTAACAAAGACGTGTTTCGTTTACAAAATATGGCGGAATTACTCTCAGCGTGGCGTTCACGGCCACGCCTACCTGCGCGGTGTCATATCTTCTTTTATTTGTATCATGATACTGAATGTTGAATTTCTCTTCCTAATACTAATATATAGAAGTTGTTCATGAAATTATGTAAACAAATTTAATATTGAACATCGAATTATTTAGTTGCGCGGTTTTAAAGGAAGGAAAAAAAAATAAAAAAGTATAAAATAAAGTTTTGATTTCTTTATTGAATTTTATGTCTTCTTTATGTGTCTAAACTTGAAAGCCATTGGCTTTATAACAGATCACTACACACAAATATTAAAACAACCAAAATAGCTGTTGGTATACCACCAATCTTACACTCATATATAAAAACTTATATTTAAGTAAGAAAATAATGCAAATAAAAAAATAACTTACCACCAACTCTTGTAAGACTGAAATTACAGCTTCTTTCTTTAACAACCCTTTTATGCCTTTGTCTACTAGCTGATTTATATTACTGACAATGGGTGTAACTGTTCCAGTTTTATCAAAGATGGGGCTTGTGCCCTCATCTTTAAGTAAACCAATACATGATTTAATGCTAAAATAAAAATTTGTGTCACTCTAAGATCTAATTTTTTAACTGTAAACTAAGGCTTAAATAATGGTTTAACTTTTAAAATAAATAGTATTTTTAAAGTTCACTGGCAGAAGATTTAATTACTAGTGATTTTTGATTTGAAATATTTGTCACACATCACTATTTATTACAGTTAATTCTATAATGTCAGGAATTCTATAGTGTCGGGAACGTTATTAATGAAATACTGTGGATTTAACCATTTATCAACTTGTTATAGGGGCATTCCATGTAAAAGAGGAAAATGACATAAATTTTAAAATTCCTTTAATTATTTTAAATTTAGTACTAACTCATAGTTAAAAGTCTATATTAAAATAATTTGTAAAAAAAATTGTTAAAATTAATAAAAAAACTCTTTATTCTACATATAAACTTTTTAGTCGCATTGAGTTGTGTAGGGAGCAAATGTTCTTTAGGTTTGTAATGCCATTTTTAGTCATCTAAATAACTTCAGCAAACTGATGATTGTATTTCAGAAAAAGAGTTACAAAAACTAAGGAACCGCGTATAATTCAAGTGAAAAGGTATGCTAGTTTTTGTGTATTTCTTGTTTGGATATAAGCATATCGCATGTCCCACCAGTCACGCAAAAAGAGATAACAGTTGATTTTCTGTCCTCAAATATGACATTATCAATAAGGAATATGCACATTTTTTTTTATTGCATAAATCGTTTAAGGAAGTCATTACAACCCCAAAACTGCTATTTTGAGGAAAATGACTGCGTTAATTTAGCTAAAAAAAATTTTTACTTTTCGGTATAATTTATTACAACTTCAAAAGGAGCCATTTGCCGGCTCAAAAAAGTTACGTCACGAGGATAAGTGGCAATCTACATGTTAACGTAAAACTGAACCGAGGGGTGCCTACCTACAAACGTCGAGAAAATCAAGAATTTCTGTGATAGTCCGAAAGCAAGTCAGTATTTTCTCGTATGATTGCACCTATATCAATTGATTTACCAAACTGATTGTTAATATTGTAATGTTAGATGCTTAGGAATAGAAAAATGTCAGTCGACAAGACCTAAAGTCAAAAAGGTGATTTTTTTTACAATAATTATAGTACATTTTTTCTGGGAGAGGAAACACAAGATGTTTACCGACTCTCGGACTAAGACAAGAAAATGGGTAGACGTAAAGCAAATATTATCCGATACAGCTACCTGTGACAGCTACAGTACAGAGTTATGGTCGGTTATGGTCGCCGTACTTCAAAGATGTATATCAGTTAAAATACTTTGTTCATTTAAGTACGTACCTAAATAGTACTCTGCGTTGCAATAATCCTTGTGTATTAAACAACAAAAATTATGTATAGTTTTCTGAAAATAATTGTGATTGTAAGAAATCTTCAAAAATATTCCGAACCGTCATAAAGGTTATGTTCTTAAAAGACAAAATGAAAGTTTGAAAAAAGTGTTGTGGATCTATTTGGATGGAGATTACTTAAAGAAGTAACCGGTGCTTCATTATCAGATTGCAATTCTGTTATGCTTAGTAAAAGAAATAGGAAGACTGAAGAGGTAAATATAAAATATTGGGTAGGTAGGTACCTACATATAAATCCTATAATATTCAAGTAGTTGTAGAGATAATTTTGGGTCATAGATAGATGCAGTTATTTGGCTAAATAAATGTTTCTAAGCCCAAAAATACTAGAATCTTAAATGTACAGTTATGTAAGGTTGGCTTAAATGATTCTCAAAAAGTCATTAGCTGTCAAAATAGTTTTATATTTTAAAATTTCTCAGCCAAGTGACTCACCTGTCCTTGGTTAACTTTTAGAAAACAAAGTTCATCTAAATACTTAAGTAGAGTAGGAATATAAATTGTCCTACATATTTTGACCCAAGACAGCTAATGCTAAAATACATAATATATCCAATATTTCTATAGCCAATTTTTTTGAATGACATATTTTTGGGAAATTTTATATTAAGTACAGTTTCTAATATAAATTCGTTTTTTTTAGAGTCACCTAAAATAAAATACTTAAAATTTAGTCCATGTTTAGTATGAGGATGTAAACTTTCTGTATGTGGTACCTAGTTATGAACCTAATAGGTACCTATCTGAAGAAAAAAAACTGGTGACGGGTAAGTAGCATTAAACAATTTTTGTACAAATAATTTTTTGTATCTAGGATATTAAGCTCAAAATGAAAACAATACATTTGGCTATGTTATATTAATTTTCTGTCTCAAAAGAAAACTGAAGCTAATAAAACATCCAAATATTACAACCAAAAAAAATATTTGTCTGTTTAGCTTACAGTAATTTAACCATAACCTCTGTGTGAAATTTCTTGGTATTTTCCTCGGTATTTTCAAAATTAGAAAGTCATTTTATTATTTTTCATTTCATTATTATTATTATTAATCTCACGATATCAGTTTTGAATCTTCTGGCAACCCTGTGCATAATCTCATTCCTTTGTAATTATTACACTTTTACACAAACTCTTTATTTTTTTTTGTGTTTCTTGGTGGTGTCAGACACAGAAAAATAAAGGATTTGCTCATGTGACAAAATTAACTAATCGTCAGATCCAAAAGTAATGTTTACCGATGTCAAATAATATCAGGTATGAGATGAAACATTCTCGAGAATTTATTTTTGGGAAATATTCTCCGAGAACAATGGGAACTTATCGGAAATTTTGGAGAATTTATTTTATATGTGGGAGAATTTTATGTTTTGACAGCATAAACTGCAAGAACATATTTTTTTTACCAAAGGTAGTTTTTACAATAATTTTATCTAAAAAGATAAAGAGTTGTAGAGATGGAACATTCTCGAGAATTTATTTTAGGGAAATATTCTCAGAGCAAAATGAGAATTTATCGAAAATTTTGGAGAATTTATTTTATATGTTCGAGAATTTTGTTTTGTTTGACTGCATAAATTGGAAGAACATATTTTTTTACCCAAAGTAGTTTTTACAATAATTTTATCTGAAAAAATAAAGAGAGACACAATACTTAATTTAGAAAATATTTAAATTGTAAATTAACGTGATTACGCATTCAGTGGCGACTCGTGAGGTATTAAACTGGGTGTTCAGCTCGGTAGTTATACAAGCAAAAAACAAAGAGAAATAGTGAAAAAAATGCATACCAATCTAAGCTTGTCTATGTAAAAAGTCCATTCTCCTGTTCTTCATTTTTGCAAAAACTTCAATTACGCGATTAAAATTTAAAATCTGGTACTGCATTTTAATAAAAATAACCTCGAAAATAACCTACTACCACTACTAGCCGTCTGGGCTCCCGCGTATATCACCATTAGCCATTTTAAAATCAGTGACCAAGTCACGACCTAGTCAGACCACTGGGCAACACTGTCTCATTTAATCTTAATACTTTGATTTTTTAGGTTAAACATTGAGTATATGGAGCAACGTTGCCAAGTAAGGTGACGTAGTCATGACTAGGTCACGGATTTAAAATCGCCTGTTCTATCCGCTGACTACTGATATGATTCACGTGCATTGTGCACGTGAATCATATCTGAAATGACAAAGGCGGTAGATTCGAGGTATAGAAAACGGTAGTAACCGGTAGATTTAGGATTGACAATGGTATATTTAGGATTGACAACGGTAAACGTCATCTGATCGGTACGTTCCTAAAAAGATCCCTAACAGCGTTTTCAGTTGGTACAATAATTACTTCGCCACAGGTGTATCTTGTATCTGTATTTTTCTTTTCTCATCCATTACGTTAAAAAAGGATGCAAATACACTTAAGGTGCACTAATTGTACCATGTATTGTTTTAGGAGTTTCGCTATTTGGTTAACGGAAAAAAATAATACAGATTATCAAATTTAACATATTGTAAACTAAACTAGGTAAATTAAAATTACTAACAAATCTAAACGAACCAAAAGTCAAAACGTAGAAGCAGTCACAAAATTCACAAAACGCGTAGTCGCAGGCCTATACTATATAAACTAGGAGCTGGGAATAACCGAAATCCGAAGTCAGTGATGTCTGTTAGAGATGGAGCACCGAATCGTTATTCATAGTTCGATCGATTTCTAAGTGATTAATGTTTTTTTTTTACTTTACTTTTTTATAAGGTAATAAATTCTAGTACCTATCTCTGTTTTCAATTTTACGGTAGGTTACGTGTGTCTGCGGTAGAACGGTAGATACTGTCAAAACGGTAGATCTGCCATAAAAACGGTAGCTCTGGCAGCACTGAGTGTACGCCAGAACGCTAAAATTTGCATCATTTTGATACAACGATGTTTTGTCTCATGCGCCGGACTCCTCTTTCTCCAACACACAGTCTTTGCCGATACTCTCGGCGTTCAATTCTGATGTTGAACTCGCCAGAGCTCGTATTAATGTTAATGTTCGACGGCGAAAGAAAAGAGCTTCACTGTTATAGAAATACAAAAATCTATTATACAGTAGTAAAAGTAAATGTAAAATTTGAAATTATAATAAAAAAATTAAAACAAATTATGGTTGATGTGTAATAGTATAGTTATAAGGTATAGAAAACCATCTTTTTGCGTAGATTTTTAGGGTGTTCACTTCACAATTGATCCTATACAAAAACAGCCACTGTACGCATTTTAGTCAAAATAAAGACATATAATTTTTATTTCCATTTCCAAAACCAATTTTCGACGGTCTCATGGTTTTACAAAAAAAAAAAATTTGGTTATGTTTTTCTGTTGATTTTTTTTAAATTCCGATATTTTTACTGAAACACAAAAGTATACAAGTCATATAACACACTATTATAATGGAACACAAGCAAATTTATATTAAAAAAACATTAACCTACTAAGGAAGGGGTTTCTAAAATTCAACCCCTAAGGGGATGAAACAGGGGTTCAGACTTTATATAGAGAAACAGTATATCGTCCTATTAACTCGAAACTTCACAGAAGTACTCTAAAAAATAAATGTTTAAACACGTGTTTTACAGTTTTTAATAAATTATCCCCTAAGGGGGTGAAATGGGGGTTCCAAGTTTGTAATGGAGCAAAATTGTTACACCGCGGACGAAGTCGCGGGCGAAATCTAGTTGTTAATAAGTTGTCATTAAAAACGTACAAAAATTATTCTGATATTTCAGCGATTTGCTAGGTTTCCAAATGATTTTTATCTTGGAACGGATTGCTAGATTGAATTTAGTTCTATTATTGTCGGAGGAACGTACTAAAATTGCCCTTTTCTTTATATAGTTGCGAAAAACTCAGAAAAAAATTCATAGTAAAAACTTAATTGTCTTGTTGTCACACTTGTCAGTTTGAAACTTTTGGGTTTCAAATTAGACCGGACTAGCTTTGGAGAATCTGGCCATAAAAAAACAAAGAAAACATTAAATTAAATAAAAATAAACACGCAACCATAACACCTAGCACATAGTCCATATCAAGTAGCGCCGATGTTGACAAATATATATGATATTTGCCCATGCTCGAGATTTTGAGTAGTACACTGAACATATGAGAATAAGTATATACCACCGTAACTGGCGCTAAACCGCGTAAATGCGCCTTTTATGGCCAGTTTTATCTGCGAAAATAAATCAGAGAATTACAGTGCAGCCTTTAAAGCCTTACTGGTGTGTGTGTGTATAGTGCTAGGCGTTTTGTAGGTACCAGAAGGCCCGAAGCCCGACTAAATTCAGACTTTTTTACTTTTTAAAATGTGTTACTTAATGAACTGACAGTAAAAGGCGCATTCACGCGGTTTAGCGCCAGTTAGGCTAATAAGTTTTATATAATAACTGCTAATCTCACATGTACTACTCAAAATCTCGAGCACGGGCAAATGTCATATACAGAGTGTCCCTGAATTTTCGTAACAAGCAATATATCAGTTATTCTAAAAGCTAAAGTAGTCTAGGCTAGGACATCGAATGGACTTCCACAAAATATCCTTGAAACCATTTTTCATTATGTCAACCCTCAAAAATCCACCCTCACCCCTAACATTTCAAATTAGATCCCCAATTTTTTTTACAGAAATAAAAATCTTACTTTGTTTCATATCTGGTAATAAACTTATTTGAGATATTTATTCCTATCTTAAGGAAATATCATGGAAATATCAGGAAACGTATATATTTTTTAAAAGTGTTGTTTTACCGTTGTAATGTTAATTTTTATGACAATGTAAGCAATTTTCTTTCATACTAACCTAAAGTGACCATCCGTCCCGATTTTGGCGGGACAGTCGCGCTTTTAAGTGGCCAGTACCGATTAAAAAAATAGCTGTATTTTGGCGTAAATAGAACTGCAAGTGACAATGCCGAAGGTGTCAAGTGCCACAATCATGCAACAATGCCTTTGGGTTCTATTTTACGATCGTATTGTATCGGATTCGATACTTCCCTCTTTACTAATGCAAAAGAAAAATATGTATGCAGGGTGTCCGAAAAGTCTTATTGTTAAAAAATGTACTTTTTTTATGTCATTTAACTTTTTCAACCCCCTTGAGGGGTGACGCTACGGAGTTGAGGTCAAAATTTTTTAATGAAGCCCTATACCGTGTGGTACCTGGTTTTAAAGGTCTTCAAAAAAAGAAACATTTCACCGCAAACCCGAGGTCCGTATCTTAATTCGTTTTTAACTGGCAGGCCTATAAATATTAGAAATCTTAAAAAAAAATAAAAACTTAAGGACCTTTATTTCTCTTATTACTTTAAAAGGTGTTTAAAATGACCGCCATGAACTTCTTTGCAGTGATAAAGTCGATTTTTAACACTGCCAAGAAGTAACACCTGCCATTCTCGAAAATTTGAGAAGTGAGTTCCAAAATCGAGTTTATTACTGCCACGAAGTTCATGGTGGTAATTTTATACAAGCAATAAGGGAAATAAAGGTATTCCAGTTTTTAATTTTGTTTAAACATTTTTAAATTTTAAAGGTTTGCCTTTCAAAAACTAATTAAGATACGTACCTCGGGTTTGCGACAAAATGTTTCTTTTTTGAAGACCTTTAAAATAAGGTATCACACGGCATAAGGTTGCATTTAAAATTTTTGACCTCAACTCCCTAGCGTCACCCCTTAAGGGGGTTGAAAAATTAAATTACCTGAAAAAGTAGATTTATTAACCAATAAGATATACCGAAAATGTGGTGTCTATCTTTACTAATAGCAAAGATACGTAAAGTCTTATGGGCTTATATATAATTTGGCGATACTGACATTTAAATGAAATTTATGTAAAATTTTTGATTTATCACATTATGACATTTAACATTATACATTTAACTTCAATCAACTGCCTTATATTTTACTAATTAGTATAGTTTAGGGATATTCTCTCTAGTTTAAATGGGAAAAGTATTTTCTATGTTAGGATTAAAATTATTTTTGAATATCTTTTCAGGTCTGAGCGAGAATCCTATGGTGATAATGCCATTGGATATGTGCAGGTAAAGAGGGATGGAGACATATGTGTGGTTAAGGCAAGAATAACTTCTCCCCAACCCTCTAACCCAATCAAACCCAACCCAACCTGAGCGCAATGTAAGGCATACAGCTTATTCTGTTACAGCTATGTGTGATGAGGCTAAGGAGATAATTATCTCTGTTCAGTGTGAAGACTGCCCATTTAGGTAAATAAATTATTGCATACATACAGTATAGTAGGAACAATTCTTAATATTTTTTCGTGTATATAATAAGTTACAAGAGGATTACTATACTAAGAAACCGTACATAACATAATTTAGGTCTATATCCTATGATTTTTTCAATTTATTTAATCATTTCATTACAGGAGGATGTAAACATGCTATTGCATTCTTCTATGGTTGCACAGAAGGAGCGAAGGAAGACCCACCTATTCAAAGGAATTATCAGAAATTAAATGAATAAAAAGGTGTCATGTGTGCCAAATCAGAGTATTTGTTGAAACATATCCTGCAATTATCTAGTTTTGTATGAAGAAAAAACATTTTTCGTAGGCATAAGCTAATTGCCAAACTAATAAATAAACATACGTAAGAAAATAAGAGAATTACAATTCAGTATACATACATATAAGAAGAATTTTTTTATTCGAAACAATAAAGTTGTTCTCAAGTAAATTCTTAAGTTACGAGTATTTATTATTATTATTATTATTATTATTATTATTATTATTATTTTAGAGTATATAATACATACATACAATACTTCTTAGTATAGAACGACTCATTTTTTGCATGGATAACAAAGTTGCCACTTCATCATTTTTCTTAAAGTTATACATATTTTAGGAAACAATATGCAACAACAAAACAAGTGTTATGTAAAGGGCAGCTAGAGAATAAGCAATTAGCAACATAATCCTATAGCCCTATTGCAAAAAGTCATTCGCAGGTTAAACTTTACTGACAAATAAGACATTTTTAAATAGTTTTTAAGGGTAACTAAACAGGGATGATTTTTCTCTTATACGAGTATTTGCATATAGTAGTAAGTATGTGGTAGTATATTATGTAAATCATTATTTTAAACATGCTTGTATTTTTTGAATACAAGAAATTGTAATTTATGCAAATTAAACTTAGTTCATAGACTAGTTTAAATATTAGTGATTTTTATTATTAGATACGTAAAGAGAAATGTATTTTCTAATTTCAATTTTATTAGTACCTAAAGCATGTAAAATTAGGACTTCATATATTCATAAGTATTGTTGAGCACTGTATGTTCCATGTATCTGGACACAATCGCACAATGGCAGTGGAGATTGGGGACAGGGCCGTCGAGAGCCGGCACGGGCCCCGGTGGTAAAGTTTTTCTGGCCCGAGGCCCCCTGGCTGATAATCGAGAGCCGGGATGGGCCTCGGAACAGTAAAGTTTTATAATAATTGGCTAATAAGTATATTTTGAGTTGCGGGCTCCTCAAAGCAGTGCGGGCCAGTGGCGGTTTCTAGAATTTGAAATTGTCGTATCTCAGTTCCAACGCATGGGACCCACTGCAAATTCTAAAATGTTACTATTGGGTACTCTACAATCATGTTCGTGAAAAAATATTTAATTTTGAAATTTGCGAAAAAAAGGTAATTTTTTGGGCCGCTTCACTTGAGATCTGAGAAAGCTCTGAAGAAAATTTTACTCAGCATATTTTTTCATAAAATATTCTAATTTTCCTTAAAGAAATGACATTTTAAATTATTTCTTAGACAAAATATTTTAGGGTAAAATTTTTAAAAACTAATTAATTTCAAGATATTAGAGGTAATTCGATAAAATTTGAATTTTTTCGATAAAATCTGATAAAACTTATGGAAAAACTTGGAAGTAAAATTTTCTTCAGAACTTTCTCAGATCTTAGGTGAAGCGGCCCAAAAATTAACTTTTTTTCAAAAATTTTAAAAAAATATTTTTTTACAAATTATTTCTAGAGTACCCAATAGTAACATCCTATAATTTGGTGTGGGTCCCATGCGTAGGAACTGAGATACGACACATCTAAAATTTCACGGGCCGCGCCTGGTGCCCTCCCTTGACGGACCGGATTGGGGATGAGCCAAATATCAAGCACAACTCCCTATACCAAAGAGGAGCCAGAATATATCCATTATACCTAAACCTGAGGAAAGAGAAGCTTTTACTCAACGTCACCACATCGCACGCAAGCAAAGAAAAGGCAGTTACATTATACTACCAACATCACGTTAGGAAACCTAACACGTGGTATCTCATGGTATCTCGAAAATGCCCTTGGGCCCAGGGCTCGGCTGTCTCCTTACTTAATCCTCTACGTGGCGCTTGTCACCTTTTTTACACAACGTTAGTTAGGGTTCTAGGATATTGCTATAGGAGATATCCGAGAAATTACATATTTGTCGCTTGGCCCCTTGTTGCTCTACAGGGGGGATATTTTATTTTATTTATTCGAAGCCAAACCTTATTTTATTGTAAGTTAATTAATAAATCCTATTTTTATAACCTGTTTTAACTTTATTCCCTCCATAACATCCCAGAAACTATTACTTAGTCTCAGTCGCAACAACCCCCGTTGTGACAATATAATATGTATTTGAATCACAAGTTAACTTGATTTTATACCTGTTTTATATCTACTTAATATCAAACTTAATTTAGCCTTGGTTTTTCAAGACCAAATTAAGTAGGAAGTCAAACTAAATTTAACCACATTTTTCTTAACCACATTTTTCTTTTGGTCTCGCTTAATAACTTTACACCACCTTCTTCTGGCTTCGGATTTTTTGGGCACGCTAAAAAAAGTTTGTTCGGGCTCGTTGCGCTGGTATTTGTGCACATTGGCACAATACAATACTTTGTGTTGATAAAATTTTATAGCAACAGGAATCAATCGTACAGTCGCAGTAAAAACTCAACAATGATAGATAAAAAATTAAAAAAGATGCTGATGAAACCTAAAACTGAGCAAACCTGTCCGAGAACGGTATTTAATAAATAAATATAATAAAATTAAAATAATGAATAGTAATTTTCACTTTCTTTGTTGTGGTTTGATTTACTCCCTAATGAAATTATGCCCCTTTCTTTATGTAAATAATTATTGATTCAAATATTGCCTTCCAGGCTACAATAATTTGAAAACAGTTTAAAATATTGGCTACAAATTGTAATACTATATTGTGCAACTAGTGTTGAAAATAGCACTTTTCACACGCGTTATTTATTTGACATTAAAATATACATTAAGCCATATCCATTTATTTTATTTGCATTAAGCTTTTTAGAATTGAACGGTTTTTAAGGCAGTCGTAGAAAATAATTTCATTCTTGCTTAACAATTCCAACGCGGTTATACAACCACATGAACACAGAAATGTTTTGTTGGTTACATAGCTATTACTTTACGGGTGGGTGAAGCCTTTGCATCAAGAAGCCCACGACTTCCCTAGATCCTTGTTTTTTTTTCACTCCGCAACAGGTCAGCTTTCTTTCTCTATGCCAAGCAGCTGCTGATGCGTCTCCTTTCTTTCTTCGCCTAGTAACACATCAACCAATCACAGAAGAAGAAATGCATGTGGAGACCGGCTTTATTTTCCCAGATGATTTTGTTATTTATTATGCCATATTATGCTAGCGGTTGTGTTTTTATTACAGTGCTATTTGTGTATAATTCTTTTTATTAAACGTTAAAATCTATTAAAAATATAAACTATAAATATTGTATTGTGCCAAAGTGCAAAAGTAGGTAGGCAAGTACTCTGTAAACCTCCTTTTTCATGTGCCCAAAAAACCGATGTCGAAGAAAGTACCTAAGTACTGCAAAATTATTCAAAAATTTTACATGAAGAGGTATCTGTAAAGGTTAGTATCGCTAAATTCAAGTAATCATATGTTGCTGTACATTTATTTTTATAGTATAATAAACAATAAGTGTTTTTAACTAAATTGTAAAGGCAAATCCACCAGCATTAACTTCCAGCCAATTTTCCGATTTTCTTTGCACAAATGCCGTTTTGGTCATTTATAACCAGTCTGTTTAATAAAATAAAAGGTTTTCTATCGACTAAATATTCTAGTCTTTGGGAAAAACTCAAGAAAATGGATTTACACTGAAATTTACATTACACTAGGCATTATAAAACGTTTACGTCATAAAAAAAGTGACGTCACAAACAAAAGAAGTGCGTTTTACGAGATGTTGGATTTTGCAGGAAAATTTGCAAAATAAAACCTTGTTTTTTGTTAATAAAACCCAAAATAAATGGAAAACAGCAACTGCCATAAACATTTAATTTATGTAGAGAATACAAAAAAAAATATTTCAGGATTTTTTGGATTACATGCATATTCCCTATTCTGATTCTTTTTAGAAGTAACAATAAACATGTTACGAACTATTTAAGCTTCTTATAATTGTTAAAAACTCCATATTATAGTTTTGAGGCTATTTTAAAATATGTCCCACCAGTCACATGTGACTGGTGGGGCTCCGGCTCACAGTTAATATATCATGGAATTTTGTTTGATACTGCAGATTGTAGCTTTGTTTCTCTTTATGACCCTTAATTTAATGATTTTATATATTTTTTAGCCTAAAATAAATACAAATTTGGGTTGGGTTGGGTATGCTATAATGCTATATATGACAAGAAAAGCAGTAATTACAAGTAGCAGGGATTGCTACGAGTACTTATTATCAAAAAATATCAATGGATTGCATATTTTCTTGGTTGGTGTTAATGATATTAAAGAACATCGAACAAATCTTGACAAAAGATGGCGAAACATCAAAGCAATTCCACAGATACAGAGACACCATCATATTAAATCTCAAGAAAATAAATACATCATTTATGCTTTGACGGCAGCATCTTCTGGCTCCAGAAAGGTTTTAACAATTCAAGAAGAAAAATTAAATTACTCTGAGTCGTATAACTCCAGTGACAGTGAATAGCAACTGGACGTGGACACCAGATAATGAACTAAAGCTTTTTGTCAAAAATGCTAATATTTTTAAAAAACTAAATTAATAGTTATAGATATTTTTAAATAAGGCATCGTAATTTTCTTTTATAGGAGTTTAAAAAACAAGTTTCTCTAATTTTTGTTATTAAAAATAAAGTTTATTGAGATTTTGTTATTAGTATATTAATTCTCTATTCGCGTTCTGTTTCTAGTTTCTCAATTACTTTAAATAATTTATAGTAAAAATTATGATTAATAGTGTTTGTAAGGCTTAAAAAGTCATAAAATTGATTTATTAAACAACTATGTCACGTATTTCGTACTTGTCCCACCAGTCACAAAAGCCTGTCCCACCAGTCACAATTTAAAAGTTTTTTATTATTTCTACATAAGCTATCATATAATTATTATTGATAAAAACGGAAGTACATAGTATAGATTTTACATTAAGAACAACGTTTCACTTAAAATTTAAGTGGCCGAACTGAAATTCGTCTTCAAGTACACCGTGGTAAGAGAGGAGGATTTTTTGGTGTCCCACCAGTCACGTTCATTCAAGTAATAATTACAAAGAACTCAGAATGTATTCAGTTGTTTTTTTAAGGGAACTTGTGCATTAGTTATTTACCTATGTTTTAAGATATATTTCACCATTGGATAAGTTTCGATGGTATAATTATAGCGCAAAGTTAGTCGAATTCCGGAGTCAAATGTCCCACCAGTCACTATGGAATGCCCCTATACCTAATAATTAAATTTACTTTAGATTATAAAAATAAATACTCTCTAGCACACTGCATATGCTGCCACTAAAGGTTTCTTCTAATTACTTTTTAACATTTAAACTGACTGTACTTGTTATTTTTTTGTCAGTTGAAATGTTAATTGAATTGAAATAACAAGTACAAACATAATTTAAAAGATATGCTGTTTGTCAATGTTGATTTGAGCCCTACAGATCAAACTATACATAGGTACTTAGTTACTACAACTTTTCTGCCACATAAACTGATAACCTACAGGGCAAAAATAGGCTAAACATTATTGCCTAGATTCACTAATGCTCTCTCTTCTTACATTTTCGAGAATGGCAGGTGTTACTTCTTAGCAGAGTTCCAAAATCAAAGTAATAAGAGAAATAAAGACAACTGCATTTTAAATTTTTTTCCACGATTTTTAATTTTTATAGGCTTGCCATTTAAAAACGAATTAAGATACGGACCTCGGGTTTGCGGTAAAATGTTTCTTTTTGAAGATCTTTAAAATGAGGTACCACAAGGCATAGGGTTGCATTTAAAATTTTTGACCTCAACTCCCTAGCGTCATCCTTCAAGGGGGTTGAAAAAGTTAATTATATAAAAAAGGAGATTTATTAACCAATAAGATACACCTAAAATTTGGTGTCTCTATCTTTACTAATAGCAAACATAAATCATGTCCATACTAAGACTTTTTTGTGTATAAACACTAATACCAAACAAACAATTTTTATAGAAATGAAAATGTATTTTCCACAATACTTAATACAACTGAACTAATTTTGGCAAGTTTCAATATAAAAATTATCTGGAAACCAAGCAACTGCAGAAATAATGTTGTAACCTTTTTAGTGAATAAAACTTTTAAAGTTGTTTGGACCACTTAGGTTTAAGTATGTTCAAACTAAGCATAAAATGTAAAATGAGTCTCTGCAAAGCTCTGTTATTTAGTTATTGATAAAATATTTAGCAAAGTACGACTGTCATAAGCGTGGCAAATTTGGCAAAAGTTTTGACATCAGAGTTTTTTTAATTGTATATTTTTATCGTTAAGGAATCAGCACTCAGTTTAAACAAAATTCAGCCCATGGTAACCATATGCCATACCTATCTTAACCTGAACCTAGGATACCTAAAAGCCTGCAATGCACCTAAACCAAAAGTATTTGCATTTAAAACAATATTAAGCAAGACTGATACCTAACCTTGAACTATTCACAAAATGTGTTAGATATATAACAAATATCAATCTTGTTTTCATGTTTTATAAAAAAAGTACATACACGTGTCTAAATCAACTTTATATAAAAATGCCTATAATGAAATATAAGGGTCATTTGGCAAACACATGTCTACTAAATCAAAAGACCTAAAACTTGTTAGGCCAGCTGGGCCTCTAGAAACTTTTATAAGCAATTATTATATAAGAAAACATCTTATACAAAATGGGTATAGAAAGTTTGATATCAACAAAAAAGCAAGTACCTATCTACATGGCATTTTTATGTTTACAAGCGGCTACCAGTCGCCTCAAAAGTCAAAACCATGATCAAAGGGACCCGGATAAGGGAATATATTTGAAAGGATGCAAAGTTATTGTTCTACTGTAGTGTGTCAATTTAACTTACAATTCTTGTCTTCCATTCTTTTCCCAACTTTTCCAACAATCATTAGAAAAACTAACAGCCATTTTTGGATCGCCAAGAGACGTAACTTTTTCCGCTTTCTGGCACTTACGTTCTGTCAAACAACGTCAATAGAGATCTTCGATTCTCGGTGTTATGAAATGATATAACGGATAACGGTAAGCTAAAAAATGCTGACGTTGATCTCAGGGTCGTACTGAAACTTGATAGCGCTAATTTTTTTCCCTATTTTATTAAACGGTTAGGAAAGATCAAAGGGCCTAAAGAGAAGCACAAGGCCTTTGCCAGGGTTAGAGAGATGGGTTATTAAACAAATTTGTCCTGGAGCCGCACTGAGAACTTCTTCATCTTTTTTTTTAAAGCTCCAAATAGATTAATTTTTGGTTTTGGATCAAGTTATCAAAGTGCTCGTAAAGTTATAGCAGCATAATATATTGTATAAATATGTTTGTCTTGTTCTATTTCTAGCAACATCATTGTTGTTGCCGGTAACTTGGCCAGCACTTGGAATTTGACCCTTCGGCGTCTACTTTTGCTACAGGGTACTGGTAACACTTTCCTTTTGCTTGTAAATTATAAAATAAAATATATCATATATGGTCAAAGAAGGATAAAATACTATAGGTATTATACGGTTAACTAATCGAGTGAAAAATGAAGTTTTAATCTATTAGTAAACGGCAACGGATGACCTAAAAATCCACCACATGCGTTACGTTAACGTATACATTAATTGAATACTTATTCTGTAAGACTCTAATACATTGGCCCTCTTCTCAAGTCGGTTTGCAATAGTTAAATACTGAATTTTAAAAATCAGGCTCCTGATATGACTTTTGCAGAGAAGCAATCCTAGATCTGAAAAATCTAACCCTACTTTATTTTGAACATTTTTCTTCCAAATTTCTCCTGTTTCTTGGTTTTTATCGTTTTAAAAATAAAATTATTTATGGCAGAAACTGAAAAGTTATCAAATAGTAAACAAAGAAAATCGGGCAAAAAACTACTTAAGCTGCAACATGTCCTTAAAAAGGAGACTGGAGAAGTGTGTTCCACAGTGCCTACGAAGGTAAATTTATAGAGGTTTTTCTTTTGAATACTCCACATATAAGTGGATAGAGATAGTATAATAAAGAAAAAAGTGTCATATCAACGCACAACGCGCTTTGAAAGTCTCATTAAATACAGTCAGTCAGATACAATTCAACTAGTTACAGATCTATCCCCTAACATCGTAAGGTTACTATATTGTAACGTATGTGCGTCCTTGTTTGGAATATGGATCTATTGTCTGGTCACCGTATTATTAGACTCACATTAGGTCCATTGAACAGGTTCAGGATAAGTTTCTGAAGCCATGTTCTCGTAGGATTGCTCTTAACTTGTCAGACCTGTGCTATGGTGAATGATGCAGATTGTTAAATTTCCATACGTTGGAGGTTTGTAGGCATTGTTAGAAACTTGTGTTTTGGTCTTGTTACTCTGGCTGCTGGATTTTAATGCTCGTTGCCATACTCACCACATAAGGTACCATGCTTTTTTCCAAGTTCCCTTACACTGTACTAACTATGACTTCAATAGTTCTCTGTCCAGAATTCAAAGACATTATAATGCAGTCATGTGTTGAACTTGTCCATGCCTTTATATTGTTTTAAGAACGCATCTAATAACTTAAGAAGTGGGTAAAAACTTACAAACAAATACCCTGCAATATTCAAAGCATTTGTTGTGTATATTTTCTATGTTTTAGGCCTAAGTAATATTATTTTATTATCCGTCATCTTGTGAAAGATTTAATAATAATATGTACCTACATATATTGTTAATTTATTGTTATTGTAAAAGTGGAGTTACCATTGATAATAAATAAATAAAAAAATACTTAAATAAAAAAAAACTTTTAAATTATCCTGTATAATAAAATAAGAGGTAATAGCCTCAGATGAATTAATAGGGACCATTTTCTTTTAGAATTTAGCCATATGTAATGCCGGTCTAGTTAATGGTTTAACAGAAGAAATATTGTTCGAACACTTTAGTAAACATGGCATCCTTACAGATATAACTTTACTTCCTGGCAAATCCTGTTGTTTCATTTCGTACAGCAATGTAGAATCAGCCATAAATGCTTACAGTGCTTTTAATGGCAAACTCAATATTGCTCAAGATCAGAAGCCCATTTACTTTCTTTATGTGGAGACAATACCAAATTCTAATGACCAGAAGGTTTGGGGAAAATTACCCTCTGGTTTACATGTCATTCAAGATTTTATAAATATAGCTGAAGAGGAAACACTCCTGGGGTTATGTAATTTTAGGGAGGGAATATCTGGCAGTATGAAGCATAGACTGGTGAAACACTTTGGATTTGAATTTAGGTAAGTTAGCAAATAAGGTAAATAATCAGTAGTTGACAATGTTAAGGTTACATTTAGGGACAAAACAAAATAAAAACAAATGCCTAACGATTTTTATTTAAAAAAGCATATTTTTTAAAAGGTCTGTATTATAAGAATATAACTAAACGTCGTTTTTTGATAAAAACTGAAATACTTACTGTTTTCTAAAAAAAGTAAGAAAAAAATATACACAAAAAAATCAGTAATTGACACTGAAAAATGTCGAAAAATCAGTTGTTGACATGTAATTATCAGTAATTGACATACACTTAGAACTGTAGATAATATGTTGTATTTTTGAATAATCTGTTAGCCATCCACATTTAAAGCTTCTCCAAATTCATACCTTATTCGTCGAGGGGTGTTTCACCTGGGAAATTTAGTGTACACTTGAGGGGAAATAGTAGGAAATTATGTGGTAAAGAAGGGAAATTATTGCTTATATGGGTAAATTACGAAGAAATGAGGGAAATTATTAGGAAATTGCGGGGAAATAATGGGGAAATTATGGTGAAATTACGTTATTTTAGTATTTGCACATTACTGATCATGCGCCGGCGCATGCGCTATACGTCGCCTGTTGCGGGACTGAAGGATGCTCGCGAGGATACCTAACTTAACTAAAATTAAAAAAAGGGAAATTATAAGGTAATTAAGGAGAAATTAAGGAAATAAAGGTAAAATTGGGGAAAATATTGAAATAATATTGAGAAATAAAATTGGAGTAATTATACAGGGTGTTTCAAAAAACATGTGCCATCGCTTAAAGGGAGATTCTTTGAAAGAAATTAAGGCAAAAAGTTCTTATGAACATGGGTCCGCAGATGCTTTGTTTCAAAGATACAGGACGTTAAAGTTTTAAATGGTCTTTACATGTTAAAACCGATGGTTGGGAAAACTAAACCAGTAGGACGGTTAATAAAATTACATTTATCTCCTAAACGAAATGAAAATTGAAAAAATATGAAGAGATAAGTTTTGTTAAGAATTTAACATACTATTTGACCGATATACGAAAATGTGAAAAAATCAGTGGCGTACATGTTTTTATTAGAAAAATATTGTACCGTCTTCTCATATGTACCCCCTGGTAGACCTGTCAAAGTCTTTTCATGGTCAGAATTATGCTTAATTTAAGTACTTTACACAACGTAAATTTCATCAAACTTGATGAAGCCATTTTGAAAATATTTTGTAAAAACTGAAAAAAATTAAGAAATTTAACACCCTGTATCTTTGAAACGAAGCATCTGCGGACCCATGTTTATATAAACTTTTTGCCTTAGTTTCTTACAAGGAATCTCCTCTTAAGTGATGGCACATGTTTTTTGAAACACCCTGTAGAAATACGGGGAAATTAAGGAAATAATAGGGGGAAATTATCGTCAAAAAGGGAAATTATCGTCAAAAAGGGAAATTAAGTGTACACATTTGGATAGGTGAAACACCCCTCGTTAGTCGTTCACCAGTCCCATTAATTAAAGGTTGTCAAAGTTTCTGAAGAATTTGATTAGGCTCTATTACACTGATATCTCGTTAACTGACTTTGAATAATGTCTTTTCGTTATTGCAATAATTTAAGTCCATGCATGACCTCAAATTCTTCATTGTCATATAATTCTTGTATTATGCATATGTAATAAAGATATCTTTTTTCGCCTTCAAACCGGACTATGATAAAATCTCCTTTTCTAAAGCTATCATCTGAATTTTCCTCGTGACCAAATTCACTGATGTCTCCACTACTGCCCGATTCCACCCAGTCTTCTTCCGAGTCCTCTGAATGTGAAGAACTTACTCTTCTCTTTTTAGGTCTAATTTTTAATTTCTGGTCTTTCAGTTTTTGCCGTTCTTGTTGTTTTTTTTTTTTAATTTTCTTTTTCTTCCTTGTTCTTTCTTTCTTCGGCGTTAGCGCGTTTAGATCTTTAAAGTTTTTCTTGCTCTTTTTTTAAATGGTATACTTGCCACTGTTGTTCTGTGGCAACAAACGGAACTTTTTCTTTCCTTCGTTTTTTCTTTTCTGCTGGCTTTTCTTCGGGCCAACACAAGCTTTTTTTAAAAGGTGTTGGTATGGTAACTCCTTCAATTTTTTATTTTTATTATTTCAGTCTCAAGGTGTTCTTTTTCAGGATCTTCTAAAGTTGTTTTTGTTTCTGACGTGGCAAAGATATAATTTGCAAGACTATTATTTCCCTTTTCTTCGTTTTTTTTACTAGTGTGTCAAAACTTGTTGATGCAATATCAGTATTTTATGTCTGTGAAGTTGGCCCCCCAAATGTAAAATTTATTAAAAATTAATGGAGTTCTGGGTTTCCTATGAAGAGTTCTAGAGTTCTTTTCACTTTTTATTAATAGTTCCGTTAAAATAAAAGTAAAAACACTGTTTTCAAAAATTTCACGCAGCCCCCCATTGTTGCAAAAACAAAAGTTTGGCCACAGTGCTTAATAGTTCTAAAGGAGTTCTACAGTTCTTTGTGATTTTCGAGGCCAGAACTCTTACCCAAAAAATTCTAATACATGTTTTGTGCTTTTTGGGAAGGAAAAAATTCAACTACAAAATGTCATCTTCTTTATGCAGAACTGTAGAACTATTGCAGGACTAACGGGAACTCATGAGTTTTAAACCAGAACTCTTCGTAAAAAAAAATTTTCATGGGGGGCCAACTTCACACTTTTTAACTGTCAATAATTTAAGTTGTAAACAAAAAAATACCATTCTAATTCTACAGAACTATAGAACTATTGCAGCACTAACGGGAACTCATGAGTTGTAAACCAGAACTCTTCTTAAAAAAATTTTCATGGGGGGCCAACTTCACACTTTTTAACTGTCAATAATTTAAGTTGTAAACAAAAAAATACCATTCTAATTCTACAGCACTATAGAACTATTGCAGCACTAACGGGAACTCATGAGTTTTAAACCAGAACTCTTCTTAAAAAAATTTTCATGGGGGGCCAACTTCACACTTTTTTAACGGTCAATAATTTAAGTTGTAAACAAAAAAATGCCATTCTAATTCTATAGAACTGTAGAACTATTGCAGCACTAACGGGAACTCATGAGTTTTAAAACAGAACTCTTCTTAAAAAAATTTTCATGGGGGGCCAACTTCACACTTTTTAACTGTCAATAATGTAAGTTGTAAACAAAAAAATACCATTCTAATTCTACAGGACTGTAGAACTATTGCAGCACTAACGGGAACCCATGAGTTTTAAACCAGAACTCTTGTTTACAACTTAAATTTTTGATTGTTAAAAAAGTGTGAAGTTGGCCCCTCATGAAATATTTTTTAAGAAGAGTTCTGGTTTCAAACTCATGAGTCCCCGTTAGTGCTGCAATAGTTCTACAGTTCTGTAGAATTGGAATGATATTGTTTTGTTTACAACTTAAATTCTTGATCGTTAAAAAAGTGTAAAGTTGGCCCCCATGAAAATTTTTTTAACAAGAGTTCTGGTTTAAAACTCATGAGTTCCCGTTAGTGCTGCAATAGTTCTACAGTTCTATAGAATTAGAATGGCATTTTTTTGTTTACAATTATAAATTAACAATTTATAATTATAAATTATTGACCGTTAAAAATGTGTGAAGTTGGCCCCCCATGAAACTTTTTTTAAGAAGAGTTCTGGCTTAAAACTCATGAGTTCCCGTTAGTGCTGCAATAGTTCTATAGTTCTGTAGAATTAGAATGGTATTTTTTTGTTTAAAACTTAAATTATTGACAGTTAAAAAGTGTGAAGTTGGCCCCCATGAAAATTTTTTTAAGAAGAGTTCTGGTTTAAAACTCATGAGTTCCCGTTAGTGCTGCAATAGTTCTACAGTGCTGTAGAATTAGAATGGTATTTTCTGTTTACAACTTAAATTATTGACAGTTAAAAAAGTGTGAAGTTGGCCCCCCATGAAATTTTTTTTAAAAAGAGTTCTGGTTTAAAACTCATGAGTTCCCGTTAGTGCTGCAATAGTTCTATAGTTCTGTAGAATTAGAATGGTATTTTTTTGTTTACAACTTAAATTATTGACAGTTAAAAAAGTGTGAAGTTGGCCCCCCATGAAACTTTTTTTGAGAAGAGTTCTGGTTTAAAACTCATGAGTTCCCGTTAGTGCTGCAATAGTTCTACAGTTCTGTAGAATTAGAATGGCATTTTTTTGTTTACAATTATAAATTAACAATTTATAATTATAAATTATTGACCGTTAAAAATGTGTGAAGTTGGCCCCCCATGAAAATTTTTTTAAGAATAGTTCTGGCTTAAAACTCATGAGTTCCCGTTAGTGCTGCAATAGTTCTATAGTTCTGTAGAATTAGAATGGTATTTTTTTGTTTAAAACTTAAATTATTGACAGTTAAAAAGTGTGAAGTTGGCCCCCATGAAAATTTTTTTAAGAAGAGTTCTGGTTTAAAACTCATGAGTTCCCGTTAGTGCTGCAATAGTTCTATAGTTCTGTAGAATTAGAATGGTATTTTTTTGTTTACAACTTAAATTATTGACAGTTAAAAAAGTGTGAAGTTGGCCCCCCATGAAAATTTTTTTAAGAAGAGATCTGTTTTAAAACTCATGAGTTCCCGTTAGTACTGCAATAGTCCTACAGTTCTATAGAATTAGAATGGCATTTTTTTGTTTACAA